>VZTG01003216.1:0-142389 GCA_013397845.1 Melanocharis versteri | reverse complement strand
GCCCAGGAAGTTCCACTTTGTCTTGGTTTAAAAGATCTGTCACAGAAGGTGGGAACCTCCCTTGGAATGGAGAATATGACCCCCCAGCTTCCAAATTATTATAATTTGAAATTATGGGGCTTTCAGGCGAAGATATAGGAAAAGGAATAACAGTTATTTACTAATTTACATATATAACAAGACAAAGAAACAACAATGACAGCAACAAAAACAAAAAATGGAATCTCAACAACAGCCTTCTCTCGGCTGTCAAGCACTTTCCCCTTTGGTGCAGTTACGGTCACAGCCAGCAGGGGCACTGTTGGTTCCCGGCTGGGCAGGGCAGGTGCAATGATTCCCCCGCGTCTTCGGGGGCACTGTGGCGCGAGCTCAGCCACCTTGCCATGTGGTAACGGCTTGGATGGTGGGTGAGAGAGAATAGGGGCCCCCTTTGCAAACTCACGAGGAGCAGCCAGTCTCAGGGCCACCCTAGGTGGCTAGCTGGCTTGTAGCAGGAACCTTGGAGTAGCGGCTGGAACAGTAGAGGCGAGCAGACCCCCCAGGGGGCGGCAAATCGAACTGTAGTACTAAACCCAAAGTGATGGCAGAAGCAGAAGCGGCGGGGGGTCCTGGCAGATGCAAGGTGTCAGGCTAAAGTGAAGCAAAAAGCCCTGAAGCAGCAGCAGAAAACAGCGCTGCTGGGCCGGGGATTGCTCCTTTGCACAGCTCAGTGGTGATGGCTGGTGCCGGAGTTGGGCCACCATGCAAAAGGAACACCCGGCAGGGGAGGGCGTGCTCCCAGCTCCCAGGTCCCAGCACAGCATGCACTGGCTCTGGGCTCCCAAGCAGCAGAGGAGCAGAGAAGCAAGCTGACAAGCCCTAGTCACAGAGTCAGAGGGAAAAAAAAAAAGCCTAGAGGGAAAAAGAAAAAAGCAAAAACCACAGGGCAACAGGATCTCAAATGAGATGCACCATGCCGCACGGCTGCTGAGTCCATCACCCCCACTGGAAGGAAGAAGTCGCCCCCTGGCCTTAACCCCTGCAGGATCCTGGGCTGCCCCTCACCCATTGTGATATTCCCAGAGCCGGGGGAAGCAGTGACCATTCTGGACACAAAACAAAAACAAGACCAGAAATTGTTATGGGATACAAACCATCCCCAAGACACACCTGAACATGAGGAAGAACTTTCCTGTGCAGTGACTACACACTGGAACAGATCACCCAGAGAGGGTGTGCAGTCTCCCTCACTGGAGATGTTCCAGAACTGCCTGGACACGATCCTGTACCATGTGCTCTGGGATGACTCTGCTTGAGTAGGGAAGTGCAACCAGATAACCGACCGTGGTCCTTTCCAACCTGAACCATCCTGTGATTCTGTATTAAAACATGGTATGAAATGAACTAAATGTTAATGTGTCTCAAGGGAAAAACACCATCTCATTGTGGGAATTCATCTCACCTGACTTTAACAATGGGATTAATCTCAAATAAATGCAAATGTTTTCAGTGTACTCCTCCCTCAGTTGAACATTCAGACTTCTATGACAGTAAATGGAGATCTAGCCAGTACTAGGAATAAAGAGCAATACTAGATTAAGTAAATAAGGTAAAAAAGATGATGTTAAAAATCTGTAACTTGGCTGAGTTGCCCCCTAAAACTCCATTGGTTGTATTGATTTTGTGCCGTTGCCTTGAATGGAACTTAGATTTCTGTCTCAGAGTAAAGCATGCACTTTGTAAACATAAAATACATTTTTAAAATCCCACTCTATATGTTTATGTTGCAAGTCAATGGAGAGAAGCAGAGATCTGCAGGATATGATTCATCTTGTCTCATGCAGATATTTCAAACAGACTAAACGGTCTCTGTGGTACATGTGGCCAGTTCTCTCCTTCGACTGAAACAGGTCAGGGCATCCAGGTGGGATGGTGACTTCACTGCAGACATCCTAACACAAGTGAGATGAATCCCACACAATCTCCTCAAGTTTTTTACTAAATTTCATTATGTACTTGCATTTCTTCCTGAAAATGGCTGCGTTATTGGCATGGCTTGGCTACTGCCCTCTTCCTCAGCTGAATTACGAAAGAAAATCAGCTACCACAGTCTGAGGGTTGAAGCATCTCAGCATATATAATGCAGCATGGATTTAAGTTATTAGACAACACCTCCAGGAACCACCTCAGTTTGACTTGACAGATCTTTTTGACTTTCAACATAAGCATTCCTAGGACTACATCTCCTTGACCTCATGATGCAAAAGAATTTGCCAGCTTCCTTTATTTTATGAATCTCCCTGAATGGCAAAGAATGAGTAATGTTAACAATAGGTATTCTTGTACGAGCGTGTGTGCGTGTGCGTGTGTGAGTGTGTGTGTTTGTACATGAAATATTTAAAAAGCCATTGAAAGACATGGTAGGTGAAGATGTTCTGCATGCCAGATTTTATTTTTTTTTAGTTGTTTGGGCTTGGCAGTAATAATTACAGAAATCCTTGGTTTCAGCTTAGAGAAGGGGTATGAACAGGAAGGAAGGAAACAGAACTCTTATTCTAAAAACAAAATCAGTTTGTTTTATATGACATGATGTTAAATACTGCCAGTTTTGTCAACAATGACCTGCAGTTACAACTTAATTTTTTTTTTCTTTTTTTAAGTTTTAGGCACCAAATCTGAGTTTCTCAAACAGCATGACGACTAAAGTCCTTGCACTTCTGGAAAAGACTTTTAGTGGCATTAAAGGCTTGAGTGGGAACATATGGCAGAGTACCTGTGACAGCAGCGTTTTGATCAGATGTCTCAAGAGGTCCCTCGTAGTCTTCTTTCATGCACTGAATTATAGCATGATTTTCCTTTCCTCCTGTCATCTCCATTAGCAATTCCAAATGGACTCTGTAAGATCTAATACTGGGACTTTGATTCTTTTCCTGTGCTGGAATCTGAATTTGTAGAACCTTAGCATTTCCTCAGCATTGGAAGGCAGAAAAAAGTTCTGTGGCCATGCAGTGCAACTACTGGAACACTGAGATCTTGAGCACTGTGGCCCTTAAGCCCATCACTGAGGCCTCTGGACATGAAGGATCAGACTGTGGTGGCCTTAATTCTATAGATGGGCTCTGCCTCTTGTCCTCCACAGGTGACACAGATAGTGTTGTTGATAAACTCAGCAGCCCCTGATGGATTTTTTCCTGGAATTGCTTGCCTTTATTCCTTAGTTAAAAGGAGGCTGGGCAGTAAATTTTGAAAGCCCATTTGCACAGTGATCATTCCAGAGGTCCTGCGATTTTAAGTCATGCTTAAGAATGGCTAGTTAAAGAAAGAGACATCCCATCTTTCCTGGTTGGAAGTATTTCTTAATGTTGAATATCACCCAGCCAGGGATCAAGTAAATTTTATTTTTAGCCAGGGCTTAAGTAAATTTTAATGTTTTTAAACCTCACAATGTATCTGTTCTCAAATTTATCATTTGGGATTTGATCTCAAAAAACCATCATGGGTAGGAAAATGAGGTTGCTTTGCTCTGGGGTTTGTGCTGAATTTATGGCCCATCTCCTTCATGTATGGGAGGGAGACTGAGTGGCTTATCTGGGGTTCCCTCCTGATAGGCTAGGACTTTTTTGGTTCGCTTACTGTTGAGGAAGAGGGCTTAGAAAAAAAAACCATGCCTCACCTTCAGAGAGGGATCAGCATTCAATAGCAGCTTCTGGCCAGACTGTGCTCTGCAATAATTGTCATGAAAATGAGAACAGGGAAAATGCTAACACTGGATCTCAGCTTGTGGCCACAGTGGACAAGGCACAGAAGCAGGAATATGCTGGGGCTTTGAACACAGTTCTTGAGCCAAACTTCAGCTTCTTCTCTCTCTAACACACTCTGAGTTCCTTCCTGATCCCCTGTAGGAAGCAGGGTTCTTTCACAGTCCCTTCCTTCATGCCCCTTCTTGCTCCTTCTTGCTTGGCAGAATTCCTTTCCTTGCTCTGACAACAGGGAGGAGTGTGTCCTTAATCAAGCCCAACCCTGCCTTCTTGGATAAAAGCAGAGCATGATGAGTATGGCAAATCCTTTTTCTCAGATAATGCAAACCCATACTTCTCCTGATTTCCCAGAAGGTGCCCAGAGAGGTGCTATGTGTGAAAGATATGCAAGAAGTCAACATTGGAAGCTTGCAGAGGAGTTTTTCTGACAGCATGCAAACAATCTGGTTCACATCAGTCCTCTAGCTTATTCATTCCCCTATCTACAACCAGATGTTCAATGCACAGTGCAAAGGCTGGTGAGTGACTCCATCTTCCTGGCTTACAGGAGCTGCTGTCTGCCCTGCGGCAGTGAGGGAAGTGCTATAGGTCAATGGGGATGCAACCAGAGTAACGGTGTTTCCAGGGACCCTTTGCAAAAGCTATCATCTTGGCCAGTATCTCATATGCTGTAATCTACCATGAATCCCTGGAGAGTTCAGCTGCATTCCAGAAAGGCCATGTCCTTGAGGGAGAAAACATTTTGAGCTCCATGGCAATCTAATTAATTAGTGGGTTTGCAAGGAGATTGAAGAAAGCCTGACCATGATTCTCAAGTCAGTAAGTTTCAGGCTCAGAATAGACTGGCCCAGCAAGTTGGGACACAACACCAAGCTACCTGAGAAAGAAGGTAAGAAAGTTCAGCTATATGGACATAAAACATGTTGTGCCAATTGTGCTCAGGGTTGGGAAATTGTACATAGTTTATTTCCTGGAGCCAAACATCTGTAGCTATTGGATTGTTCAGTGTGGAGTCATAAACCCTGCAGCATGTGGAAATGGGATGTTGCTAGGAAGCATCTATCCCATGACCAGCTCTTTGGGTAGAGACACTCCCCGGTCAATGTTTAGAAGCAGGTTTCTTCATTTTATATTTAAGTTTTCCCTCCTAAAAGGCCTTTTCTGAGACCTAGCTGACCCCCTTACCTCCAATTCTCTTCTGTCCCCTCCTTAGCCCTATTACTGCCTTCCAAATTCAGGGCCTGTACTTCATGCTTCCGTATCTTCCCTCCTCCAGTGCACACCACCACTCTCCCAAATCCTTGCTGGGCACTCTTTTTTGAAAGCCCAACACTGCAGACTGGAGAGTGCAGAAAGAACTGAAAATAGCCAATGTGCCAGGTAAGTGTAAACAAGATTGCTGCACACTATCCAGATGACTTAGTCCTTCCCCAGCATGGAAAGTCTGTCTGTCTGACCACTAGGACTGCAGGAATGCATAACAACCTACTGCTTCTAAAAGGCTCCTGAAATAGGGATTCACCATTTAAAATACAAAGCAGAAATAAAGTTCCTAGAGATGCAGGAGGTATACCTCTATCTCAGTGACCTTTTGGAGATGGTGGCTTATATCATGATACCTATTTACCGCCTCCCCATCTCTCTAGCCAGCAATGTACATGGTCAGCACAGTGTCTTGGTCCAGGCCCAGGGCTTTCAAACCTTCAGTTCAGCCCTACGGGCTTGTCAGCAGCCACAATATGGCAATAATGTATTCACTTAGCACTGACCTTGTTCCACTACTGGGGTAGCCAAATATGAAGGCAGTTTTCTCAAGGTGGAGTGGATGCATCAAGTCTTTCTGTATTGTCCAAACTCCAGTAAATGAAAATCACAGATTCTCACTTGGTCTCCATGTGGTGAACACAAAATAATATGAAAGGTGACCCAGGAAATGAGAGATGCGGAAATTGTTTCCAGATAGACTGTGTTGGCATACCATGACAAATAAAGTTAGTGGAAAATATAATCATATTGAGCCTTTTCTTTTTGTGTATAGTGGCCCATAGAACACTAGAAGAAATAATACCCAAACATCACTGTGTCTGTCCTGTCCTCGGGTGGTTTGGAAAGACTTCATCTACCAGGGGCTCTTGCAGCTTTCACAACCCAGAATTCTGGAGCAATTCAGCCATGCAAATTTCCCATAGCCAGAGACTACTGCTTTCATAGCCTCGCTGCCTGTTGGGTTCCCAAAGTTGGAGGGATGAGAAGAGCAGTTTGGGAGGTCTCATGGTAGCAGATTGTCTAGAAAACCCAACTGAAGAAGCTAGAAGGTTCTCATTTCATTGTAGGAAATGTGAGAGTCCAGGAGGGCTGGCCCAAGATAGGTCTTGGGAATTGCTGTCATGGCCTTTTCAACTTTCCTTCTGTGCATCTGCAAATTTCTTTTCCTACCTTGTCTCGATATGAAGGCCATCAGCTATAACCAAGTCTCATTTATGCAATTCTTGAAGAATGAGGAACATGGACATGTAGAACAGCAAATAACCAACTTTAGCTTTGGTGCCCTTTGTTCCACAAAAGTTGTGCTGTACATCATCTCCAGATCTAGAAATGAAGCTGCCACTTTCTAGGCAGCCAATATGGGTGTATTAACTCAAAATAAAATAATGACATTGAACAATTCATGTGACAGAACTGCCGAGGAGCACTTGTGTAGGAAACCCTTCCTCTCAAGCTGTCAGGGAAAAAAAACCAAACCAAACCAAACCAAACTAAACGAAAAACCCGAATCATCAAAGCACAGAGGAGTGAGTAGAAGAAAGAACAAAGCACATATCATACCAAGAATTTGTACCACTGAACGTGCCATCCGTGCTGTTCCCTGAACTGGGGCACATGGTGCATGTGCCCAGGAGCATTCACACTGGAAACCCTTCCTCTCAAGCAAAGTTGTCAGGGAAAAAAAACCATCATCATCATCATCATCATCATCATCGTTATGATCATGATCATGAATCATCATCAAACCCCCCTTCTCCTCCTCCTCCACTTCCTCCTCCTCTTCATCATCATCATCTCCTCTTTTCTCTCTCCTCATCCCCAATTATAAACTGGGAACATTTGTGAAAAAAAAGTCTGTTGAATCAAGCTAAGGGGTAGGATTGAAAAGCAAAAAGTTTCAAAGCTGAAATGAAAAGCAAACAGCTCTGGAAAATGAGAAGGATCATCATACAGCTTGGGAATCAGTAGCTTTACTAATGGTTTTGCTTCCTCTAGTCTTGTAAGGCAAGGATTTTATTTGTTTGTCATCAGAGCTTGACTGAAGTTAAACCAAGGGCAGCTGAGGCTGAATAGTTGTGAGAAATGATGATCAAAGGATGTTGTGAGCAAGATGATCAAAGGATGTGCCCACATCTCTGTATATGTGCTAGGTCTGTTACCCCTGCAGCCATGTATAAATATAAATGTAGGTGGCAGGAGTTGTGTCTATGCAGCACCCAATACATTGGCTCCCTACTTCTTCCTTGCACCCTTGATCACTGTTGCAATGCAACTATTTATGATTTAGGAGGCAGTGACCCATGGAAATCTTGGTCTGAGTCTTTTGTCTGTGGATGTTATAACTTAATCCCATATCTTCCACATTGAATTGGAGATTCAATTATTCAAATGCCCCAGCTGAGAAGGTCATAGGGTCATAGAATCATAGAATCATTTAATTGGAAAAGGGAGATGTCCTTGTGGCAGGAGATCCCTCTCTACCACAGACAAGCTTATCTGCTCTTTCCATCAGCTGCTGCATAGCTCTGGACATTCTCCCCCCTCACAAGAATTGGTGAGATAAGCCAGGCTGGACAGATGTCCAGCAGTGAGTTATCGCTGGTGCCAGGGAGGTGAGATCTCCAGCTGACAATAAACATCTTGCCTTGAGAGCAAGATGTAGATAGAGCGAGATAAGTTAAGAATTATTGACTAAGAGACACTACTTTTACAACTATAAAAGCTACACAAATTTTCACGGAGGTAGAAGTCTCCTACACACTCCCTGGAAACGTGTAGGACTTCTCCCCGAAGCTTGGACTTATCTTTGTGGTTACTTTTCTGGAAATTGAGAGGAAAGGATCCTATGTGTGCCCCATCAGAAACTGGATGGTAAGATACATAGAATCCTAATCTATTCTATTTCTTCGCTAGCTGTAATAAGAGGTACCTTTATTATTGTTTATCTACTAGTAGTGTTTCTTTTATTTATCCTGTGTAGTAAGTAATCTGTTAAAGTCTTACGTCTGTTAAATTTGTCTCTATTAAATAAATAATAGAGCTACTGCCAGAAATCAGAGTCAAAGGCAGGACTTGTTTAAGCTCTCCTCTCCATTCGTAACAGACCTCTGAATCAAGTCCAACCATTCCCCCAGCACTATCAAGGCTACCACTAAATCATGTCCCCAAGTGCCAAATCAACACAGCTTTTAAATCCCTCCAGGTATAGGGATTCCACCACTGGCCTGAGCAACCTGTGTCAGGGCTGGACAACCCTTTCAGAGACGAATTTTTTCCTAGTCTCCAATTTAAACCTCACCAGCACAACTTGAGGCTGTTTCCTCTCATCGTTTCATTTGTTGCCTGGTAGCAGAGCTTGACCCCCACCTGGCTGCACCATCCTTTCATGGAGTTGTGAAGAGNGAGAGGAAAGGATCCTATGTGTGCCCCATCAGAAACTGGATGGTAAGATACATAGAATCCTAATCTATACTATTTCTTCGCTAGCTGTAATAAGAGGTACCTTTATTATTGTTTATCTACTAGTAGTGTTTCTTTTATTTATCCTGTGTAGTAAGTAATCTGTTAAAGTCTTACGTCTGTTAAATTTGTCTCTATTAAATAAATAATAGAGCTACTGCCAGAAATCAGAGTCAAAGGCAGGACTTGTTTAAGCTCTCCTCTCCATTCGTAACAGACCTCTGAATCAAGTCCAACCATTCCCCCAGCACTATCAAGGCTACCACTAAATCATGTCCCCAAGTGCCAAATCAACACAGCTTTTAAATCCCTCCAGGTATAGGGATTCCACCACTGGCCTGAGCAACCTGTGTCAGGGCTGGACAACCCTTTCAGAGACGAATTTTTTCCTAGTCTCCAATTTAAACCTCACCAGCACAACTTGAGGCTGTTTCCTCTCATCGTTTCATTTGTTGCCTGGTAGCAGAGCTTGACCCCCACCTGGCTGCACCATCCTTTCATGGAGTTGTGAAGAGTGAGAAGGTCCCCCCTGAGCCTCCTTTTCTCCAGACTAAGCCCCCCACCTCCCTCAGCTGCTCCTGGTGCTCCAGACCCTCCCCCAGCTCCATTCCCTTCTCTGGACCTGCTCCAGCCCCTCAATTTCTCTCTTGTCATGAAGGGCTCAGAACTGCCCCCAGGACTGGAGAAGCCTCAGCAGTGCCCAGCCCAGGGGGACGGTCACTGTCCTGGTCCTGCTGCCGTACCACTGCTGGTACAGGCCAGGTGCCCTTGGCCTGCTTGCACACCTGGGTTCAGTCTGTCAATCACCATGCCCAGGACATTTCCCAATGGGCACTTTTCAGCCACTCTGCCCCCCAGCCTGTAGCTCTGCACAGATTGTGGTGACCCAAGTGCAGGACATGGCACTTGGTCTTTTTGAACTTTACACAATTGGCTTTGGCCTACGGATACAGCCTCTGCAGATCCTTTTGCAGAGCATTCATGCCCTCAAGCCGTTTAATGCTCCTGCTCAGCTTCGTTTTGCCTGCAAACTGAGAGTAATGAGGTCATTCCGTATTTTTACAGTCCCAGCAGCTCTCTGATCCATGCTAGAGGCTAGCTAGATCAAAGCAGTTTTCATGGTTGGGGCAGACAACTGAGCTAGTTGAGTGGCCCATGGAAGCATTAATTGGCACCCCTCTGACCATCCATCTGCTTGGATGCTCAGGCTGGAAGCTGTGACAGGAAGAGCAGAACCATATTGCAGAGTATCATACCATCTGTGCTGTTGTAAAAAATGTTAACATTTTAAACCTCAAAGGTTGCTCACAGACTTGAGGCAATTCTCCATTTTGTCACTGTATTAAATGGGCAAGGAGTTTTTAAACAGAATAATATGTTTTGGAGTTAATTATTGTAACTTCGATTTCTGATTCTTTCACTATGTGCTTCTCAATAAGGAGCAGTTTCACTACAGTAAAAGAAGTAGCCCCAATGTTGGTGGAGGAAGTCACACTCAGGTACAAGACAATGTGCTTTGAAAAAAAAAAGATCCTTTATTTGTTCTCACAGAAATGGTGATGAACAAGATACTTGCTGTTGTGAATCAGTGTAGCTCCCAAGATCACATCAGTTTCCACTGGCTGGGGATCTCTCCCTCAGTCTCAGACATCACGTTGTTTAGGTGTTGATGCACTGTTGTCTTCTAGGAGGCAAATGCTGGCAAGTGGCCACATGTGCTTCCTGAATGCCTTGGAAATCTGTTTCAGAATACGCTCCCTGGTTAATTGGAAAACTTCAAGGGTGGGATTAATTTCCCCTAGCACAGATATCTATAAATCAGATGTGTAAGTCTCATTTGTGGCATTTGGTACCAAAGGACAAAAGTAAGCAGCTCCAGAGGGCAACTGTCTTGATGGTCTTGATGTCTAGACACCCTCTTAAAATGGTCACCCCACGTGTGGGGTCCCTTCTGTCCAGTGCAGATGTGTACTGACGTGCAAATCCCTGTCTTCAATTTCTACCGCTAACTTGCTCAGGTCTATGTAAAAGCTGGGGGTTTTTGTGCCAACTTTACCTTCAGCTTGAATGGTTTTTCTCCTTAGTTGATGTGTAAGCACTGCCAGGAACACTGAGTCATGACAGTTCAGTCACTGGCACATCAATAGCAAAGTATGAGCTGGTGCCACCTGGCTCTCAAGCTCATGATGTTCCTGAAGTCAAAATGGACCACGTACTGCCCAGTCAGCAGGATGCATATAACTATCCTAGGCATTTTTCAGTCCTTTCTGGTTGATCTCAGTGCCATAGAACCATCTTTGGAATATTTAATTTACTAGTACAGATGTAGTTTATGAACCTACTTGTATTCTGTAGTTGAATAAGTCAACATCTCATGCTGTTCATGAGATGCACAGTCCGGTCTCTTTGTACATCCTCCACTTTAAACTCATTTTGCTTGAATTTGGGTGACCAGGACTTAACTGCAATTTAGATGACGTCTCAGCTGTTCTCTGTGCCATGACAGGAGCATTTCCCTATGTCTGTTGGAAACATCTTTCATGATATATATTACTGTTGCAGCTGTTCTTTTTAAGGTCACTGTTCTCAGATAGACTAACTCAGGTCCTTTTTCCTCTGCTGTTATCTTGAATCAACAAGCTTCCACCTTAGTCTCTAAATGCAGTGTCTACTCTTTGTTACTGTTAAAATTCACCTGTTTCTCTCAGCCTTCCTTCAAGGTCATCCAGCTCTTCCCTCTTCCCATATCATATTCTGATCCGCCTCTACACTAGCAATACAGTCACTCAAGTTTGTGTCTTCAGCAGATCTCACGACCAGGCACCTAGTTTTTTCTGCCAAATTAATTAAGGAAAATATTTAATAAGATTAGTCCCAGGACTGATTATTAAGGACCATGACGGAGTTTCTCTGGATTTACTCACAAGTAACAGACAGCAAATGTTGGCCCCAGATGGTATTTCGTTCAAAACAAAATAACGAGTTCCATCTGTCTTTCCCAACTGAGGTGTATGGAGCACTTGCTGGTGGTCTGTGCATGGCTGGCTCTTTGCAAAGTGCTAGTTCTTCCTTGTTACTTCTAGCTTCTAAATTCTGCTAAATTAAGCAAAGCTTACACTAGATGTTTTCCTAATATTATTTTCATGTGTAAGAAACAGTGTGAGTTTCTGGTGGGATTATATGTGATTGGAAGGGGAGCTCACCTGTGGGATATAGCTCAAGCAAATTAGGAACTATGGAATTTCTTAACTATTTATCAATACAGAGTGTATTATTTATGTCACAGTAGCACCAGATAGTCCAAAGAAGGGATATGACCACAGATAGGCTAAGGCCTTGCATGGACTCCTGCTGAAGGGAGTCCTCATCTCAGAAAGATTACAAGCAGGGTTACCAAAGAGAAGAAAATGAGACAATAGGTGAACAAAGAAGAAGGATACATCTGAGGAGGACATATCCATCCAGGCACATTTACCTTGTCATAATGAGAATTCATGTCTCCTATGCAGATGACACATTGCTATCATGCTATGCAGGCGCAGGTTCTCCAAATGTGTCTGTCACGTCACAGTAACAAGCCTTGGAGATTTCACATTGTTTGTGGCATCTTTGTACATCTTGAGGACCCAGTCTTCAAACATCCAGGAATTCTCTCACTGGCGCACATGCAGGCACCTGCTACTGAGAGGGTAACAACAACTTGCCTGGAGTCAGTGTAAGCTCTTAGTCAGAACTTGTAACGCCAGGTTTGAAAAACATCTGACAGAATGCAAAGAAAGCATGGAACTGGGTTTGGGGCAAAGAAACAAGCAGATGAAGTCCTCCATACTTTCTGTCTCTTTGATTGTAAGGTTGGGGATTAGGCACTGAGTCGTTACAGAACCTGTTACAGTGTTTATGGGGTAAAAAAAAGGGTCTTTGTCACCATCCGGTTTTTACAGTTTTTAGAAATGCCTCTGCCTGAATTAAGGTGGAAATGAGACCATATGCCAAAGTCAATAGTATGGGCTTTATTTAATAGTAAATATGAGAGAGAGAGAGAGAGAGAGAGAGAAGAAGGAAGAGAAAGAAGTAGAAAAGAAGTGGGGGGACAGAAAAGAGTGACAGAGATAGAATAAAGAAAATATCACCACTCCATGGATCCCACCGGTGTCCCGATGATTCTTGCCAGCTGGTCTTCTTGGTGGTGATGGTCCCCCAGAAAGCATAGGATCCAATGGATTACTATATGCTCAGGCCAGATGGGAATGCCCAGGTACCACCCCCCCGAGAGGGGAGGGGCCCATCTCTTGCAGCAGACTCAGGATCTGTTGCACCATTTTGCATCACACGCGGTCCTGTGGTGCAAGGCCTCTGGGGAGTGCTTTGGGGGGTCTTTGATGGATTATGACACCCCCTCAGCTGCCTCTCATGTGAATGTCCTGTGGATGTGGCCTTCCTGGGTTTGGGAGTTCCACATCTGGGCCGGTTAGTGTAAGGGAGGAAGGGTGTTCAGTGCCTCTGACCAGAGGTTACACCACACACCCGAAACCTCCTCCTCCCACTGCATCTGCGGGGGAGTCTGTGTAAACCTGGCTTCTGTGGGCTGTGGTCTCTCTCACCCCCAGCCCAGCCAGAGATGATTCTCTGCTGTGTTTGGCTTTCTTGTGGATGCATTCCTTTCCCTCAGCCTTGTTTTTTTCTCCCTAGACCTGAGATGATTGAACAGTAGTGTCGCCTTTATCTTATCCAGGCAGCTTAACTCACAGACCAAAGCTCCAGACAGGCATCTTCAGGAGGGGTGGGCTTCTGTGGTTGTAGCTTCTTTACACAGTTTTCGCTATAATGGGCAAAACTCCTTCATAACAATGTTTAAGGCATGAACCATTTCAGTCCCTGACAGTCTTCTCCATGGTCAGGTTGACAAGTATTGACTTCAATGGCTGAGCCATCCCAACAGTCCTGTGAGAGGGGACTGCTCCATTCACAGAGATCTGGTCCTAAATCTAAATGTGTAAATGCTTCTCTTGAGCCAAATTCTCTGATGGTGGTTGTGTGCACTCTCAGCACCAGGACAGCCAGCTTCTGGCTACATTACTGATTTCTTTTGTAGCATCAATGAGTATTAAGCTAATGGTTATGCATTTAAACTCAGCTTATTGCCATTACATTCAATGTGAAAAGAAAACACCACAGTGACAAGGAAAATACACTGTTCTCATTGCTACTAACTCACCCTACAACCCCACTGTAGCATACAAAAGCCTATGATAAAGAAAATATATCTTTTACTACATGACAAGCCAAAGCTGAAGGTACAAAGGAAGCGGGGATAAGTTGCCAAAGCAGACACCAACCATCTGAAGCTCTCAAGGCTTATCAAAACTACAGCAAGTTGACTAACCTCCATCAGAGCCCTTCTGCACATGCTGCAAGAGAGGGACAAAGAAATAAATTTGCAAGTAGTGCTTCAAAATCAAAGGTCTGACATAAAACTAGGTGCCTGACTTCCAAACAAACAG
The DNA here is from genome assembly GCA_013397845.1 of Melanocharis versteri. NCBI lineage: Eukaryota > Metazoa > Chordata > Aves > Passeriformes > Melanocharitidae > Melanocharis > Melanocharis versteri. The sequence continues at coordinate 128,426 of VZTG01003216.1, read as the reverse complement.
ACATAAAAGACAAAATTCATCTCACCTAACATAGGCATCTATGTGAGAGGCCTCCATGTGAGCTAGTCACCCCGGTCTGTCTTTATAGTCAGTGAAGAGAAACAGAGCATGGTTCTCACCTAATAGAAATGTCTACATGAGGCCGAGATGAATTGAACCTCAGAAGTGCCTGTTTGCCTCTCTTGACTCCAGCATCTGGGGCGTGTGTGCTCTGCCTCAGATAGAGATGTCTACAGGCACAGGGCTGGAAAGCCAAGTAAGATGGATTTCACCGTGATAAATTCCCCCAGAGTGACAGTGAAGGTGCTTGCCAGTGAAGCACACTGTATCTTAGCTCTAATATTTTAGGAGTTAAGTCCATTCTTTACACTGAAAGGAAAAAAACTGAGCAGAGTGGGAACAGCACACATAAAACCAAACTCACCATACTCAGAGGCAAAGAAAGACAAATTCTATCCCAGAGCTTAGAAACAGAAAGGACTTCGTGTTAACCAAGTCTGATCTTCCTGGGGACAGTGGCTGCAGAAATACCAGTATATTAAACCTGGAACAGACAATGAATCGGAGGAAGGAGATGCCTTAATGAAATATTCTGGTCATGCAATGCCTTGTGATTGTCCACGAACTCAGTGCATTGCAAATTGCATGTTAGAAGAATAAAACTCTTCCCACTTGCAGGTTCCCCTTTGGACGTTTTTAATCAGCTAATTTCTCCCAGGGCTACCCAGGCGGACCAGAGTTCAAGCCAAATTCCCACTAGAAATAGGAAAGACCTGTCTGATCACTGAGTTTATCCAGCTGTGTAGTTTGCAGTGAATAATGACCACCGGGGCTTTAGCAAATTGTGGGGCCAGTGGGGTAAGGCAGGGAAGTGACAGCTATGAATTATCGCACGCTTGCTGGGGGCTATGGAGACTTGTTCTGGTATTTCTTATTGATGTATATTTTCTGTATATGTTTCTGCAAATATTGACATGATTATGGCATCTTTCTGCTAGATTTCCCTGGTATGTTTTTCTCTTCATGTGACAAACCCATAGGCAGAGACTTTGGTTTTTTGGGGGATGGGACCAGGACAGGTGCAACCCTTTTTTAGGATAATTGTACTGTAACTGGGAATAAATCAGATTTGTTTCTCCTTTGCATGCAGCATGTGAGCTCTTGGCCAGTCATCCCAACCAAGGCCCTCTGGAAGAGTCTCTAGTCCCCGAAACTCCAGAAGAATCCTTGAGCAGCTGCCTGCCTATCTCAAACAACCCAGTGGAACAGAATGAATCCCATACAAGAAGTTTTGATTCATGCGAAAGGTGTTTCACGTCACAGGGCTGCCCCGTGAACTTGTGCTAAAAAGTCTGCATTGTGTAACCACCACCTGATCCTTCCTCTGTGTTGTCCTGCAGAATCAGGATGACAGAGTCCTTCATATCCTGCAAGGTCTTAAGGCCACATTTCAATGAAGATGATGAGCTGTTGCAAGTTGTCACCACCATAGGCAGAAGGAACATCTGCAATTTCAGAGCTTATATTTGTGGCCTCACTGAATCAGCCTATGAGAAACTCTAGAAAACAATGTGGAAATTGAATATAAATGAAATTGAAGGCACCTGGAAACTGGTCAGCATAAAACTGATGGTGACCAGACTGCATTCCCCTTGGGAGCTGAAAAATGGGAAACAAGCATGGCAAAGTGACACCGGGAATATTCCCCTTCAAACATTTTTTTTTTTTTTTGTGCTATAGTTGATAGTCTAGGAAGTATCAATTTTAAAAACATTTTTGTCATTGCATTGGCCCTATTAAGAGTTTCAAAATTAGGCTAAATTAAAGTCTCAGAACTGCAAAGGCAAGAGCACTCCAGGTGCAAAGAGGAGCTAGCAAAGCTGAGTACAGAAACAAACAGTCAATCGTCTCAGAACAAAGGTATCTGGTATAGATGGGAACAGGATTTTAAAATCAAATAACAGGCTTATGTCATTTCTTCTGTCACACTGCAATTAAAGAGTGAGGTATTGTGTGTAGGGTGGGTGTTTTGTCCCTTTTAATAATCTGTGAGTACTCATGGCTGGTTCTCATATGTCATATATTCTATATTGCAGGGCACAGCTAAAGCTGCTGAGTGTAAACCAGTGATCCTGGGTCACTGCTTGCAGTTAATCCTCTGGTGTCCTTTGGCTGTCAGGATACTTGTGTGGTCTGTTCATATATTGTTTCAAAGAAAAACAACACAACATCAGGGGGACAGACCTGGGGCCGGTCTCTGCCAACCTTACTTTGCCCTTGTTCCAACTAAGCTATGTATTAGGGTCCATGCCAATTTAGTTGTTATCTTTTTGAACTCTTTTTTTCAGTAGGATTCTGAACAAAATTATATAATTTGGGTTCATCAATTACACTTCAAAGGGATTTTGTTTATTTGTTAATTTATTTGTTTACTAGTCTTTTCCTGCAAAAGAAAATATTAAAGGAACAGAAGAATGTGTAAAAGGAAGAAACTGCTATTGAACTTGAATGTGGCTGGAAGAGTGGCTGATATTTCAAGCAAAGATAGAAAAAGAAAATCATCCTTGAAGACCAAGCCCAGCTTTCAGAGAATTTATTGGATTTTCCCTCTAAACAGGAGGATTGACTTCAATGACATTCCTCCAGCCCCGATTTCTGTCAGCAAAGTTATATATTAAGTGCATTTGACAGAAGATATTTTGATGGGAAACCTGCCCCTCCACTCTCACCCCCCTCTATTGTGTTACAGTCCAAGAAAGTACGGACATAAAAAAGACTCCAGGATGAATTCTCCAAGAGCAGCTTAATGTAGCTCTGGAGGAAAGGCTCAGCTATGGGAGACAAAGTGTGTGGTGACACTGCACCTTCAGTGACAAAAACAAGGCAAAAAAAAAAAGAAACTTGGAAGAATTCTTCTGGGAGCCTTTCAGTTTTCACCAGTCACCTTCTTCTTCACGTTTTAATTCCTGGGGGACAAGTTTGCCTCTGGTGGAAGCAGGCTCAAGCCCATACATATCCACGCCAAACTCAGTTCCTCCTCTTATTCTTGTCATTTGGAGCAACAGGAAATCATCAGCAAACCAATCGCTAAAATGGCAAGTCATCAGTAGTTTTGGAAAGTACAGAGGTCTGGTAGCTGGAGTTCTGAGGATAAGCCTAAGCAAGACAATGTGAGCTGCAGATAACCTCTTGGCACTCATCTCTTGCTGTGTCTCTTCAATCAATGCCTCTGGCCATCATGTATAAGATGTGACACCCATTGCAGCAACCCTGTTACTTTATGTCCCATTGGCAGACCGTGAATTTGCAGATAAGGCAAAGGAAAGTCCAATGTCAAGTGGAATATGTTCAGCATTCAATAAATTAATCAGCTGTTGTTATTGGCAGAAGTAGAAGTTGATGAACCCTTCCCATCACACACAGATATTGTGGGTCTGTAGGGTTTCCCTGTAGGAGCTTCTAGATTGAAATTACACCTTCCACTCCCTAGAAATTGGTTATTGACTAATAACCCATCTGAAATGAAGATTTTCAGCCGACGCTTTTAACCCATGTCTCTCTCATCACCCTACAAAAACAAGCTGGTCTCCTAGTCAGCTGGTAAAATGCAATGGCCATGGGCACTGAGACATCCTCTGCTCTGCACATAACACAGATGTTTCCCTTTTGCATCTTAAACCGGTCCAGAAGGCTAATTCTTTGAAGTACAGGACTGGTCCTAGTGAGCCTCATCTTCTTCACTATGCCATACCTCCCCCTCAGAGTTGCATGGGTAGAATGCTGCCTGGCAGAGTACATTGTCTTTGGCCAGAAGAACTCCACAACTAACCATTTCCAACTCACAGAGATCTCAAGAAATCCCTGTTTGGTGAGAGAAAAGAGATTTCCCTCCCTTTGCATATTAGAAGGATCATGTAAGGTTTGGACCAGAGAATAGTACCACAACTTTTTCAAGATCTGCCTTGATAGCATTCAGGCAAATCACAAGATTTGAGAAGGCTGGAGGCACTGTAGAATCATAGAATGGTTTGAGTGGCAAGAGACACTAAGGAACAGCCTCCTGCCAGGGGCAGGGACACCTTCCACTATCCCAGGTTGGTCCAAGCCCTGTCCAACCTGGTCTTGAACAATTCCAGGGATGGGGCGGCCACAGGTTCTCCAGGCAATCTGTGCCAGGGCCTTACCACCCTCACAGGGAAAAATTTCTTCCCAATATCCAATCCAACCCTCCCCTCCCCATTTGTTTTGGCCTCTTTGCAATGAAATAATAGGAACTGAGTACCAAAGAGCATTTCCAATAATTTGTTTAGTTTTCTTTACCTGTATGAACCCATTCCCCCATGTCCTGTCCCTCCACACCTTTGAAAAAGTCCCTCTCCAATTCTCTTGGAGCCCCTTTAGGCACTAGAAGGGGCTCTACGGTCTCCCCAGAGCCTTCTCTTCTCCAGGATGAACACCTCCAGCTCTCAGCCTGTCTCCATAGCAGAGGTGCTCCAAATGTCTGATTGATTCAGTTGCCTCCTCTGGACTTGCTCCAAAACAGGTTTAAGTCCTTCTTATGTTGGCATTACAAACATAGGAAGAACCCTGGTAATGGGTTGCCATCAAATTTCAGCTAAGAAACTCCTGGTATGTCAGCAGCTACTGCCAAGAGACCATATTGTAGCTGGGTAAGATAATAAGGTGGTCAGGTGGGTTACCTTTGAGATGGTATATCTGGTGCACTTCATTAAGTGCTATCCTGATGTCTGCTTTGGTCTGCATAAAAACCTGATTGCATGAATATCCCTGCAGAAATCGAGGTGTGAGGTCACACATGTCTTCCAGGTGTTTTGCTGTATGAAAAGAAACCTTGCAGTGGTGTGAGATGTTTATGAGGTGATATCTATACCTGGGAGACATGAAGAGAGGAAGAAAGGCAAAGTTCAAGTGCACTGCTAAGTAGCGTTATTGCCAAATGCATCTTAAAGGCATTAAGTCACTGACACAACACTCCAAATTTCCATTGTATTTGCTACATGAGTTTCTAAAGTTCAGCACTATCATTCTTCCAACATTGTTAATTTTTTTCATGGTGGTTGTGCCACTGTTGCCATAGTGGTGTAAAGGAGATCAAAAAATGCAGTAGCCAAACTGCTAGAGGATTACTATGAGCAAGAAGCAGGAAAGGGGAGAGGAGAGGATGGAAACACATGTTTTGTGCCTGAAGTCAGGGAACTGGCTTCCATCTAAGAGAAAACACAGACAGGATACATGGATATGGATCTATAGGGAAAAGGAAGAAGGGAGAGGAACATCAAAGCATCACCAAGATAAAAAAGCTACTGGCTGTGAGATGAGACAATACTGTGTTGAGGTTTGGAGTTTCTTCCCTTTTGTTTTTCCTGCTTAAAGGAATTTCCCCCCATAAATTGCTGAGAAACTGTAATGGCCGGGTACTTAAGAGAACAAAGGAAGGTGGCCAAGCCCAGGAGAGAAGAGTCTCTGATAACATGTCACTTATCTGGGAGTTTCTCTCAGAGAGGGGGAGGGATACCGCGAGAATTGGGCTGGTAAAAGCCGGGGCTGGGGAGCTGCTGGTTCTCTTTTCTCCCGGCTTCAGAGGAGGACGGTTGGAGCTGCTGCTTAAGGAAAGGGAATTCGCTGCCACCACCGGAGCCCAGACCAGAGCTGCGTCTTCTGCCGTGGGGGTGCCCGGGATCTTTGGGCTCGCCCCTCTCTCCCCGCCGTGCTAGAGCCGGGCTGCCGCTGCCCCACTCCCGCCGCTTCTTCGGCACTGCTCCGGATCTCCTCTGCTCTGCAGCCCCGCACCCCCTGCCTGCCGGGATCGGCCCCGCGGTTCCAGTCGCCACTGCTGAGCTTTTAATACACCTCGTCCACCGCCCCGGGATTTCTGCTCATTTCCTGCCATCCCAGTTTGCAGTTTCCGAGAGTCCTGCTGGGGCCCCGGGCTCGGCCGCCCCTGTGGGTTTGTGAGGCGAGCCTCTCTCCCGTCCCTTCCCGTCTCGGCCCGGCCGCCATTACCGCGTGCTGCCCGAGCCCGCACCGGAGCGCCCCCTGCAGCCGCGGGGAATCATCGCACCTGCCGTGCCCGCCGGGAGCCGCAGCGCCCCTGCCGGCTGTGACCGGAACTGCACCCGAGGGGAGAGTGCCTGCGGCCGAGAGAAGGCTGGTGCTGGGTTTCTGTTTGTGGTTAATGCCAGAGTTGGTGTTTGTTCGCCTTAATACATATATATATAGTAAAGAACTGTTATTTCTATTCTCACATCTTCGCCTAAGAGCCCCTTGATTTTAAAAATTATAATATCTCGGAGGGAAGGGGGTTTACATTTTTCCATTCCAGGGGAGGCTCCTGCCTTCCTTAGCAGACACCTGTCTTTCAAACCGAGACATACTGTCTGGGGAAATTCAGTTACGATCAGCATCTGCTTTGTATTGAGTTTCACTTTCACCAGTTTCTTCACTGGAGATGGATAGAAAAGTTGTAAGAGTGTGTGTGGGAGTCAGTGCTCCAGTCTGACGGGTGTCAGCCAGGTGGGTGAGGCCAGATGTAGGGCTCAGATTTACAAGCTATTCCTCTTGCCTTGCAAAGGATGGACAGCTGGGAGGAAGGTGGGAATGTGCTACTTTGGCAGGGGAATAGATTCAGGATGCTCTGATCTGCACATTATTGTGCTGGGAGTCAGGAACTCCTGCTAGCTCTGACAGTGCCCTGCTCAGGCATGGATGTGTCAATAGAACAAAAACGTTCAAAGCTGGAAGCTTAAGATGTAGGCTCCCATGATGACATACCTTGAACTTCAAAGGAGCTGCGTAACCAGAGGGTTTCATTTGTTTTGGCCTCTGCAATGAAACAGTAGGAACCAAGTACCTGAGAGCATTCCCAAGAATTTGTTTAGTTTTGTTTACCTTTTGTGCCTCAGTTTCCTCCAAGTAAAAGAGGATTCTGTCTGCCTTTCCCATAGGATCACAGTGAGGAGCTACATGTAAGATCTTAAGAAAGGGACAAGTCACATTTTTTACTTGGATTTATGGAGCAAAGGGAAATTTTTAGTTCAGGTAGTGTGGCAGGACATTCCCCTCTGCCACAGAAGAGCTTATCTGTTCTGTCAGCTGGTGCGATAATTCAGGGCATCTGCCCCCTCACATGAATTTGCTAATTGATGAGATGACCCAGGCCGGACATCTGTCCAGTAGCGAGCTATCTCTGGCACCATGGAGGTGGCATTCCCAGCTGACAATAAATGTCTTGCCGTGAGAGCAGATTTGAAGGGAGATAAGCCTTAAATTTCTGACTGACAGACACTTCACTTTACAAACTACAAAAGCTACACAAAACTTTAAGCAGAAATCTTCTGCACGTTCCCTGGAAATGTGTGGGAATCTCTCCTCAAGGTTTAGAATGCTGGCCTTTGAGTTACACTCCTGGGAGGTGAGTGAAAGGACTCTATGTGTACTCCATCATCAGTTCAATGGAAAGTTACATTGACTTCTAAGCTATACCATTTCTTTGCTAGCTATAATATAGGTACCTTTATGTTGTGCACTGTTTTATGTGATAAAGTATTGGAATGGTTTACCTGGGGAGGTGGTGGAATCACCATCCCTGGATGTGTTTAAAAAGAGATTGGATGTGGCACTCAGTGCCATGGTTTAGTTTAGTTAAGGTGTTAGGGCAGAGGTTGGACTCGATGATCTTGAAGGTCTCTTCCAACCTGGTAATTCTGTGATTCTGTGATATGTAATCAAGTTGTAGTTCTTTGTTTTAACCTGTGTAGTAAGTAACTCTGTTTAAAGCCTTTTGTCTGTTAATCTCCTGTCTATTCAATAAATAACTCATTTTATAATAGACCCAATTAGCCATTTTTAAGAATTTGCAAGCCAGGGTGGTTTAGGTGCAGGTCACCTGAATTTAAGATGCTGTCAAAAATCTGAACCTAAGGCAGGGCTTGTCTAACACTTTTACTCAATGCATAACAGGTAGTGATGAGTTAAAGCTCATGGCTGCAAAGAGAAGCAGCCTTATCTTGAGTGATGCAAGTCATGGTGAGAAAGAGCTTTCTTAGGGATGGCCCATGTCGCATGGTGGCAGTGGAGAAGGTATTGCATTACTGCAGCACCCAGTTGTGGCTTAAAACGTATTATTTGATTTACCACACTTGACTTCACAGCTTGGACAGGTGAAAAGCATGAGTACTTCAGAAAGATAACCAGGTTTGCTGTTGTAAACTCAGGGTGTAGTTTAGTAGAGGGGGACCAATACTGAGACAGGGATGGCCACTACCTGAGACAGCTGACAATATGATCTGTGGCCCATTTGCACAATTTACCTGATGACAGAGCCTGAGGAATTCACCAAACCAGAAAAGATTTTTCAAACACATGGTGGTTTCCTCCTGGTTGGGCAGAAAACACTGATACATGGGCCTCAAAATAACAAAGTTTTGAGGAAGGTGAGGTCTAAAGCTGAGTCAAAATTGAAATGACTGTGCTATACCTCTTAAAAAGCCACATCAAACTCTTGGGTCTGGACACACTAGGCTTCTGCAAGTGTTTAAGAATTTTTAAGGCTAACCTGTGGCTTTTGCTCTATTAAGAGACTTTTCCAACAGTTGAAGAAGCAGCACTTTTACTGTCTGTCAGCTTGAGGAGCCCTGTGTTTCATCTGCCTTTGACCATAGGGAAAAAATGAGGGCATAGCAAGACAGTAGCTGTGCTGTATCTACTAGGGCTGCTGAGCTCCAGCCAGCCTGAAAAAAATGCTGTAGAGGTTTCTCCCTTGGTAATTTCTGGCTTTTCTTACTGAGAAGTAGAGAAGAATGGCTTTTTCTCTGACTTTTGCCTCTCCATAAAGTAATTTTCAAACAGCTCAGTGGGCAAAAAACCACAAATAATCACTCTGGCCCCAGAATCAGCCACCAGGTTAGGGATTAATGAGAAATCCCCTTGCAGATGGATGGCTGAGGAATAACCCAGTTAATGAAAGTCCACTTTTCAGTTCGAGGACTGAGTTGTTTGGTGTTTGATTAGGTTAAAATCTTTGTCTGCTTGCTTGTAAATCTCGGTACCTTTAAGGGATTGTATTTGATGGAAAGGTGGAAGGTGATACCTACAAAAATGCATTCACCATATGTTCAACATGTAGCTGTGTCCCCTGAGCAGAACTGTCTTAAAACCATGCAAGAATGAAGACTATTGAAGTCAAAATCATCACTGCTTCTGGTCTGCTCTGTCCCAACAGCAAATTGTTCCCCACAGCTTTCCCTTGACATGAAGGAGCTCTTCCCACACTAGAAAACATGATTGTCTAAAGTGAGAGAGAGACTATGCCATGTCCCCTTTGGTCTCACGTTGTGTGATGCGGATTGTTGAGATGAGAAGCTGATTGCCTTCTCCCTCTCCCTTCCCTTCTTGGGGACAAGTTCCTTTCTGCCTTGTGTTCCTGTATCATGGAATTCCTTGATAAGTCCATGTCCATCCAGCATGTGAGACAAAAATGTCTCAGGCTGTAGGTCAGGAGACATGATGGGACCGGATCTTCTTCTTGGCCGCAGGTGGGGATACTCTCCAGGCAGCACACCAGTGTCACCATTCCTCATGTCACCTGCATCTGCAGTGCTCTGTACAAGAGCTGGATACCTCTGGGCTCAGCTTTTCTGGGATTTCAGCCTCAATCAAATGGCACAGTGTTGAGTGTTTGGATACTTTTGGGGGAAGGGAGAACAGGATCCTGTCTGAAAGTCTGCTGTTTCTTTCACCCCCTAGAGAAAGCTCTGGGTTATCATGGGGAGAAGGCCAGATCTCGTTCAACTCACAAGAGGAAGAATTTGGCAGCCTTTTCCCTTACTGCTCTTCCAGATACTTGTCATCATCACAAAGACACTGTCCTGGTCTGGCAGCTCCTGCTCAGTGAAATCCTTGTGGGTCTGGGAAAATGGGGCTGAAGGAGATGAAGTAGTATAGGATAAGGTTCAAAAAGGCTCGAGTGAAAGTGGTTTGGGTCAGAAAAGCCCCGAAACCTCCTGCATAGTTATGTGAACCTTCCTGCCTTGAGAAATGAGTATGAGGCTTCTGGAGTCCACCAGCTGCACGACTCGCTTGGACTGGCTTTTTTTAAGTTTTTGGGTAAACAGGCAAAGGCACAAGAGCAACCTTGGCTTGTCCAAACTAGGATACTGTCCCCAGCCTAGCACACTGCTCACCCTGTTGCCAGGAGATTATAAAGACCACAGGATAGGACAGAAGTGACTACATCCTTCTCAATAAGACTTGATGTGCTCAGTCCTGGCAAAAACAGGGCATGAGCTGCTCCCAGGATAGGTGCAAGGAAATCCCACTCTGCAACCTTATAGATTATATGTGTGTCCAACCTCTGTGTCCAACAAGGAGATGGTCAGCAGATGGCATAGTGGGCTGGGGGCTGAATTTGAGACCTGGCGTCAGCACGGGTGGGAAGCACTGATGCAAGGCTCCTCATTTTTGAGAACTATAATGGTGAAAATCCTATCACAAGGAGTGAGGCAGTTTTAATTTCTTTCTTTCCTTCTTTTTTAATATTGGAGATCCATTTGGACTGCACATGGGGGCCCTCAGCTGACCTCACTCCCATACAGGGACTGTATGTATCACATCCCACTTACACCTGGCTCAAAATAGGTCACAAGCATTTGGGCCATGTTGAGGAAAACATTTAGCAGAGGACTTTTCGCAGTCTTTCAGTATCTAAAGGAGCTGCAAGAGAGACGGAGAGGGACTTTGGTCCTGGAGGGACCAGACAAGAGGTCTTACTGACAGAAGGCAGGGTTAGATGGGATAATGGAAAGAAATTCTTGTCTGTGAGAGAGGTCAGGCCCTGGCACAGGTTGCCCAGAGAAGCTGTGGCTGCCCCATCCCTGGAAGTGTTCAAGGCCAGGTTGGATGGGGCTTGGAGGAACCTGGTCTAGTGGAAGGTTTCCCTGCCCATGGCATGGGGGTGGAATGGGATGAAAAACCATTCTATTATTCTGTGATTCAATGCACTGGTCCTGTCCTGGTCAAAGGTGTGCTCAAAGAATAGGTATATGTACATTTCTGTCTTGAATTGATGCATTATGTATGATATCTTTTGGTAGACATGAGTGGGGAGCATAGTTGATGTACTTTCCTTCCTATTTCCTTTGCAATTTTTCCCTCTCTTTCCACTCGGAGGTGCTCTTTGCAATCAGATCCACCCAGGTCAAGCAAATGTCAACCAGCAAGATGACAGCAGATGAAACCATCCATCCTGTTAGTCTAGCCTAAACCTACATGCATCTGCTATGATAAAGCCACTCCAGGCCATTGTGGAGATTTACTTATAAAATGAGAAGAAGGGATGAAATCATTCTCTCACTCTTCAGGTTTCCCAAATACATAGCAAGAGGAGAGATGGGATTTTGGGGGGTGCATTTCTGTGTTAGGTGGCATTTTTAAAATAATTTTTCCCCTTACTGTAACAATTAAAAAGCCAGAAGAAAGATTTGAAAAAGAAAAGCAACCAAACCAAACCCCAAAACAACTAAACTCACTGGTTTCAAGGTGGGTTAACAACAAGAAAAGCTCATGCCAGAACATGTGTTATTAGCAATAAAAAAGTTCTTTATTTGTCTGTCTGGGGAATTTCTTTCACACTCACTTTCAAAAAAACTATCTTTTTTTTTGTTTCCCTTCTATCACACACACAACCAGATCACTTAAATAAAACAGAGTTTTATATTCATTCCAGGCAAGGATTCTTGCCAAAATCTGTGCCTCCTTTTTCTCCCCCACTCATTTTCTTGTATACTGACTACTGATGAAAACACAAAAAAATCTGAAGCCTATGAGGTGACAGATGAACAAGATGTAGAGGCAAATTATCCAAATGGTGCTGTGAAGGAATGGCTGTTACTGGCCAAAGGAAACATATTTCTGCAAAGGTTAGAGGAATTTTTCTGCTTCTATTGGATTTTTCCAAGGCTGGAAATTTTAATTTCATGAGGAGACTAAGATCCTGCATTTTAGATGTTCCAGACAATTCTTTCCCTTGATTTGTTGCTTTGTTTGTTTAGGTTTTTATCAACAGTGAGGATTTGTGGCTCAGCTTATTTTATGAACAGAAATCTCATTTGTGGGGATGTAATTGCCAGATATGTGATGCACATTGACACCACTCACAGCAGAGTGAGAAGAACATTGGCTGCAAATTGTACCTGAAGCTTTGCTTCCAAGGAGGACTTTGCAGTCCTGCTGGTGTTAAACTGTCTCACATAGGTAGGCTTTTTCCAATATCCAACCTAGACCTCCTCTGGCACAACTTGAGGCCATTTCCCTTTGTCTTGTTGCTTATTACTTGAGAGAAGAGACCAACCCTCACCTGGCTCTGCCCTCCTGTCAGGGAGTTGTAGACAGCGAGAATGTCCTCCCTGAGCCTCCTTTTCTCCAGGCTGAACCCCCCAGCTCCCTCACCTCCCATCACCAGTACCAGCAAAGGGGTGAAATCATTCAAATCACTTCTCTCATCTTGCTGGCCACACCATTGCTGACACAAGTAAGGATACTATTGGCCTTCTTGCTCCCAACCTGGGCACATCTGACCTCATGTTCAGCTGCTGTGGATCAGCATTCCTAGGTCCTTTCCCACCCTGCAGCTTTCCAATCACTCTGCACCAAGCCTGGAGAGCTGTGTGGGGTTGTGACTCAGGGTCAAGACCCGACACTTGGCCTTGTTGAATCTCATACCACTGGCCTCGGCCCATGGATCCAGCCTGCACAGATACTTCTGTGGAGCCTTCCTGCCCTCCAGCAGATCAACACTCCCACCTAACTTGGTGTCGTCTGTGAACTTACTGAGGGCGCACTCAATCCCCTTGTCTAAATCATCCATAAAGATATTTCACAGGACAGGCCTCAATACTGAGCCCCAGGGAACCCCACAAGTGACCGGCTGCCAAGTGGATTTAGCCCCATTCCCCACCAGTCTCTTGGCCTAACCATCCAGCCAGCTTTTACCCAGCAAACAGTGCACCTGTCAAAGCCATGAGCAGACAATTTCTCCAGGAGAATGCTGTAGGATTTGCTAGAGTCTGTGTAGACAGCACCCACAGCCTTTCCTTCATCTACCAAGCATGTCTCATTGCCGAGATAGCCATCAGATTGGTCAAGCAAGACCTGCCTTTCACAACCCCACACTGGCTGGGCCTGGTTCCCCTGTTGTTCTGCATGTGCCAGGTGATGGCACTCAAGATTAATTGCTCCATCACCTTCCTTGGCACGAAAGTCAGGCTGACAGTCCTGCAGTTCCCTGGAGAAAGGGGCTACATGTTAATGTATGTATATATCTGTACTGTGTATATGTGCACGTGCTGGATGTGGGAACATGAAATTGCAACAGTCTCACTCCTACCAGGCTACCAGGTTCAGCAGCTCTTACCCTCATCTGGTATTACAATGCTGTTGCTGAACCAAGACTTAAAACAGGTGACTTGCAAGAGCAAAGTATCATGTTGGATGAGATGTTATCTGCAAAATATTCTTGCTTTTGTGTAAATGAAAGTTAGGGACCAATCAATGAAAAAGCACCTAAACCTGTGCATCCCACCCCAGATCTGATACTGTGCTTTGTAACGTCTGTGGAACTGGCATTGAGTCACTGGAAGACATTGAGTTCAACAGGCTTCAGATCAGCCCAGGACTGCAAAATATCCTCATGGATGTGTCCTAAGAGGGGCTTCTGGCCAATGCAGCAGTAGAAGCAATACAGAATCACAGAATTAACTAGGTTGGAAAAGACCTTTGAGATCATTAGGTCCAACCTGTGACCTAACACCACCTTATCAACTAAACCATGGCACTAAATGCCATATCCAGTCTTTTTCTAAACCACCTCCAGGGATGGTGACTCCACCACCTCCCTGAGAAGCTGATTCCAATGCCCAATCAGTCTTTCTGTGAAGAATTTTTTCCTAATGTCCAGCCTAAACTTCCCGACTGTGCACCTTAAGACTGTGTCCTCTTATCCTGTCACTGGTTGCTTGTGAGAAAGACTGACGCCCACGCAACTACAACCTCCTTTCAGGGAGTTGCAGAGTGTTGAGGTCTCCTCTGAGCCTCCTTTTCTTCAGTCCGAGCCTCCTCAGGTCCCTCAGCTGCTCCTCATAGTGCTTGTGTTCTAGATCCCTCACCAGCCTTGTTGCCCTTCTCTGGATGCATTCGAGCATCTCAATGTCCTTGCTAAATTGAGGAGCCTAGAACTGGACACAGAACTCAAGGTGTGGTCTAACCAGTGCTGAGTACAGGGGAAGAATCCCTCTGGTCCTGCTGGCTACACTATTCCTGATACAGGCCAGGGTGCCACTGTACTTCTTGGCCACGTGGGCACACTGCTGGCTCATGTTCAGCCTGCCATCAGTCAGCACCCCCAGGTCCCTTTCTGCCTGACCACTGTCCAGACACTCTGTCCCCAGCCTGTAGGGCTGCAGGGGGTTGATGTGGACGAAGTGCAGGACCCAGCACCTGGTCTTGTTAAACCTCATATTGTTGGATTCAGCCAATCTATCCAGTCTGTCCAGGTACCTCTGCAGAGTCCTCCTACCCTCCATCAGATCCACACCCATTANTCCATCAGATCCACACTCATTCCCATCTTGGTGTCATCTGCAAGTTTGCTAATGGTGGACTCAATCCCCTCATCCAGATCATCAATGAAGATATTAAACAGGACTAGCCCCAGCACTGACCCCTGGGGGGCCCCACTAGTGACTGGCCACCAACTAGATGCAGCACCGTTCACCACCACCCTCTGGGCCTGGCCATCCAGCCAGTTCTTAACCCAGCAAAGAGTGTACCTGTCCAAGCCGTGGGCTGACAGCTTTTCCAGCAGTTTGCTATGGGAAATGGTGTCAAAGGCTTTGTTGAAGTCCAGGTAGACAACATCCACAGCCTTCCCCGCATACACCATGTGGGTCATCCGTCATAAAAGAAGAGCAGGTTGGTCAGGCAGGACCTGCCCCTCCTAATTCCATGCTGGCTGGGTCTGATCCCTTGGCCATCCTGTAGGTGCTATGTGATCACATTCAAGATGACCTGTTCCATAATCTTGCCAGGCACCAAGGTCAGATTGACAAGACTATAGTTTTCCTGGATCCTCCTTCTGGCCCTTCTTGTGGATAGGCATCCAGCTTCCAGTCATCTGGGACATCCCCAGTGAGCCAGGACTGATGATAAATGATGGAGTAATCTGCCAGCTCCCTCATCATCCTAGGATGGATCCCATAGAATTGTGAGCATCTAAGTGGCTCAGCAGGTTTCTGACTGCTTCCTCTGGGATTACAGCTGGACTGTTCTGCTCCCTGTACCCATCTACCAGCCCAGGAGGACAGCTGTCCTGAGGATAATCTGTCTTAATATGGAGAGCTGAGGCAAAGGAGGTGTTAAGTGCCTCTGCCTTTTCCTCATCTTTAGTTACTATATTCCCTCTGCATCCAATAAAGAATGAAGGTTGTCCTTGCCCCTCCTTTTGCCATTTATGTATTTATATATTTTTTTATTATCCTTCACAGAAGTGGCCAGATTAAGTTCTAATCGGGCTTTTTCCTCTCTAATTTTTTTCCTACGTGACCAAGCAACATCCTTAAACAATTCCTAAGTCACCTGCCCCTCTTTCCAAAGATGATGGTACACCCTCTTTTTTTCCCTTAGTTCCTTCAAAAGCTCCTTTCCCATCCAGGCTGGTCGTCTTCCCTGCTGGCTCATCTTTCAGCACATAAAGACAGTCTGCTCCTGTGTCTTCAAGATTTCTTTATTACGGTATGTCCAACCTTCCTGGACCCCTCTATTTTTAAGTGATGTTTCCCATGGTACTCTCCGAGTCAGTCTCTCGAACAGGCTGAGGTCTGCCCCCCAGAAGTCCAGAGTGGAAGTTTTGTTGATGCCCCTCCTTGCTTCACTGAATATTGAGAACTCTATTATTTCATGGTTACAGGAGTGCCAGCTCCTGTCCTAGTACATGGGGCTGACATACCCACAGCAGAAAGTCAGTTCATATTGCAGCAAACTCTACTTTAAGAAAGTGGACAGGACATGCTGAAGCTTAAATTATCAGTTGCCAAGTACTTGGACTGAAGGAATGACTCAAATGCCAAAACTGATGGTTTGTTGCCTATTTCTAGTCTCCTTTTGAGACTGTATTCACAAAAGAAAATTACATTTAGATGACAGGAAGTATAAAAGGAGACTGGAAGTTGAGTGACTTAAATCAAAACTCAGGAGAGAGCAAGAGAGGGATTGCTGATTGCGAGCAAGGGCTTGGAGGAGGACAAGCATTTGTGCATGGTGCCACTTGAGTAACACCCAAGCTCTGGCCCAACGCTGTAGATAAGAGCGAAAGGAAAAATCTGAAGGCAGACCATCTCAGACAAAGAAGAATCACAACACTGCTGTATTTGCAAGGTGTGGGAGGAATGAAATGTTGGAAGAGGCAATACTAAATTTCTTGACCTCTGCTCAGCTGACTCAGAGGGAATGTAAAATGCCCAGAGGAATTGTAATTGTGATCTTAGAATGTACAGAGACTTTTACTGCAGAAAACTGGAAAAAGTTGGAAGAGCTTGCAGTTTAAATTTGTCTTTATTAAGCCCCAGTAGCATTGAAGGGGGCAGCACAGGCCAGTGTGGGGCCTGAAAGGAAGGTGAAGATTAGCATAGGAAGAATAACTTGGAGGGCTCTGAAAAGAAGCAGAAGCAAGTTCAAAGGATAATTCAATAAACAAATAAAGAGATTCACCAGGGAAATCACAGAAACACATGAAGAAGAAAATAATATTGTGCTACACAGACCGCTAAGGAAAACTCATTGTTGAAGAATATTTTAAGATGAGTGAAGGCAGATGAATAGTACCTCTCAGTCTGGAGGGAACCTGAGTTGGCTTCGGGGATCTCCTTGCAAATCTCTGAGATTGCAAAGGAAAGACTGAGGAATGATACTCCTAGAGAGTCACGTGCTGGTGATACCCCAGAAAGTTTGTTTTTCAGGATCTTAAATTTGGAAAGCCCCAAGTCTCCCCCTTGCTTTTGTACAGGCAGTTAGATGTCAGCAGGTGATTCTTGGTGATGCACCAAAACCTGTGGGTATCTCTCAGCATGTGAGGTCTGGACCCTAATTCCTGAAGAAGTTAATTAAGAAGCTGTGGCACTCTGAGGCTTCTCTTCACAAAGCCCTCCCTGGTCAAGAGGACACCTCTTTATGCCTACACAATTCCTCAAACATGACCTCATCTCAAAGGACTGACTAGGCCATAGTGAGGCACTTCTGGGCTTGTGGGGCTTGTGGTCCCAGATATATTTGGTTCAGGACAGATTTTGGTTGTTGGAAGAACTCCTATGGTTTCAACAGAAGTAGAATGAGCCCTTGTGGTACTTTCTTTCAAATCTGCCATTTGTCAAGAAAATTAGAAAATGAGGAGAAAGAGGAGTGAAAAACAGAAAGAGAGGAGAAATTATTTCCTTTTTAAAAAATATTATTCAGATATTCACTTTTGAGATAACTGTTATGGGATGTGACTCAAAGGGGAAAACAAAGGCTGCTTATCTCTTGGTTCAGCTTTGTTCCTTTCTATCCGAGAAATGGGAAAGGTGCTGGAGAGCAAGAATGGAGAGATTACTTGTTTAAGCTTTGCAGATTTTTCTTTCTTAAACATTACATTTTTAGGATCATCTCTAGAATCAGTGTTAGGTAGCTGAGCAGATCAATGATTTAAATGTCTCACTACAAAGCAATTTCTTCATTAATTGTTTTGTTGGGTTTTTTTTTCCATGCATACAGGGCAGTTCTCCAAGCCTCAGGAGTGAGACTTCTCCCAACAGATTTCAGACACATAGTAGGCAAACACACAACAGATAAAAATAATCCCAGTGCAGATGCATTGTCCAAAAAGGACCTGGATAATTCAGGTGGTGTTGATACCTGACTTCTAGAGATGGTTGAAGTTAGTGGAGAATTTATGCTTGTGGTACTGAAAAAGTAAGAGAAAAGGGAAATATCTTACAACAAGAAACTTAAATATTCATTCTGTTTAGCCATCAAGTGACAAATTGACTTGATTACTATATAAAGTATCTTGTAGAAGAGAATACAAATTACCAGGGGCTCTCATGCAATGGAGAAAGAGCAAACCTAATGTAAGCAGATGTCTTATAAAGAAGGCATATATAAATTCAGGTTATAAAAGCATGGAAGTGTGGAAGTTAGTGCTGGGAACAGAAACAAAAGGAAGTGGAAGATACCTCTCGTGTCTTTGAAAATGGGCAGGTTTCTTTACTCAGGAAGAGCTGCAGTCAAACACAGATTACTCAGCTTAATATACAGGTAACTGGGTAACATTAAACAGCCTGCAATATACAAGTCAGATGAGCTAATAATCACTCCTGGAGTTACACCATGATCTAAAACTCTTTATTAATCTGAAACTAGTCTTCCTGCAGCCTTTTTGGCATGATTCTGGTTTCAGATATTAGTCCAGAGTGTGTTAATTTCATTACAATTGCTGAAAGGATGTCCAGAACCAGAGATAGAGGCTTCAAACTGCATCACACAACAGAAAGATTTAATTTTTTTCCCCCCAATTCTACAAAGCACGGTACTCAATCTGGGAAATTATTTCAGCTGTTTTCAGCAAATCTTTTATGTGTGAGTGTAATGATGTTCTACAGTGTTCCTGAGGCACAGGATAAACAAGTGGAGAGATGTCCTGAAATTCCATCCTGCATTTAAAGAGAAAACATGCCTTGGTTTCTGGGGAAAGGAGCCTTTAACTGGAAGGAAGGAGTGATTTACAAGATTTTCTGTCAATAAAAGTATCTTCCGGAGTGTCATCAATGAAATTTATTGTGGGAACCACTCATCACTCCAACAGAAATGGATGTTCAAGCAGTCGAAATGCCAGAGGTGCAAAATCACAGTCTGTACTTGGTTGATGTTCTGTAGAAAACAGAAGACAAAGGAAAAGCAAGATGTGTCTTGTCCCAGAAATACCTCCTGAATCTTGTGTTGATTTCATAACTTCTTAGGGTGGGATCATGATTTTTTGTACAGCTGTGCTGTATAGTACTGGCAGGTGATGACAGAAGCACCTTGAAATACAGGAGGAAGGAGAAGTGGGAGGAAAATACATGCTATCCTTGGATACGAAACATAGTCTTTTGATTCAAATCTAAGAAAGCTGTAGGATGTTGGTCCTTAATGTACAGGAATTATATAGCAGTTATTTCTTGATGTTAAGAGAATATATTATCAGTAAAGATGGTGTGGACTAGGAGTGGGAAAAGGAGAGGCATCTTTGCAAATGTTTAGAAACGTGGAGATCCTCAGTGCTTTGGAGTTCAATGCCCTGCTTCTTGTCACTTCAGAGACACAGATGAAATAACAATTGGCTGTATGTGATGTTTCGCTTTACAAAAACAGAGGCAAAGGTCTGCAGACTGAATTTTCCCTGGTTTGATTGAAGGAGAGGGAAGAAAATGGGAGACCTGATTCTAAGATGAGTTATTCAACACCTTATGAAAACAAGGTTGCCAGAAAGTCTTCTGATGTACATATGCAAAGTCACCTTGAGGTTTTGGAAATCTGAGACTTGCAGAGTAAAATTCAGTCCCCACCTCCATCTATTGTCATGATGTTGCTTTAATACCATAATGAACACTTGTAGGACACCAGATGTGGATGGATTGAGGAAGACTTAGAAACCCCTGTCATTTTCCTCAAAACCCAGCCAGCTGACCCCATCCTTTGAAGTGAAGGGAACCACTTCCACTCTGTCAGGCTAGCAACAAGAAAACAAGGTAGCAAAAGAGAATAGCTCCATCTACCCTTTGGCAGAATCAGTAGTTTATGCCACTTCCAAAGCTACTTTGATATGGCCTTTTCCACTCAGAGTTTTCCGTTCAGGGAGGCTTCAATCTCAACCATTTCAAATAGAGCATTACAGATACATTTGAAAGGGCTTTGTAGATATTTTTTGAGTTAAAGCTTCACAAAACATCGAGGCCATCTGAGACACTCATTATTGGTCATTAAAACTATTGAGCACCCCTAACCCCAGAGAAAGCAGGAGGAGCACACTGTTCAGAACTTTGGAAAAGCCCACTTCTAAAGAAATTTTCCTGTATTGGAGCTATAAATACACACATACACACCCCTCTTCTGAGGCCCTGCAAGGTAGTCTTTCCCCTGCTTGAAAAGTACTGTAAGTGTTGAACAGTTTTGGCAGAGCCTGGGTTCATTTAGCTGGGTCAGTAGATAGCTGGCTCCCAACCAGAAAACACAAAGTGGACGTAAATGGCAATTTCTGTAGCCAAGGCAATTTTCAGATGGGGTGAAGAAAAAGGAGTGAATAGCAGAGTGAGGTATAGCGTTGGCTGAAATGGAGTATAAGGTCACATAGCTTACATTTAAACTTAAAACTCACCTTCCTTCACCAGTGATTCCTCGTGATCTTTTCGAGTCACCCCTCTCATGCCAGAAACTTTTAAAGGGGTTTCTTAACACACAGAACTTTCTGTTTCTCTTTCATCCTAAAAAGCCAGCCATTTTTCCAATGAAACTTCTTAACTAATTAGTGTTCAGCTCTGTGAGTGAAAGTTCACCAGGGGCTGGGGATCAGGCCCACCACTTTGCAGTGGTCATAGTGGTTTCGGTTTTATGCCATCTGCTTTCCTTGCTTAAGATCTTGCATTTTGGCATATTGCTTCAATACAATACGTTTTATGATACCTTGCTGGAGGGCCAAAGACCACATTCCTTCCATCTATCCTGCATGCAATTTTAATTCTCTTGTTTTCAACGCATTATAGAAACAAGCAAACCAACTTACTTACTTACTTACTTACTTACTTACTTTCCTTCCTTCCCTTCCTTCCTTTTTTTTCCGCTCTTTCCCTGCCCCCCAGTCACCTCCCCATCACCTCCCCAAGATATTGTGGGTTATTACCTCGATCCTTTTCAGCTGAGGGAAGTTTGAGGTAATGACCTGAAACCTCCTGGAAAAGATCCCAGAAAGCCCCAAATGGAAACCACATGCAACATATTAGGACCCTCATGGCATAAAGAAACATTAGTTCAAGTAATGAGAACGTACATTAATCAGCTACTATTGTACCAGCTGGTAAGAGGCATGTATTATCAGCCATGAATACAAACCAGGAGGGGGAATTAGCTGATCTGCTAAGTTATCACGAGAAAGGTGAAAAAATATATTCTCTTTTAGGAAACAGTTTCCTTAATCACCATCCTTGAAGCTGCGTTGGGGATCTGACTCTTTGCAATAGCAAAAACCTGGAAGAGATCCACAAAATCTGCATGATGCCAAATGCTATTCCGTTATGAACCCATGGAGCCCCACTGATGCTTGCTTGATGCTGTAGTATCAAGGTGAAAAAGCCAGAGAACTTTTTATTGTTACCACAGGGAGAAAAGAGTTCTCTTTATCTCTATGCCCAGTTAAAATAATGTCTTTTTTCATAAGTAACAAGAAAATGCATCATCTCCCCCTCCACCCTTCAGCAATCCTATAGTTCTACAGACACAAGCAAGCAAGAGGGGATCATGCTAAAACAGTCATTTTGGCCCTCCTCTGGGAAGATATTTTAGCTTTTGTTTTCCACTGAAGTTGAATGCACTTATGGAAGTGAAGGTGAGTTAATATTGAGTGGCTCTGGGCCTTTTGTGTTGCAGAGCGATCTCATCATC
Organism: Melanocharis versteri; assembly: GCA_013397845.1. Classification (NCBI taxonomy): domain Eukaryota; kingdom Metazoa; phylum Chordata; class Aves; order Passeriformes; family Melanocharitidae; genus Melanocharis; species Melanocharis versteri. The sequence goes on along the minus strand of VZTG01003216.1, from coordinate 106,688 downwards.
TGATATAAATTTCACCATGCAGTAACATGGAAACATGACTTGTGCTTTTTTTTGAGTATTATTTTTATTAAATCCAGATGATGCAATTCAGCCCAGAGCCCAGTGCTATCCATTCTTACAAACCAAGGACAATATCCTGGCACAGAAAGGTGCAAAATATTGAAAGTACCAAGCATTTTAACAGGCTGCCTGGGTGTTGTGGTTTGACACTGGCCAAATGCCAGGCAGTCGTTAAAAAAGTCACGAAAGTCATTAGCTTACCCTCTCCTGCTACAGTTGGGCAAAGGAGAGGAAAAAAATTTAACGAAGAGCTCATGAGTTGAGATAAGGATTGGGAGAAAAACATTCTAAGGGCAAAATACGTTTAAATTTAAAGGTATAAAGAAAATTTATTATTAACAGAGTCAGAGGAGGATAATGAGAAGTAAATTAAGCCTTTAAAACACCTTTTTCCCCCCCAGCCCCTCCCTCCTTCCCACTGACAGTGAAGGGAGACGGGGCGTGGGAGATTCGGTCAGTTTGTCACTAGAGATCTTTTTCTGTTTGCTCAGGGAGAGGAGTATTTTTTCTGCTATGCTGTGGGGTCCCACCCATGGGCAAACAGTCTTCCCAAAACTGTTGTGGCATGGGTCACTTGTGCACAGAGTGCAGTCTTCGAAGGATAGGCAGCTCTGGGTTGGAAGCAAGGGCCCTCTCTCTCTATCTCTGGAAGCAGGGGCCCTCTCTCTCCATTCAGGTCTCCCACTGGATCACAGCTTTCTCTGGCATCCACCCACTCCAGCATGAGCACTTTTCCCATGGGCTGCGAGTGGATCTCTGCATCCCCCACGGACTTCATGCATTACAAGGGGAGAGTTGGTTTTACCATCATCCTCACTATGGCTTGCAGAGGAATCTCGGCTCTGACACTTGGATCACCTCCTCCTCCTCTTTCTTTCCCACTGACCTTGGTGTCACCATGTTGTTTTCTCTTACATGTCCTCACTTCCTCCTCTTCTCTGACTAGAAGAAAAACTGCTGCTTGTAGGTACCATTGTCAACAAGTTCCACTAATTCAAAGATTCTCACAAGATCCCCCAGCGCCGAGAAGTTGATCTCGTTTAGGTTCCGCGTCGGGGAATCCCTCGCCATGCTTCCGCTGCTGCCGGCAGCCCTGCCACCATCACATGGGCATTGGCAGCCGCTGCAGCGCTGGTGCTACTTAACGCCTCTCTTCATGCCGGGCACCAGGAAGGGGAAACCACCACCACTGCCCCTGCCCTTCTGCCCACAACGGCTAGCTAGGGGTGACCAGGAGGCAGGCAGACTTCACCACTCATGGAAAAAAACTGCGTGTGTGCTGTTTTGATTTTCTTCTTAAATATGTCATCACAGAGGTATTACCAACCTCTCTAATTGGGCCAACAGCATGTCTATCTTCAGAGCCATCAGGGATTGGCTCTGCCAGACATGGTTGAAGCTTCTAGCAGCTTCTCACAGAAGCTACTCCTGTGGCCCTCCCCTGCTACCAAGAAATCACGCCATGCCAAATCAACACACCAGGGCAGTGGTGGAGTCCCCATCCCTAGAGGGATTTAGTAGACATGGGGATGTGGCACTTGGGGACATGGGTTAGTGGTGGGCTTGGAAGTGCTGGGGGAACAGTTAGGCTTGATGATCTTAGATGGCTTTACCAACCTATATTGTTCTAAGAGATCTGCAGGAGTAACAGCAGCTTGAGTGCTCCAATACAGTTTTACCCATCACACCCGAGTAGGGACATAACCTATTGCAACTCATCTACCATATTGCAAACAACACTCTTCCAGAGCCCAAACCAAGGCAGAAGAAGGAGCTACCAGAAGAACAGTCTGTCCAGGAGCATGGCAATGGGAAGGAACTCCTATATTTAGTTTCTCTTCCCCTTTTTCCTTTCCAGTGAAACCACACTGGATATTGTAAGAGAAGAACAATGACTCCTGAAAAATGAAGTCCAGACAGTTGCCAATTCTTGTGACTTCATTGTGCAAGTCATAATGTCTATGTTTTTTCTTAAAGCCCCAGTTCAAGGAGCTGAGTATGTGAGCTTTCATTTCTCTCCTCCTTGGGGGAAAAAGAAAAAAGTTTATTTTTGCTCCCATGGATGTTGAAAAAGCTAGAATATATGTTCTGAATGTGCCAAAATATATCAAAACCAAGGAGTTAATGAAAAAGAATCCAGAGTATATTAATCCTCATGATTTCTAAGCCAGCCTTAGAATTTATGAGCATGTTGCTTCAGACTCATAATTTTGGCATGATTGGCAGAGATTAAATGGAATATAAAAAACAGCTGAGAGGAAGAAAAGGGAAAGGTGACGTGTCTGACCTGGTTCTCCCTGCTGGGGTGCACTGGACAATTATTTACAGTAATTCTTCTGTGACCTGGTATATTCTCCAAAATTGCCTCGCCTGTCACTTTTGCAAAAGTATAAATGTCCAGCTAGAACTGGAAAGAGTTTGATAACATTTCCAGGAAATTTTGGAATATTATTCCACTTCTGTTTTATTCACTCTGTGATTTCCATCTCCTTTTTCTTTTTTTGCCGCCTGCGCAGTAGAGATTTTCCAACAAGCCTTTGCCCTGAGCATGGCCTTTTTGCACATTAAGAAGCACAAAAAGAGTAGAGAATAAAAGGTGACCTCATTTTTTGTTTTCACAGGTTTCCTAAGAGAAAAGCTTTGCCATCTGGGTGGAAATCTGACAAAACAACACAGGAGGGGTTGGAACCATCAGCCAAGCTGAACAGCTGCAGGGAAGCTACATGAAAACCGAATCACTCCACTGGAATAATTTATTGTAGCTGGTTTGCAGGGATAATAACAAAAAGAAATTCGGCTCTTTTATCTCCTCTTGCAGCACGCAGTCCCATGCCAGACATTTGCAAAGCACTTTTCTCAAGCTGTAGTGAGAGTTTCACCTGGAGTGTTATGCAGGAGTCAGCTAGGAAGGAAAACGGCACAAAGTACCACTGTGGCTCTGTAATGTGGCATCTCAGGGCTTCACAGTCCATTCCTTCAGCGTGTCCTGCTTGTGAAACTTCAGTTTATCATCCTGTGTTAGTCCCAGATTGGTAATGCCCAACTAGAGGCATTTTTGGCTGCTCCTTGACTTGTGGTAGATGGGTCACTGACTTGCTGTACTGCCTTGTGGGGCTGGGACAGGGGACATCTCAGACCATCTCACCTTCTCTCTACCATGGAATGTAGCCAATATGGCTAGGAGGACTTTAATCACTTGGGTCCTCCTGAATCTGAAAGCCTTTAGCTTATCATCTAGGTCCCAGACCTCCTCCACCTGAAAATACTCTGCCAGACCATGACCTCCTTGTCTTTCGTTCTCAAGGACACAGTAGTGCCTGCCTTCTCTCTTGGCTAGATGCGTACTCAGATGATTGTGCTGACTTTGCCATCCATCAGTATTAATTTATATCTCTAAGATCAAATCTTGGCAATTAACAGTGAAAGTTCTTCAACTGAATTGACTGAAGAAAAAAATAGCAGAAAAATATAGAGAAATAAGGGCTGCTAAGAAGGCACTTCCAATTTGACAGAGTAGTTCTCAAGCACTGATGAGGCCACACCTTGAATCTTGTCTTTACTTTTGGGTTCCTCACAATAAGAAAGACACTTAGGTGCTGGAGGGTGTCCAGGGAAGGGAACGGAGCTGGGGAAAGGTATGGAGCACAAGTCTGATGAGGAGTAGCTGGTGGGTCTCAGTCTGGAGAAGAGGAGGCTCAGGGGAAACCTTCTCACTCTTTATAACTCCCTGACAGGAGGGTGCAGCCAGGTGGGTGTTGGTCTGTTCTCCCAGGTAACAAGTGTTTCGAAAAGAGGAAATGGCTTCAAGTTGTGCCAGAAGAGATTTGAATTGAATATTAGGAAATATTTCTTCACTGAAAGGGTTATCCAGCCCTGGCACAGTCTGCCCAGAGTGGTGGATTTCCCATCCCTAGGAGGATTTAAAAGCAGTGTAGATGTGGCACTTGGACATATGGGTTCATGGTGGCCTTGGGATATGGGTTCATGGCAGTGCTGGGGGAACAGTTGGACCCAATGATCTTAGAGGGCTTTTCCAAATGAAAATATTCTATGTTTCTATGATAAAAGTCCATTTAACTTTCAAAACTAAAAATAATTAGTCCGATATTATTCACAGTCCAAGATGTGCTGGTAGAAAGGGACCTCTGGAGGTCTCTCATCCATACAAACATAAAAGCAGCATAATCTATTGCCTGTTTTATTTGCCACTACAGAAAATTGTTAGGCTTTACCCATTCATCTAGCTATCCCTTAAGAAGCTGGAGGCTGCTTTTAAATCTTACCCTTAAAGAAGTACAACTCCCTCAGGCTCATCTTGTAGGTCTTGCAAGTGCCTGACCACCTTGGTAGCTTCACAGAGCTTAGTGGTTTTTAATCTCATCTGGAAGGATGGTGGTCCAAGAAAGGGACAATGCAAGGAAAGCAGAAAGAGCCTTCCCTCACAGGAGTGCTAGTCCAACTTTGAGGCCTAAAGGAATTCACACATCTCTGAAAATATGCTGATAAGTGCAAGAGCAGATTTACTGGGTAGACTGGGAAAATCCATCATCTTTTCCCTCTTAGCACTGCTCCATCTATCACACACACACAATGCTACAAGATGAGGAGCCAGACTGCTGCCCTTTTTTATATTACAGCTCCCCAAAGCCCTGAAGCACTTGAGTCCAAACTCAGAGGTCTCTCAGGCTGTTCTTTGGCAATGGAGCATAACACACAGCATGCAGTTTGTTCTGTCTCTCCATTACAAACTTCTTTTAAGTTGCAAGTGACTTAGCCACACTTCAACAGTTCAACTTGACATTTCCTATGCCTTGGGATGATTTTGTGGTGTGAAATTTTCACAAAACCTTGGCTCGTGAACCGCACGTGGCTTTGCCAATGTCTTTTTTTACTTTTTTTCGGGTTTATTTTTTTTTAATTCACATGGTCAGATTCTCAGCTGGTGTCTGCAGTTCACAACTATTATGTACCCAGACAGCTGCTGCTGCTATGTAGGCAAATTGCAAACTCTGCAGAAAGCGTTATGTTTTTATGATACGGCTAATTTTCATTTAGGCATAAGCCCTTTTTTTCTTTTCTGAGTCAAGGTTTACCTGGGCTGTGGCTGCAGGGAGCTCAGGTCCATGCAGTGTGATGCAAAGCCTGAGAGCCAAGAAGCATGACTGTACCAGGGTCTGACCCAGGTCTGACACAAATAGTGCCAAGACACAAATAGTGCCATTGCTGACACCTGGAGGTTTCTGCCTGATGCTCCATGGAGGTTTCAGTGGTGGTGAGGTGTTTCATCGGAATGTCTTCTGCACAAGTGCATCTTTATTTTTAGTGCTTTGATTTACAATTGTCATTTAAACTGTCTTGCTTTTTCTCCACAAATTTGGTAACATCTTTACCTAGAGCCAGTTTCTCAGTCCAGGTGCCTAGCTCATTGCAAGGAAAGATCTGACAACAGATCCCAACAGCACCATGGTGCGTGGTGTGGCTGGCACGTTGGAACGAAGGGATGCCTTCCAGAGGGGCTTTGACAGGCTGGCGAGGTGGACCTGTGCAAACCTCATGATGCTCAAAAAGGCCAAGTGCAAGGTCCTGCACATAGGCCGGGGAAATCCCTAGCACAAGTGTAGGCTGGGCAGAGAAAGGATCAACAATAGCCCTGTGGAGAAAGACTTGGGGGTGTTTGTGTATGAAAAGCTCAATATAACTCAGCAAAGCACACCCACGCCCAGAAAGCCAACCACATCCTCAGCTACATCAAAAGAGGTGTGACCAGTGGGTCAAGGGAGACGTATCTGCCCCTCGACTCTGTTCTTTGGACACCCCACCTGGAACACTGTGTACAGCTTGGGGCCCCCAACATAAGAAAGATGTGAACCCGTTTGAACAAGTTTGGAGAAAAGTCACCAAGTGATCACAGAATTGGAGCACCTCTCCTATGAAGACAGGCTGGGAGAGTTGGAACTTTTCAGTTTTGAGAAGAGAAGGCTGCAGGGAGACCTTACAGCCCTTGCCAGTGCCTAAAGGAGGCTTACAAGAAGGCTGGAGAGGGACTTTTCACAAGGTCATGTAATGATAAGACGAGGGGCAATGGCATTAAGATCAAGGAGGATAAGTTTAAATTGGATATTAGGAAGAAATTATTCCTATGACAGTGCTGAGGCCCTGGCACAGGTTGCCCGGAGAAGCTGTGGCTGCCCCACCTCTGGAAGTGTTCAAGGGCAGGCTGGATGGAGTTCTGCGCAACCCGGTCTAGTGGAAGGTGTCCCTGTCCATGGCATGGGGCTGGAACAAGATCTTTTTTAAGGTCCCTTCCAACCCAAACCATTCTACAATTTTATGATTCTATGAGCTGGCTCATTAGCCAGACCCCAGACTTCCACAGAGCTCCCCTGATACTAGAATTAGGACATGGGTGACAGAAATGTCTAAATTAAGGCGTCAGCTAACTTCCCAGTTTGCCTTTCCCAAACAGCCTTTTCTTTACTTTTGTTCTCTTCCATCACCCCAAATGAGATATTTCCTCTCTGGTTTGTGCAGCCAAAAAACCATTTATCTTCTTTTCAAATAGCCATGTGTCATCTGTTAAAAATAATCATGTCAAGGCCCATGGAGGGCTTGAAAAATGTGCTAATATTAAGCAGACTTTCATACTAACATCTCCATTTCCCATGAAAGGTCAGTCAGTTCAGTTCATATGCTACAGGAAAGACAAATAACAGCATTAATGACTGGATCTGGTAAAGAATTAACTGCAGTCAAGTAAGTTTCTAAGGCAGCCATGTGGTCAGGGCTGTAATGTGTTAATTACTCACATGGGGCAGTCATCCAGCTAAACCCTCCTCACTGAGTAGTTATATCAGTAGCATGTATGTCATAGGTCTGTGAACCTGAAAAGTAATCATGTTTATGCTGCCTGTGGTGGCTTCTTGTCTTTCACAACTCGCTCTAGGACTGGGCAAGTTGGGCTGGGGGAATCTGTCTGTTGCAGGTATTTTTGGAATAAGTTAGTGATGAGGCAGAGATTTGAGAGATCTCAACTGATGTCCCTCATGGAGGGGCTGAGGTCTCCTCATGTTCATGAAGGTTGCTCATTGCTGTCTCCTAAGTGCTTTCGTTGCATCCTGGGGTATGTCCAGATATCTTAGGAAATTTGGATGTATTCACTGTTTGCCTGTGTAGGTCTCTCTTGGTGCCTCTGTGTCCATCTCTTTCCATCTCTCTTATCTGCTTGTGGGGACTCTGGACCTGCCTCTTGCATTGTGTCAGTGCCTCAGAGTCCCAGCTGCAGGCAACTGTTCGTATGGGTCCTGCTCATGGAGGAACTGCTCTGGAAGAGTCCGAGTAACAGGGAACCTCTCCTCATTCCATCTGCATTACAAAGCACAGACTTGCAAGGCTCATCTCCCCCAGCTTCCCCTCCTTTCTCTTTTATGTCAGAGGAATCCACCATTCATCCCCCTGTGCAGTGACCCAAGGAGAGATGAACCAGCTTCCCCTGTTTTCAGGTTGTCCAGTGCTTTCTGGGATCAGTGACCATACAAACACATCCCTGTCCCTCTGGAGATGGCTCGGGCACCTGGCCCTGCTGCTGGCAGAACCACACAAGCCATCGTTGTGACTGCTTGTTACTGAAGCTCAGAGCTGTAAAGATAAGAGCCATCCAAAGGACTGTCTGCTTCAAGTACCAGACTCACCTGAAAAGTCTCCCCAAGATTTTGGAGGACTTTACAGTGGAAGAGGTAGGTGCATTCATTTGCTTTACATAGAAAATGAGGCTGTGCCATGGCCAAAGCATTTTCTGTTTTTGATGCTGGCTTAGATGTTGTTATGCTGCTTTGATGTGCAATTTTACAGGTGACTCAGTATTAAAACCTTTTCCAATTGCAAATTGCATCAGTATATCAGGCAGATGTTTGTCCTTTGGGAGAGCTGGCACCTCCATCCTCACATGATGCCAAATCAAGTCATTCAGATAATGCTTGAAAAGTCTTCAAGAGCTCCCTCAGCTTTCTCTTTGATCTTTGCATTTCCTCCAAGTGAGGCTGAGATTTTTGTTTGAGGGCTTGGCTGTGCTCTTTGTGTCTGTTGAATGCAGAAGAGCTCTTCTAGGGGGTGACTAACCACTGTGGACACCTCCAGGTCTTGGAGACAAGTGGAGAGGACACCACCAGCCAAAAGTAATTAAATGTCCAAAACCTCAGGTGGAAAAATGAAGGGATCCTTCATTATCTCAGACTACCTCTGGGCAGCTCCATTTCTATGCAACTGCTTTTCTAGACTCTTTTTCAAATGTCCTAGTTTGAAAGGGGCTTTTATAAGCAGGATACTTCCTCTACCTGTACAAAACACTGAGCAGACCCATCAAACAGCTAATTGCTAAAGGGAAGGGGGGTAACTTTTCAATGAGCAGAAGAGGGTCTTTTTATAAGTATGAAGAATGGGCACACTGATTTGCACTTGTAATCTTGCAGCATGCCATGAGTTTGTTCATCCATCTGCCTGTTGTCCTCTCAGTGCCTGGTCTCAAGAACAGGTGCCATAGTTTCTGTGGTGGGTGCGTGCTTGTGTGACAAGCCTTTGCTACCTGCAGCAAAAAACCTGAGTTGTTTCACTCTGGAAGTTTGCTCAGTACTGCCATTCCCAAGCTTAAAGTTTTTAGTTGCTCGTATCGTAGGAATTGAATTGCACTGAGCTGTCTGTTGCATGTCCTGGCTGCATTGGCCATTTCAGAGCCTGTCTCAAACTCTCCTACAATCTTCTAAAGCAAAACCCCATCTGGCCAATACATCCTTTCCATGTAGCGGTTTCTGGGCTGCAGCCAGACCCTCATGTAACATTCACCCCCTGGCTTTGGGAGGAAGAGCTGCCTGTGGATCTCTGTAGTTCTTGTGGACAGTGTCTCCTGGAGGAGGCGCCCATATCTATCCCAGTCTCTCTGAGCAGTGCAATGGCCTTTGGTGTATGTCATGTTAGCAGCCTGATTACAGGTACTTGCTCTGGAGTTCATTAAACCGCAAGAATGATAAATAAAAACTACTTGGAGAAAGCAAGGTGTACAAATGTGTGTCTCTTCCTCATCCTCAAATTCACACTAAATAAAACTCCAAAACAATTCAGAGTTTTGTGGTTTCTACCAAAAGATCGACAACCACAAGAAAGGGATTTAGTCCTTTTCTAATTCGTATTTCTTTTCCCCTAGCTACACCTAGATATTCCAAAATCAGATGCTTACTAGGGATCACAACATTCATCTGTCTAATAAATATTTTTAGAAAGGCATTTAGTCTTGATTTAGCATTCAACACATCTACAGATAAGCCACCCAAAGAGTTCTTTATGCTTCTCATGAAGAGATAAACATGTCTTATCACCCTTTTTGACTTAACTGTCTTTGCTTCCAGTTATGGCATCTGGTGGCACTTCTGCTGCTTTTGCAACCTCCACTGAAACCCGACGAGGACACAAAGGTGCTTGCTGGTTCTGGTAATTCACTGAACACAGAAAAAACATAGAAGAATAAGTGATTTTGGGTTCTTCTTTACACTGAAAGCTTATCCAGCCTGAGTGGAAGCCAGAATTGCACCTAAGATGTGCAACCCAGCCCATGGTTGGACAAGAGAGCTGCGCGGTCCTGCAGTGGGCCAGGCTGGGTGAAAGCTTATTTGAAAGCAGTTCTTTTCCAGGACAGTCAGAGGGAGACCTGTGGTCCTGGCAGATTGCAGCCCTGCAGTAGGAGATGCCAAAGCATCAATCCCTTTATTTTAAATAAACAGCTTTGTGCTTCATGTGGACATGAGCACTGCAATACTCGTTTTACAGAGATTGCATTACTTGACACTGTTTTGGGCTCTTGAAATCCACGTTGATTGTTGGGGCTTGGCAAGACCTCTCAGATTTTCTATTCTCCACTGCACACAGCTGTGGTGGATGGACAGTATCAAGGGGAAGCACTGGGAGATTTCCTCCACCTCTGTCTTCCATGTGCTGCAAGTTGGGGCAATTAAGTCCTGCCTGCCCTAAAGTACAATCCCAAGCACGGTGCAGAGAGGGACTTTTCTAGCCCTCTAGCACTGGGAGTTTGGTCATGGGGAGGAGAAATATCTTGCCATTGTCCTACCTGCATCAGGGTTTCAGCTCTGGCCACTGAGCTGCAAAGCAGCTGCCAAATTGGTGTCTCCAGAGGTGGTGCCTTCTGAGCCCATGAAATCCTGATCTAGATGTCAGTTCATGTACTTGGATCACATCCCTGCAGCTAAGACTCCTGGAAGTTACTTTTGCTGATAAGCACTTGGGATACACGCAACTTTTTATAAACACTCTGGACACATGCAACCACTTTTAAACACCCTGATAAGTAGGGAGAAAAACAAAACCAAAACAAAATTGCAACTTAAAGAGTAATGGGAAAAGCTATGCTCTGAGTTTGATGGGGTTTACTTATTTTTAGAGGAGCAGGCAAATGTGCCCATGTCTAGTCAGCGAGAAAAAGTTAAAAAGCAGGAAAAGTAAACATGTAGCAGGTTAATTAATCTGCTGTGGGTTAACCGCCACAGAAGAAGATAATAATGTCATCAGAGAGGCTGTTGCAAGATTGCTGTGCAGTAATGCTCTCCCTTATTCCCCCAGACTCTGCTTCTCCTCCCTGGGGGCTCATGCTATGGAGAGACTCTGGGATCTACCTGGAAACTAAACCTGCTAAATCCCTCACACCTCACAGAGGAGCCTGACTGCTTGCAGGCCCTTTCTGCCTGAGCTAGACCTTTAACACTAACCAGAGAAGTGCTCTTGATACTGAGTGGGACACTGCTTTTCCACCCTCTCACTGCTAATCTACAGCGGGTGAATTTGTCCTCACTGTGGGAACATTCGTTGCCATCAAAATTCCTCTGTCAGCACAGAAAAGGCTGAAAGCATCTCTATATACATGCACTATGCCACAGAAACCAGCTGATGTTGCATTTTCTGCCAAGCTCAGAATCCATTGCAGCTAATTTGGGTTGAAGGGAATTTGTGATGCAGAGTCAGGCATGTCACACTGCAGTTGGGAAGGCTATCTTTCTACATGAGTGTAAGGAAAATCACGCTATTAAAAGCCAGTGTCCATAAAGGAGACAAAGGAGTCCTGCAACTTTATTTGAATAAAGGGAGAGAGTCCACTGGGGCACACGCCTGCGGGGTTTTCTCTCTCAAGGTTTTGGAGGGTGCAGCCTCCTTTTATCCTAAACTTCTGGCCACATGTTACCTTCTTCCTTTCCCCACTGGCTGAGGTACTAAAGGTACAGACTTCCCAAACTGCCTGCCACGTATTCCCCCTTGAACCTGTTATTTTACCCCAAAGTTCAGAAACTCAGGCTTGTGCAGACCCACTTGTCAGTTTCAGGAGCCAAGCTGTCTGCGCTCTGCAACTAACCTGCTGCTTGAAGTTAGTAAAACCCATTTCAAAGAAGGTAACACCCATACCCTCACCAATGGAACTCTTTCTAAAGATATTAGCACATATCTTCCCTCTCATGAGTATCATAGATCACAGAATACTTTGGGATGGGTAGGGACATTTAAAGGCCACCTAGTGACACTCACTTGAAAGGGACCAATTTGATTTTTATTTATGCCTCAACATGCATTACACATGAGGTGAAAAATTACTGTAGGGGCTGTACACATGCTGGGAGCCCTGTCCCTGGTGAAACTTTGCCTGGCAGCTGATCAGGGGAGAGAACGCTTCCATGATTAACTGCGCCACAACCTCTGGCCATTTTTCTTTGGGTTTCTTGGAGGAAGCGGAGGCTTATCTGGAGGGTCATCTTGGCTCCCCTCCCCCCCGCCTTTTCCTCCCTGCGGTCCTGCTTCCCTGTCCGCATGTGTCCGTCTGCCCCGCTTCACCGCTTCCCCAAGGCAGCTCGATGCCGTGGCAGCCCAGTGCTCTGCTGCTTCCCCGAGGGAGCAGCCGCAGCCGCCCTCAGCCACTGTGCCCCAACCCCGGACAACGTGCAGCTGCCCCCCGAGTGGGCCCGCAGCCACGGCAGCCTGTTCTTCGGCAGCGGGAGGGACACGCAGCCCGCTGCTGTTCGGAAATCGCGCCCAGCCCGCCACGGGAGCCACGCAGGCTCATCGCAGCCTGCAGCACACACGCTCCGTCTGCCGAGTTGGTGCTGACAAGGGCGCCCGGGGTACAGCGGTAACAATGTGTCCCGGTTTTCTGTGTCTCTCTCTGTCTCTGTTTTCCCCTCTTTGCTCCCTTTTCTCTCCCCTTTCAGTACGAACATTTACCTTTCTTTATCAGTAAACAGTCCTCAGATATAATATTGCCGCTTTATTTTCGTCTGAGAAAGCTATCGAAAAGAATCCTCCCTGACTTCGCTTTTACAGCAGGACAGGACACCCTCATTCATGGGCAGGGATAACCAGGGTGCTCCAAGTCCCATTCAACCTGGCCTTGAACACCTCCAGGGATGGAATATCCACAACTTCCCTGGGCAACCTGTGCCAGGGCCTCACTACCTTCACACTAAAGAACTTTTTCCTAATATCCAGTCTAAACCTATTTCAATTTGAACCCGTTCCCCCATATACATACAGGCTCTTGTAAACAGGTTTGCCCTGTCTTTTCTGTAAGTTCCTGTAGTGGTTTGACACTGAACCAATGCCAAGCACCCACAAAAGTCACTCACTCACCCTCCCCTGCCACAGCTGGGCAGAAGAAAGAAAAAAAAATTAACGAGGGCTTCATGAATTGAGATAAGGACGGGGAAAAAACACTCCAAGGTCAAAACAGGCTCCACTTAGAAAAACAAAGTGAAGTTTATTACTAACAAAATCAGGAGGATAATGAGAAGTAAAATAAGCCCTTAAAATACCTTTTCTTCCCCCAACCCCTCCCTCCTTCTCACCGACAGTGCAGGGAGACAGGGCATGGGGGTTTTGGTCAGTTTGTCACCCGAGTTCTTCTTCCACTGCTCTGGGAGAGGAGCCCTTCCCCTGTGAGACCGTGGGGTCTCTCCCACGGGAGACAGTTCTCCGTGAACTTCCCCAGCATGGGTGCACTCTCATGAGCAGCAGTCCTCCCAAAACTGCTGCAACATGAGTTCCCCCCATGGGCAAACAATCCTCTCAAAACTGCTGCGGTGTGGGTCGCTCTTCCATGGGGTGCAGTCCTCCAAGGACAGGCTGCTCCAGCCTGGAAGCAGGGGCCCCCTCTCTCCACCGGGTCTCCCACTGGATCACAGCCTCCTCCAGGCATCCACCTGCTCCGGTGGGGGCACATCCCCCATTGGCTGCAGGTGGATCTCTGCATCCCCCATGGATCCCCATGGCCTGCAGGAGGACAACCTGTTTCACCATGGTCTCTTCACCATGGCCTGCAGAGGAATCTCGGCTTTGATGCCTGGAGCACCTCCTCCCCCTCCTTCTCCACTGACCTTGGTGTCGCCATGTTGTTTCCCTCACATATTCTCACCTCCTCCTCTTCTCTGACTAGAAGAGAAAACTGTGCATGCCCCACTTTGTTTTGCTTTTCTTCTTAAATATGTTATCACAGAGGCATTACCAACATCTCTAATTGGCCCAGCTTTGGCCAGTGGCATGTCCATCTTCAGAGCCATCAGGGATTGGCTCTGCCAGACATGGTGGAAGCTTCTAGCAGCTTCTCACAGAAGCTATCTCCATGCCTCCCACCCCACTACCAAAAACCAGGCTGTGCAAAACCAACACAGTTCCCTTCAGGTACTGGAAGGCAGCAGTTAAGTCACACCAAAGCCTTCTCTTTTCTAGGCTAAACAATCACAAGTCTCTTAGCCTTTCCTCATAGGAGAGGTGCTCCATGCCTCTAATCAATTTGGTGGCCTTCTGTGGACTCACTCCAACACTTCCATGTGCGTCCTGTCATGGGACCTGAGAGCTGGATGCAGATCTTCAGGTGGGTCTCACCTGAGCAGGACAGAAAGGCAGAATCCCCTCCCTCCCCTACTGCCCACAGTGCTTTTGAGGTGCACGTGGCTGGGATATGTCCAGCCTCTTGCCCAGCAGCATCCCAATGTCCTTTTCCCAGGACAGATCCTTGCTCTGGATGCATTCATCCCCCACCCTGGATTGATACTGGTGGTTGCCCTGAGGTGCAGCACCTTCCACTTGGTCTTGTTAAACCTCATGAGATTCCCATGGTGCCAGTTCTTGAGCCTGCCCAGGTCCCTCTGGATAGCCCCATCCTCCAGGTGTGTCCTCTCCACCACTCAGCTTGGTGTCATCAGGAAACTGGCTGAGACTGTAGTCAATCCCTTTGTCTGTGTCATTAATGAAGATATTAAATAGCACTGGTCCCAGTACAGACCCCTGAGGGACACCACTGGTCACTGATGTCCATCAGGACTCTGAGGCATTGACTGCAATGCTCTGGATGTGACCATCTAACCAATTCCTTACCCATCTCACAGTCAACCTGTTAAATCCATCACTCTAATTTGAAGAGAAGTGCAGGGGAAGATGAGACTGGGAAACCTTATAGATATGACTGTCTGCACAAAGATGCTGAAGATATGAAAACTGTGATTGAAATTGAAATGAAGGCAAGCTTTGAAATGCCAAAGCTCAGCTAATACACAACCGAGAACAATGGCCTGGCAGACAGAAGGCAATCCCCCCTGATTAGATAATGCCCTCTGCCCGTAAGGCCGAAGAGCCAGATCAAACCCTGATGGCTTACAGGAATGAGTTCAAAGAGTAGTCTTTAGAGATTAATATGTAATGTAGTATGGTAATGTAAGGATTCTCATAGGCTGCATGTAAATGTTGTAGGATTTGTATCTTGTATCACATTGGCTACTGGAAACTAGAATATTCATCACAGAGGACGATTTAATGTATTGTAAATGAGAACCTGGGGCTCTCCTTTCACTCTTTCCGCTCTTCTTACTCTTCTAACTCTTCTTACTCTCTTTCCACTCTTTCCACTCTATTCCTCACGACTCTTCTCTATCCCTTCTTTCCCTACACTCTCTTTTTACTCCTTCCCTACATCTTACCCCCTTTCGCCCTGCTGTCTCCTTTGTACCGTCTCATGCCCTCAAGCCTCGCTCCCTCACTTCTCTGGCCTGCTTTGAGCCGCAGCTAGCGGCTCTGAGCAAGGCCCTTCCACAATAAACTACCTAATCCAAAAGTTACTTATAGAGATCTCTCATCATTAACCCCCACGCCAGCGCAAAGGTTTTTCTACAAGAAGGATGTTGTGGGGGACTGTGTCAAAGGCTTTACAGAACTCCAGATAAATGACATCTGTAACTCTTCCCTTGTCCACTGATGTAGTCACCCCATCATAGAAGGCCATTGGGTTGGTCGGGCAGGACTTTGCTTTGGTGAAACCATGCTGGCTGTTGAATCACCTCCCTGTCTTCCATGTGCCTTAGCACAGCTTCTCAGAGGATCTGTTCTGTGATCTTCCCAAGCACAGAGGTGAGGCTGATAGGGTGGTAGCTCCCAGGGTCCTCCTTTCTGGCCTTTTTAAAGATGGGTACTATGTTTCCCCTTTTCCAGCCACTTGGGACTTCACCTGACTGCCATGACTTTTCCAGTATCATGGAGAGTGGCTTGGCAACTAAATCAGCCAGTTCCTTCAAGACTCTGTGATGCATCTCATCAGGTCCCATAGACCTGTGCACATTCAGGTTCCTCAGGTGGTCATGAACCCGATTTACAGTGTGAGGGGCTTTGTTCCCCCAGTCCCCATCCTACTGTCCATCCATTCAAGAGGTGCAGGAAGAGAGGTTGTCATTGAAGACTGAGGTAAAAAAGTTTCTAGGCATGGGGCATCTATCACCTCTCTGGGCAGCCTGTGTCAGTGTTCCACCATGCTCATTTTAAAACAACCTTTGTCCTGGTATCTGGTCTGAATCTACCTTCTTTTAGTTTAAAACCGTTACTCCTTGTCCTGTCACTTCAGGTGCTACTAAAAACCCCGTCTCCAAAGGCTGCACAATTTAGGTGCTCAGCTTTAGGGTGACTTCAAATCCATCTTTCCCTGCATTAATGCCTCCTTGCTTGATGGAGATTACTCCCTTCCTGTACTTTGAGGTCTGACCATGGAAGTCATCCTGTTATTCCTTCTGTTTTACATGTGCACAGGGATCCACAAAGACATAGGATGAAGCATACCCCAGAGAAGAAATGCTTCTGCACAGCATGAACAGGGCAAACATCCAAAGGTAGGAATACAAACACCTTGTATAAAAGTACAAAGCAAGAAAGCAAGTGAGAGAAATCATTCCTGAAGTTTCCTCTCTGCTGAGAGAGATGGTTGTAAATAATATATAGATTTGGGCACATTCTGCAAAATGAGACATTATGTCTTCCTTGTCTGGTCTCACCTCTTCTTTCTAATGTTTCCTCTTCCCAAGATGAGGCAGGGTTTTGCATCGAGGTAATATAGTTGCTTTTGTACAAGAACCAAACAAGCTTCCCCATCCTGTAACCAGGACTTTGTTGTAAATGACCAAACATTGGTTAAACTGAACTATACTTCATGAGAGGCTGGTTGTAGTTTTGGGTTTTTTTTCTTTTAAAGGGAAAAACCACCAGAAAAAAATGAGTGTGTGATCAGCAGGATATACTCAGGTGAAGGCAAGGAATTGAGTGATTGTTGTGGTTTAGCCCCAGCTGGCAGCTCAGTCCCACACAGACCTTCGTTCACTCCCCTTCGGTGACATGAGAGAATAGGGAGGTTAAAAGAGAGAGAACTCATGTGTTGGGAGAGAGACAGTTTAATAGTTAAAGCAAAACAAGGAGTTCATTCACCACTTCCCATGGGCAGGCAGGTGTTCAGCCATCCCCAGGGCAGTAGGGCTCCATCATGCGTGTCAGTGATGCCATCACTCCGAAGGCTTCTCCATTCGTCCTTCTCTCCTCAGCTTTATATGCAGAGGATGATGCTGTATAGTCTTAGGTCAATTGGGGTCAGCTGTCCCAGCCATGTCCCATCCCAGCTCCTTGTGCACCCCCAACCTCCTTGCTGGTGGGGTGGGGTGAAGAGCAGGAAAGCTCTAAGTCCTGCTCAGCAATAATGAAAGCATCCTTTTGTTATCAGCACTGTTTCCAGCACAAATTGAAAATGTAATCATATACCAGCCACTGTGAAGAAAATTCTCTCTATCATCTCAGCCAAACTGAGCACACTGATTTACAATTTGCAACACACTTCAGTTAAGCGTCTGAAACAGAAATGCGGGGAAAGAAGCTGAACTGATCTGTTCTTGTTGTGCTTTGCTCCAGGGAAAACACACTCATTTCAGCTCAGCTCTTTACAACACAAGACAACAAGAGTTTTTAGAAAAAGATGTTTTTCAGGACAGGTCAATGAGTGCTAATTGCTCAGAGATGTAATATTCTTCTATGGTTCTGGGTTTTTCAGCCACAAAATCCCCTCAGCTCTCAGGTTCTTAGCTGGTGAAACTCAAGAAAGCTCTCAGGATTACAGCACAAATTTTGCACCAGCTGAAAAACTGCTCACCCCTAGATGCTTAAAAAGAGCAGTTCTGAATCAGAGATATATATATATGCATATATGTAATTAGCTCTTTGCAGTCCAGGCCCATTGCAGTCAATAGCAAAGCTGCTGATTCTGTGGGTAATCCAGCAGTGTGAACTTGCTACACCTGCTTTAATTCTATTCCCAGAAAATTGCTTTGTATTTTTCATAAGTAAATCTCTGTCAGGTCTTTCCTGGGTTCCCTGTAGTGCATCTATCAGCAGCACTGCAATTCAGTGACCAGTCTGTACTATAAAAAACTTATTAAAAACTTTGTCCTACAAAAAAAATCCCTAAAGAAACCTCTTTCACCTCATCTTGCCCGAACTGAAAGTCTCCTAACACTGCTTTAGGCACAAAAAAATCTGATAGATAATATTTGAATCTTACCTACTGGAAAGGGTGAGGCAGGGAGGCATGTTAGGTTTGACCTTGTTTCTTGTCCAAGTTTTTACTTTCATTTTGCAATGGAGAAGTCCCTATAGGCAGAAGGACCCACCCAGCCTCCAGACTCTGGCAGAAAATTATTGGAAGACTTAAGTGTAATGAAAACTGTTGTAAACAGTTTGCTGATGGTTACAGCAAGACGGAGGCTGTGCGTTCTCCCCAGAGGAGTATGAGGAGATATCCGACATGCAGTCTTGTTCGTCATGTTCAGTCAGGAACAGATCTAAGGGCAGCTAATAAACTTATCTGCATCAGATTAAATTGCCAATCCTACCCTCTCCCTGCTTTCTACCTTCACTCCCTCCCCAGATCAGTTACATGCATCAGGCCAAATAAAGATAAATGCATGACAAAGTGCATTCGAGTAATTGAAAATCAAGATGGAACAGCATATTTTTCATCAATGTTATCCCAGGAAATAAAGATAAATTCCCCCACTTCATATTTTAACATGGCTTATCATAATCACTGGTAATAGCAACCAAATGTTTTTCATTTGTTGGCTTTTAAAGGGGGCTGGGGGAACAGTTTCGTGGCTGAAGGCTCATCAAGTCTAATTTTAAATTAGTGTCAGGGGTCACTTCCACTCTATGTTGCATTTCTGATGAGCGGTTGTGTTGGTTTTGCATGGCCTGCTTTTGGTAGCAGGGGGGTGACATGGAGGTGGTTTCTGTGAGAAGCTGCTAGAAGCTTCCACAATGTCTGGCAGAGCCAATAACCTGATTTGGTTATTTGGTGGCTCTGAAGATGGACATGCCACTGGCCAAAGCTGGGCCAATTAGAGATGTTGGTAATGCCTCTGTGATGACATATTTAAGAAGAAAAGCAAAACAAAGTGGGGCATGCACAGTTTTCTCTTCTAGTCAGAGAAGAGGAGGAGGTGAGAATATGTGAGGGAAACAACATGGCGACACCAAGGTCAGTGGAGAAGGAGGGGGAGGAGGTGCTCCAGGCATCAGAGCCGAGATTCCTCTGCAGGCCATGGTGAAGAGACCATGGTGAAGCAGGTGTCCCCCTGCAGGCCATGGGGATCCATGGGGGATGCAGAGATCCACCCGCAGCCTGTGGGGGAGGTGCCCCCACTGGAGCAGGTGGATGCCTGGAGGAGGCTGTGATCCAGTGGGAGACCTGGTGGAGAGAGGGGCCCCTGCTTCCAGGCTGGAGCAGCCTGTCCTTGGAGGACTGCACCCCATGGAAGAGTGACCCACACCGCAGCAGGGAGGACTGTTTGCCCATGGGGGGAACTCATGTTGCAGCAGTTTTGGGAGGACTGCTGCTCGTGAGAGTGCACCCATGCTGGGGAAGTTCATGGAGAACAGTCTCCCGTGGGAGGGACCCCACGGCCTCACAGGGGAAGGACTCCTCTCCCTGAGCAGGAGAAAAAAATGTTGGGTGACAAACTGACCAAAACCCCCATGCCCTGTCTCCCTGCACTGTCGGTGGGAAGGAGGGAGGGGTTGGGGGGAAAAAAGGTGTTTTAAGGGCTTATTTTACTTCTCATTATCCTCTTCTGGCTTTGTTAGTAATAAACTTCACTTTGTTTTTCTAAGTGGAGCCTGTTTTGACCTTGGAGTGTTTTCTCCCAGTCCTTATCTCAACTCATGAAGCCTTTGTTAATCTTTTTTTCTCTCTTCTGCCTAGCTGTGGCAGGGGAGGATGAGCGAGCAGCTTTCGTGGGGTGCCTGGTGTTGGGCCAGTGTCAAACTGAGACAGCAGTTTTTCGCTGAAATACCTGGCTTGCCTTAATGACTGCAAGAAAGAGCAGGGCTGTGGAAGTCAGGGTGGTGTTGGAGAGGAAGGCTGGGCCACCGTTCTGGGATTCATCACCAATGAAATGCAAACCCTCATTCAAAGTGGCTCTTGAAAAGCAGTTTTTCCAAAGAGACAGAGGACTTCTGGATGTCCCATGTTCTGTCCCTGTCTCTGACATTACCCAAAGTGTCTTTCCAGGTACTCTAAACTCCATGGATTTCAGGAGTTTGTTTGTTTGTTTGTTTGTTTGTTTGTTATGACAACATGCAGTGGGAGAGTGTCTTCCAAGACTTTCCATATGCCAACCAGAGGTTTACTAAAAATCCTCGAGACTCTGTTAGTGCTGTTTTGCTCTGCCTTCTATTGTTCTCTGGTTCCCTGAGGTTCATGATAGGATGCTCATAAGTGAAATAAAAATTGGAGCTTGAAAACATTCATTACCCTAAGTAATTTAAACTTGCTTAATATTATTTTATGGCACAGTGAAGGCTGCATATGGCAATATTGAAACTCTGACTCCTTATTAATTGAGCAGCAGTATTGTCACACTGGTGGGAGCCTTTACCTTCTCAGCCAAAACTGAGAACCTCTTCCTGGGAGACATACAGCATAACACACTGGATTCAAACTCCCTGTGGAGACGGGGAGGAGAAGGTGACAGAGAGTGGTGAGGGTGTGAAGAAACACCCCTCCAGGTCTGGCATCATCATGGGTGCATCAAAAATGGGACTAGAACAAGAAGGGAGATCCTTGGAAAGCAGGGAGTTGGGACTTAGGAGGATGATATAAATTCTGTGGAGTTTGTTTTCTGGTTTGTTTTTTCCCCCAAAATCTCCATTTCTTCAGAGATAGTCTTCTCTGGAGTTATAGGATTTTTGCTGCTGACTCTAAGGGAAACACTTTCAGACTTGTCATTCTACAAGCTGAGAAATGGTTTGCTCATTAGTTCTTTTGTTTCCTCTTCCTTCTGCAAATGTGTGCTGGTTTGAAGGTAAACCAGTGGGAGAAATTAACCCCACACAAATACCTTGTGAGAGATTTCAAGTTGGAGTTACAATTTAATAGGAAAATTACAGTGAAGGTAATAGTACAGAAACACTGGCTTAAATTGACAAGTCAGAGTACAACCTGGCCCCTGTTGGTCAGGGATGGTGGTCGCAGTCTGATTAAGCAATGATTGCAGTGCTGTTGAAATGATGGTTGTGGTCTTGCTGAAAGCTGTGGTCCTGTGGAAATTCAGGTTCCCCTCTGGATGTCTGGTGGTGGTGGTGGTGTCCCAAGTCCCCAGATCTCAAGATTTTATGTGGTCAGGTTCAAGTGGTACCTCCTCCAGGGTAGGGAGTTACACAGTGGAATGATGTAATTCTATGAGTGATAGAATGTTTTTGGAGTCCTTGCAGCTGTGAGTTCATGATGGCTCATTAGCAGGGGCCAGTCGTCACCCCGCAGGGTGTGACTGTGTTGGTAACACGGCTGGGTTATTGTGAAGATGAGGAAACACTGCCTTGCAAGGTTTGGGTGTGAACTGGGTGGCTGTTGCAAACGACCCACCATTAACAGTTCGCCAGGAATAAATAGTTTGGTTATACCTATATTGGCACTCTTTCTCCTGTAACCAAGCCCTAATTTTTTAACAAAAAAAATCATCACAGCAGAGTGGGCTAAACCTGTGGAGCAGGCTGACCTGTCAGACTCCAACCCATGAATTTCAGTAGTTTTTAATTTAATCATCATAGCAATAAAAAAGGGCTTTGGAGCAGAATGTCTCTCAGTTGCAACAACATCTGGCATGTTTGTGTCCTGGTGGAGGATTGGCAGCCATACCCTATACAGGATAAGTAAGATCATGGCTGGCTGTAGGAGGGGAGCTTTTTCCTAAGGCCTGAGCAGAGAATGTTGAAAGGTAGCATCATCCAGTGATAAGTTGCCACTGCCTTACCCTCTGGCAAATCACACACGGTACAAAAGGAAGGTGAGAGGAGAATAATTAAATCTCAGGAATGCAGCTGGAGGACCACGGGGGAGCCCAAATGCCTTAATGAAAATTTAAGCTTGAAACTTTTTTTTTTCAAGACTTGTGTTTTGAAGTTTTTGGGGAAGCTGAGTAATGAGAGTGAACTGCCCCATGGTTCTCTGCTTTCAGTGTAGGCTTAGAGGAAAGACCAGGATAAACCTAGGATTAATCTCTTCTAGTTAGTGGAGGGATTTCGGACCTAAGCTATTGCAAAACTACAGGTGCAAGAGTTATATGGCTCCATATGAAACACCCTTCCATGAAGCAGAGGGGTTTCCTGGACAAGATCATTCCTGCACACTTAGGGCAGGATAAAAGAGGTTTGGCATTGCACTGGCATGGAATACAAATATGTAAGGTGAGAAGGACAGGTGGAAAGGAGAAGCTGAGACTGGGGGCATCATTGTCTGTTGCAGCTGTTTTAGATTATCTATTCATGTCCACTGTACCTACTGGAGCTGGAGTTTTCGCAGGGCATTTGGGGCACTGAAAGTCAGAAAATAAAAGGGGCACTGTCTATGTAAAATCTCAAAGAACAAGACCTCAGCTTTGTATCTACTCCAAAAAATAACACTGCTAAGGCAGTAGCAGTCCTCCCTGGGAGCTGATGTCATCGCTTCAGTCATAGTTGTTCAAGGAAAAAACACTCCCTATTGTAATACTATTGTAATTTTTTGACATCCAAACAAGCCCAGTGGAGCTTCAGTCCACCCTTCTGACTTCAGAGTAGGAAGCATCAGCTAAAGGTGAACCATCGAAAAAACCTCACTGCTATAGACAACAAACAAGCTATCCCCCCACTGCTTGCTTTTCACTTGCTAGATAAAATTTACTGCAAACCTGGCTATGCTGTGTGAAGTTTGTTACAGGATTGACAATGTGTTAAATAACAACAAATCCACAAATCATAAAGAGGGGCTGGATAATCTCTATTTTGTTAAGCAGCAGATTTATGGAAAGTGCTCCTTGTCCTGATACCCAGACCCTGCTGTTGCAGACAGCAGCATTACCGAGGGCTTGGAGAGCTGAAGTGTAAGCAGACTCTTAACGCGGGATGGGATATTTCAGGTATTTATTCACCAGACTTTCATGGCCAAATCCACAAAGATGTTTCTGTGTCTAACTTCTTGTTTAAGCACCTTTTTTCTTACTCATTTCAATACCAAATAAAGCACTGAAACAAAACCTCTGCATTGACATCTGTAAATCGGGGACCTGCTGACTGCGGCAGAGCAGTGAGGGGCTTTATAGTGGAGCTAACAAGCTGGGCAGAGACCAGCCATCACGCTGCAACTCTGTGGCTCTTTATGACCATTGTTTTATTATTAATTTCCCTGCCTGCTGCAGTGCTGAAATGATAAGGACAGAACAAATCGCCAGGCAGATATGGATGAAGATGGATTGTGCTGACAGAGGACACCACATCACACTCCACTCTCCTCCAGGGAGGACCTCTTTCTCCAGCAACGTGATGTGGTCCATGTGCTGTTGCACTCACTTGAAGCCAAAGCTGTTAATATAACATTGCAAGGATAAGCTTGTACTTCATGAGGTGGTGCTCCTGGTGTTTGGCTGTCTGTATGTCTCCCCTTCCAGGTTCACAGTGACCACACTCCTGCAGAACTCCCGGTGTTGCTGTGGGTCTGAGCTCACCTCTACTATATCTAAGCTGTGCATCAGAGTAAACCCCTGGATGACCACAAGCCTTTGTCCAACCTCACTCATCCCAGCATCACAGCTTTGTAACGGCCTTAGGCCAAGCTCTCAGCTGTGTCAAATGGGCACAATCTTGACTTCCAAAGGGCTGTGGCTCTCTCAGCAGCAGAGGGTGTACGATCATTGCTGATTTAGACAATATTCAATTGCAAAGATGCAGCAATGTAAAACAGATGCAAAGAAAGAAGTAAATGAAGCTATGTGTAAAAACAAAACAAAACAAAAAACAAACAAAACAAACAAACAAACCCCACAGCTGTGTGAAAAGCATTTGAGCTGTATGGTGTTCTCATCTGCAATAAAGTATTCTGTAATACAAAATTCAGTGTGTGTGCAAAAATGGCTTAAAATCAGTGATACCTATAGGACCACACCTCTTTTTAGGCAGTTTTACTAAATATTTTTGCTACATAGTACCCAAACCCTCACATGGTACAACCACATACCGTATTTTTCACTTTTCTTTTTGCGACATGGCTTCTGTGGACAAGGAGGTAAAAGGATACCCAAAGAGCATTGCTGGCTGCAGAAAGAAGTCCAGCACAGCAATCTGCTTTGTTGTTATTCAGATAGTTCCATACCACCTAAAGAAAGCACTGAAGCAAGAAACCTGAAATGGTTCCAGCCAGGCCAAGTAGGGTAAGCATTTTATTCCCTCCCCAGCCTTGGCAGAACACATACACCAAATTGACAGTGATCTTCCCAGTCCAGCTTTGAGTTGATGACTGAGGAGAGCCCTGCATGCACTCCATGTTGAGCCAGAAGGATTTTGCTTTGGGCAAACCAACATGAAGAGAAGTACAAATTCACCAAGCTGAAAAGGAGAAGTGAATACATGGATTTATGGGTGGAGACAATTCATTTGGAAGAGAAGTGATAGAATGTGAGGGAGATGAGGAGCTAGACACTGATGGGAAGGTTTAAATGGCTAGTTTTTGAGTTACGATCTCGAGCAGTGGCCAACAGACTCTGCTCTGTTTTCTGAGCTTCTGAGAGACGATGCAGGGTGAGCAGAAGCTGGTTGTGTCCATCTCCAGAGGTAATCTCACTCTGCTTCCCAGAAACTGCAACCCTCATGTTGCACATGATAACACAAAGACACCATATGAAGCAGAGTCTTCACAGTCAACTGAGGAAACCTCAACCTTTTCAGGTCTGTCTGGGACTTGCTGTCACCAACAGACCTCAGGGAAGTCACACATGGGACACATCCATCTCTTTCTCAGATGTGATGCTGAGTGATTTGTCTTCACTGCAGAGAACCAATTCAGTCCTCTTGCTAGAGGAGGCCCTGTTTCAGTGAGTAGAAAGACACAGCAGCAATGATGAGTACCTTTGAATCCTAGGCTATCATATTTGGATACTAGCTCAGAGCAGCTGTCTTGTCATTCTGCAGCAAGACCTTGAGCCAGGGCCGTGGAGGTCAGAGAAAATAAGAGAGCAAGAGAGCAGCAAATGTTTCATTCTTTCAGTCACTGAAGCCTTAGGAGCAATAGCTATCCCAGTCTTCAGCATGAAGGTTGATGATGAATAGTTTTATTACCAATGATAATTTAAACCATGTGCAAAGTTTACCATGTTTATCTCCTTGCCCTCATCTGTGGAAGTTCTGCTTTAAGGATGTTTTCACCATTCACCTCCAGTATTGGGATGGGTGAAGCAGTGCAACATGACAGAGAACTTTTCTTGTTCTCTTTCTGAAAAGCTCTCATGGATTCGGGGTACATTTCTTTCCCTTTAATTTGACTTTTTTTTCTTCTCTTGCTTCTTAAGAAACTGCCAGACATCTTAAACACATTTAAAAATACATGTTCTCCACTGTAATCCATTATCCAAGGTTCCCATGTGGGCTCCACCATCAGAGACTGACAGATTGATAGCATGGTTTGCATGGGGCCCCAAGGATGGGATGGGTTGGAAACAGAATTAGTGCACAGAGCACATCCTCTATGTTTCAGCCTTTATTGAAAAGCAGGATTGGGCTGTGTCAGGTGAAGGGCATGAGCAAGGTACAAATCATCAATTTACATGGGATTAACAGATGGCAAGATGGAGACCAGTGAGGTGAAAAGTAAGGGGGAGCATAGAGGTTCCTCCAAAAGAGTTTGCTGATGGTTTTGAGCTGTTTGTGTGCAACTGGAGATTTCTGATTTATTAAAAAGCGTTCATGGTCAAGATAGGTGCAATCTGAAATCTGAATTCTCACACACCTTGGAGGGGCTTGAATTTAGACCTGTATGCAAACCATATCTTGCATATCCAGGAGCTTAGAACAGAGAAAGGTGTTGTGTCAAGAGGTAAATGACGAGGATTCATAAAGGCAAATCGTACTACTCTTGTTACCATCGGTCAGTGAAATCAAGGGGGGTTGTTCCCTTGCTGGGCTGATCAGCAGCATGGGTTTCTGGAGGAAATACACATGTACAAGTGTAAAGTATGTGTTCTCTACATGGCCTTGCGTTAAACTCTTTAGTGCATATTGTGTTGTGCCTCTAAAGCGATCCAGGGAAACAACTATGGCTGTGTTCAGCAATGACTCACACAGAATTTGCAAAATATCCTAAGTAACCAGATACAGCATTATCAAACCATCAAATTACTATTTTGGAGGCTGGTTCTTGTAGAAGACTACATAGTTTTGGTAGACACTTCCTTCAGAACCTTGGATGAATATTGGTGCTGGCCTGGTGTTGGTCTTAAAATCATAGAACAGCTTGGGTTGGAAGGGACCTTTAAAGGTCATTGTCCTGGTTTAGGGCAAAGTTATGGAGGAAAACCTCCAGTAAAGCGAATTCAAGGGGCCTCCCTTCCCCCCACTGGTTCGGGAGAGAAAAGAATCTCCTCCGAGAGAAGTGGAAAAAAAAAAGAGCCTGTTTATTCAACAGAAAAACACCCACAAACACGGAAAATGAACAATATTAAACAGGGGAACCTCTCGTTGTTCTGGAGAGATGGCAAATTCAGGAAAAGAGTTCTTTTCACAGGGTGTATCTCGGCTCGCTCAGTCTCTCAGCAGTCCCTCCTGGGCTGGAGAAACGCAGCCTCCTGGGCCGGCTGGGCCTCAGCGGTGAGATCCCGGCGTTTCTCCTGGGTTCTCGATCCGGAGCAGAGCTGATCAGTCCAAGAAACGAAGATTACAGCCCAGGGATCTCCTCTGCCTCAGCTAGCTAGGAAAACTAACTAAAAAAAGGCAAAAGAAAACCCTCTTCGTTGTCCGTGCCGCAGCATGCACACCGGGCACGCAAAGCAGCCTGCGGTTCCGGGCGGTGCAGACGAGGCTCCCGTACACAAAGTGCGCGCCATGTGCTCCCCCCTTCGCCCTCAGAGCCGGCCTTAAAGGCGCAGAGCTCAATGTCCAGCAGCACGGCAGAACAGACGACTGGGGATACTGAGCTATTCAGCCACCCCAGGACAGTCATCTAGTCCAAAAACCCTGCCATGGCAGGGACACCTTCCACTGGATCAGATTGCTCAGAGCCTGGTCCAGCCTGGTCTGTTTCTGGGAATGGGGCATCTACTACCATTCTGGGCAACCTGTGCCAGTGTTCTACCACTCTCATTGTAACAAATTTCCTCTTTATATCTAGTCTGAACCTCCACTCTTTTGCTTTAAAACTATCTCCTCTTCTCTTATCACAACAGGCCCTACTAAAGAGTCTGTTCCCATCTTTTTTATAAGCCCCCTTTAAGTATTGAAAGGCTGCAATAAGGTCTCCCTGAAGCCTTCTCTTCTCCAGGCTGAATAACCCCAACTCTCTCAGCCTGTCTCCATAGTAGAGGTGCTCCAGCCCTCTGATAATCTTTGTGTCCTTCTCTGGACCCACCAGAAGGTTCATATCTTTCCTGTACTGAGGACTTGTTCCCTCATAACTTTTCAGACCCCAAGGAAATGAAAAACCTCATTTCTCATCCTGCCAATCTTCGCGTTGGGTTCCTGCAAGTCTAATTGGCACAGCAGGGAAGTGGCAGAGCTGTATCTGGGGCAGTGTTTATCTCTCATTTTCAAGTAGGAGATTGCATTTTACCCACATCATACCAGAAGAGCTTTCATTCCTGACTGCATTAGTCAAACTCATGCTGAAGTAGCTCAGCATATCCTCTGTGCAAGACTTGCAACCCCAGCTGAGGTGTAGGGAGCATATCTTGCAGGCTACCTCTACCTGATAGCAAGCAGATGGAAGTCCACTGAGACCCAAACAATCAGAGCCACTTGCCTTTGGTCTGGTTTTCCAGCAGAACAGGGTAATGCTCATTCCATTTAACTCTCTTGGGTTTTGTCCAAGCACTGAAATGTGGGAAGGAGAAGCCCACCAAGGCACTGAAATGGGATGTTTGAGGACCTTGATACATCTCTTGCCCAAAGTTCAGGCTGCTTTTGTGACCTCAGGCAATCATTAAGTGTAGGTAGTTTCCCGATCAGTGCCCTGCAATGCCACAGGAGCTGCTGTTTCCTTACTGCACTCTGTCATTAACAGCAGTTAATGACTGTACAGAAGCAGCACACAGAGCAGACCCTGAAGCAGAGTGAAGATGGAAGACAGAGAGCTATACAAAATTTTATCTCTTCCTCCTAAGTTACCATCTCTGCTGGTTTCAGCTGGGGTAGAGTTAATTTTCCCAGTGGCTGGTATGGGGCTGTGCTTTGGATTTGTGCTGAACACAGAGTTGATAATATAGGCATGTTTTTATTATTGCTGAGCAGAGCTTACACAGACCCAAGGCCTTTTCTGCTATTTGTACTGCTACACTGGAGAGGAGGTTGAGGATATGTGGGAGGTTGGGAGGAGACACAGCTGGGACAGGTGATCCAAACTGACCAAAGCGATATTCCAGACCACATGGCATCATGCTCAGAATATGAAGTAGGGGGAAGAAGAAGAAAGGGGAGGACATTTGAAGTCATGGTGTTTGTCTTCCCAACTAACTGTTATGTGTGATGGGGCCCTGCTCTTCTGGAGATGGCTGAGCATCTGCCTGCCCATGGGAAGTGGTGACTTAATTCTTTGCTTTGCTTGTGTGCATGTTCTTTGCTTTCCCTAATGAACCATCTTTATTTCAACCCATAAGTTCTCTACTCTTTCAGTTCTCTACCTGATCCTGCTGATGGAGGAGTGAGTGAGTGGCTGCCTGGTGCTTAGCTGCTGGCTGGGGTGAAACTACAACAGCATCTCACAAGAGGGAAAGCTGTCATGAGAGATGGTCACATCAATAGTTTCTGCGGTTCATTCTCCATTTTTATGTATACCTAAGGGAGAGGTTTCTTATTCCCAGTATTCTCCAGTGCATGTCTTATAGCCCCAATGCGGGACTGGTGGCTTTAGTGCTGAGGTGTGTGACAGCTCTGTGGCAAGCATCATTTATGCATCTTGCTGGATGTGTGCTCAGTCCAGATGGGGTCAGGTTGCTGCACCAGGTTCTCACCTCTGCAGCATTTGATGTCCTTCCATGTCTCCCCAAGTTCTGAGTTCAGGGAGACAATCTGTCTTGAGGGTTCTATTGAGGCAGGAAGGAGGATTAGTTAGGCTTCCTCATTTTCAAGCAAGCGGAGGCTGTGTGCAGTGAATTTGCTCCAAGATCCCTTTTCAAGATCCTGCATGCAACCAAACACATTTGGCTACCCCTAGTGGTTCACTAACGAATTTCGTAATGAGACACTTAGGGGAAAAAAAAAAGAAGTATGATGCCAGAGAAAGAAATACTGCAAAGGAGAAAGGGATTCAAGCCCAATGCAAACTGTTGGTCAGAGCTTTGAAGGCGATGAGGTACACAAAAACAGTCCCAGGCACTGGGTAAAGATTTCTCCTATTTCCTTTGAACTTAAGCATCATTTGTGAGTAGAGAACATGGGCCACTCATGCACTACATATACACACATAGTGAGAGATAATCTCTAAATGGAAAAGACATACTCTAAGTAGGGGGGAAGAAAAGGAAGAAGAGGTTTGCTTGCTCTCATCTTTGGTTTCTGCCTTATATCAAGCAGTAAGTTGAGTTCTCTGGGGTCCAGTTTAGTGACCTACTCAATCTCATGGCCTCTACTTCTTGGTAGAGGGCTAGACAGAGGGTTGCAATTGCATTTCCTCGTCTCCTCCAAAGAGCTACAAGCTGATCTATAGACTGACTTTGCAACCAGAGCCCAGATCTGTTCCCTGAGAAATCTCTTGTGGGTTATTTCCAACCTCTCCGACACACTCTTAGCCCTCAGGAGTCACTGCAAACCCTGCTGTGCACAGGGTTGTGAGGTTGTCCCGGTGGACGGTTGGGAGGGATGGTGATGAGAGATCTCTAGAGTTTGGTTTTAGAGCATGAGGTTTATTGCTAAGGGCGTGGATGTAGGGGCCTTGCTTGGAGCTGCCAGCCGCAGCTCGAAGCAGGCCAGAAAAGCAAGAGGGAGAGAAGCAAGAGAGAGAGCAGGGGCAAGAGCAAGAGTAAGAGCAAGATAGAGCAGAAGTAAGAAGTAAGAAGTAAGAAGGAAGGAGTAAGAAGTAAGAAGTCTAGGAGAGAGAGCAAAAAGTAAGAAGTAAAGGAGATTCTCGTTTACAATACAATAAATCATCTTCTGTGCTGAATATTCTAATTTTCATCAACCAGTCTAGTACAAGATACAAATCCTATAGCATTTAAATACAGCCTATAAGAATCATTGCATTACCATACTGTGTTACATTTTAAACCCTAAAAACCACTCTTTGGATCTTTTCTGCCAAGCTAGCAGGGTCTACTGTGACCCTTGGACCTGTTTGCTAGCAGAAGGTATTGTTCAATCAAAGGGGATTATCTTCAGTCAGCCACACTATTGTTTTCCAGTTGTTCAGTAACTGAGGCCTGGTATCTCAAAGTATGCCTTCATTTCAATTTCACCTATAGTTTCCGTGTTTTCAGCATCTTTTGCCAGGCAATAAAACTTCCCTGTTTCATCTTCCCCAACACAGGGTAGTAGTGATGTCAGGATGTAGAAAGGCCAGGCAAGGAAAAATCACTTCTGGAGGGTTATGGTGTGTGTTTTTCCCCATGGGGCCATTACAGCACACTTACATTCAGACAACATCTGAGTATGCAGGCATCTCTGCTTGGGAGAAGTATTTCATGAGATGGGCCTGTGTTTGAGGCAGGAGGAATAAAGTAAGACTGTATCAGTGTTTGGGCTTGCTGCTTATCTACTTAGATTATGACTGTGGTTGTAAGAGCAAATCTAGAAAATTCTAAGTGGGAAAAGGAGAGAGAAATCATATCCCTGGCACTGAATTATAGCCCTGGCCCTCAACAAACCCTGCTTAGCACCTTGATGTTCTTTGCCCTGGCATTGCAATGGTTAAAAAATACAGCTAAATACAAACTGCTGCAACACTTCCTCTAGTAGGCAATGGTTGTCGCATGCTCAGCCTTCATCTGGATTCATCCATAACTCACCAGAGGACCCAAACAAAAGTTTATTGTACTCCAAAATCACTGTCAGCACACAGGAAGTGTTGTGTATGAAATATTTGTGATACAGGTCAAAAATCTGGAGAAACAACGGGTCAAACCACTGCCAAATGACACAAAATTTGTAATAGGAATGAAAGATGTAGGAGTCTGAAAGAAAAGGCTTAGGTCACTTACCAAGAGTCAGGTTTTTCTCTGGTCTGTTCAGATTTTAGTATTGCTCCCCAACATGTAAAATTTGTAAAGAGGAGAGTTTCTGAATTATGAAAAACAGGTGAAGAAGCTGAGGATGTTGCCCCAGAGACACTGAAAGAAGTTACTCTGCCTGCTGCATCACGGGCCAGGCTGTCTGACACACAATGAAGTGTAGGGACTGGGCTTGTCCTCTGTGATACTGAACACTGAAGCAAAGTCCATAGGAGCACACCCCTGGAGAGTCCCTTTTGTAGTTCATGGAAGGAAAGAGGTGTTTCCAGAAGGAGTGGGCTAAAATGCTCTCTGATGTTGTCTCTGTTGGGTGAAGGGTGCTCCTGACTTTAGTTAGCTACTTGAGCTTGTGTAAAATGAAATCTAAAATCCACAGATCTAAATTGAGAGACTAAAGGAGAAGCCGAGATAGAGCAGAGGAGGTGGAAATCGTCACTGGCTGGCCGAAGGGGGACAGGGTCCTAAGTGGAATGATAGAAGTCAAAGGCAGGAAGATAATGTGGCTGGAGAGTGAAGGAGACAGGAGGCAAAGCTACTTTAGTGAATTCATGGA
Source organism: Melanocharis versteri (assembly GCA_013397845.1). NCBI lineage: Eukaryota > Metazoa > Chordata > Aves > Passeriformes > Melanocharitidae > Melanocharis > Melanocharis versteri. Next base: position 75,008 of record VZTG01003216.1, on the reverse strand, counting down.
TAAAGAGGAGAACAATTCTTCACAGCCATCCCTAGCTGTCCAAATCTCTAAATTGTGAACCCTTGTGCTCCCATGAGAACTCTACCAAGAGCTGTGAGAGTAGGAAAAGTGAATTCCCACCTATGTGAAAGTGCAGAACAGACAGAAATGGATGCCAAAAAATCCATGGAAAAAAACCAGAGAGAGATGCTACTAGCTGGAAATACAGAGATGAGCTAGTTGCATGGGACAGAGGGTCAGACAGAAATGCAGCTTAATCCTAGCGCCCAGATTTTTGGGAACAGATGTACTCTCAAGAACACACCAGAAAGCTAAGAGGTGCCTCATGCTGGCCAAATGCAATCAAGGATATTTGAGGTCTGGTGAGCAGATGTTATTATACAGGCAAGGAAATGCTGGCCAAGCAACAAACAGACACAACCAAAATATACAGCATCCCCAGGAGATTTTTGAAAGAACCGGGAAAGGACCTTTTCATCACAAGCCACACAAACTACCTCATCGTTGCAGACAAGCATTCAGACCGAGAGGTGGTAGATGAACTGTCAGATGAAACACAATAAAGCAAAGGAGCATTTCAGCAGGCACCTTGTTTGACTTGAAGTAACTTTGCATGACTTACCCAAGAGGAGAAATCCTGTCCCAGCACATTGCCCTCCAAGCATGACCAAACAGCAAAGCTGAACCAGTGGTTTTATTTGCTAAGATTGTGCTAAAAGAGGCAAAGACAGTGTATGGTGAGTCATTCTCTAGGGGAGAAATACTCTTATTGAAGGGCAGCATGACTCTCCAATACAAGCATCAGAGTCCAAATACTTGCACAGCTTGAAGGAACCAAAGAGAGTGGAAAAAAGTACAAGATGTGAAGGAAGAGAGCCAAAACCCAGAGCTTACCTTTCTCACAAGCCAGAGACCTTGTAGAATTATTTTTTTTTTTCTGGGACCAGACTATTTTCTTGGAACAAATCATGAGTGTGTAAGAGACTTCCATATACTGACATGTAAAAGGCATATAAGAAAACAGTTCTTTGAAGCCACAAGTATATGTGCGTGTTGCACATACAAGCTTCAGATGCAGATGTAAGAGATAACACATCTACTGAGACTCGACTAGAGGGGCACAGAAGGAAAGATGGGCCATGATCTAGCAGCGGATAAAGAAATATCTGCAAAACACCCCCACAAGAAAGACATTCTGGAGAGTTTCCTGTTCTAAAAGCAAAGGTCAGTCCTAGCTCACTTTAAGACATTCATGAAAATAGTCAAGTTCTTTGCATCAAATGGTGAAATCTCTGGTCCAGACCACTGCTAGACCTTACCTCTGTCTTTTTTTACTTTGTGAGCAAGGTATGGGCCCTACATTACCTATACATTCGATAGCTAAACTATAGATTAGGTAGAGACAGAGAAACCTCTCTGAACTTAACATTTAGTCATGTAATACTTCAAAAGTAGTAAGTATTTGGCTGATCTTCCTCCAAAAGCTGTTGCTGTAAACAATGCATAAAATAAACAGATAATAAAGGGAGCATGGTGAAATGTGAAGTATGAGATTTATTACTATCACCTATTTGTATTTTCAATTTTCCTCTTGACAAAAACAAAACAAAACAAAAAACCTCCAAACCCAAAACCACACAGAAAAGGGGACTTTACCAAAGGTAGCATCTCCCCAAGGGAAGGTAACATGATGGCGTGCTTCAAGCAGTTTTGGGAATGGAGGGACCCCTAATTGTCGGAAATGGCCAAATAGGGAAGGACTGCAATGGAAGAAGAAAGGATTAGGTCTGCCTGTTGAAACTCCCTGTTTATGCTTGAACTCTGACATCTGGTATAGCAGATTTGCTGGAGGGTAAGTGAAGAGGGTTATGGTACAAAAGAAGAGGAAAAATGTATGGGCTGGGAGTAATTTATTGCTAGTGTTTTGAGATTGAGGAGATTTGACAGATTCCTTCCCTGAAGTTCCTTACTCCAAGTGCAGGTTTTTGGAGGCTGGTGTAGAAGAGTAATCCAACTCTCTGTCTGGTTTTTGTATAGTACAAAATGCATCTATCTGCCTGACTGTCAGTCATGGTCTTTAGATCTAAACATAATTTTCTTATTCAGTTGGAGGGTGGGGTGCACAGGAAAGTGATCATCTGCAAGGCACTGAAAGCTGCATGGCACTGAAAAAAAGCCCTTTCCCCTTCCAATCTGTTAGATTGATGGACCAGAAAGGATATTGAATCCATCATCCTGTCTGTGTGTGTTTAGTGGTAATGGAACTTGAAACACATTTGGGCCCCATCTGTTGGGAAATTCAGATGAAAGTTTCCCTTCAGGGTGTCTCATTTTCACAATCACCGAAAGCCTACATGGTGAGGGGACCTGAAGGAACTGTGCTGTTACTTGGTGTGAGGATTGCACAGCTAGGATTGGGCTCCATTAATAAACATCGTGTTCAGAAAATCCTCCTCTGTAGGATGGTGTACACTCGACCTGGAAAGTGAAGAAGCAAAGGTTTGCAAACCCGCGAGTGATAATTTTTCATGCTCATTTAAGATGCTTTGATTTTCACAGACTGCAAAGGGAAATTTCAAACTCTGAAGCTTGATGCACCTTCAATCAGCAGTGGTTTTATCTCTCCAGTTTGCCTCTACTCATTTCATTCAATTAAGTCCACATAATGAAGACATCTTGCACCTAAAATCAGCCTTCTGAAAATGACCTTCTTATTTCAGACAGGCAGTATATGCCAAAGGGCAGCAACACTGATGAAGCCCTAGTCATACGGCAGATAGTTGCAAAACCTGTTTTGACTTCAGTGAACAAGGAATGAAACTGTGAACCTACTGTTAATTTACTAATTTCAGACAAATCTGTGTTCCTCAGTCATCTTCCTTGCTTTGTTGTTTTTGTCTAGCTGGACTTTATAAAGCAAGGCTTCCTGTGATGCTTTTTAGGCATTGTTCATAATTGCCAGGTAGAAGGGACTATCCCTGCCAGTCCTGTGCATCCAGTAGTCCCCAAGTCATCTTGAACAACAACGGTGTGACATTTCAACACTTACTTCAAGCAACTCCAGTGAGTGAAATATTCTGAAACATTGTCTGGCAAAAAGGATCCATTCAGTTCTGCTTTTTATAAAACTGATGGGCTTTAGCCCATAAATTTCATGTTTTCCAAAGCCAGAGGTCCTCCAGGAGGACATGAGAAATGCACATATGCCCAACTTTGACTTATACACCATATTGACATGGGCAAAAATTAAGTTACTCCTTTTTTGTCCATTTCTGTCCCTGTTAATGTTTAAGACAATACCTCTAGGAGCTCCTAGCTGGGAAAAGTTGGTGGCGGCCATGTGCAGAGGTCTGCAGATGGTCCATACTCCCAGCTGATATGAAGCAGTGAGGTTGCATTGCTGCCTATGGAGCTACACCCTCATCTGGTCCTGTTCAAACAGTTTCTGCTGTCACCTTTGGATGGTTTTCTTCCAGTCTCAGGCATAAAAAGCATATTTCATAACAGGCATTTTTTATGAGCCTATTTAAAACTTCTATTTTTAAATATCATGGCCAGGAGCTGCCTGAAAGGCAGTCACTGGAAAGCAAGTTCAGCACACACTGTACTTGTCCTTAGTCTGGGCGGAACACCACCACTAAAAGAGGGTTGTTTCCATCTCCCCAGTGCTCTCCTTCTGCAGCTAGGATGGTGTGAAGACCAGCTTGGTATTTCAAAGATTTAGGCTCAATGTCTCACCTTGCCACTCACCTCAAGGGTGACCCTGGCCAAAGTGCTGTTTCCCTTTCTGGGAGAATAACAGTAAAATCAAGACCTGGTGTCACAAAGTATTCAATATCTTGACTGAATATCTCAGACATGGATCTGCTGACGTGAGTTCAAAGGAGGCCAAAAAAATGGTCTGAGAGCTGGAGCCCTCTGCTCCAGAGACAGGCTGGGAGAGCTGGGGGTGTTCGTCCTGGAGAAGAGAAGGCTCCAGGGAGACCTTAGAATCCCTGCCAGTGCCTAAAGGGGCTCCAGAAGAGCTGGAGAGAGACTTTGGACAAGGGCCTGGAGGGACAGGACAATGGATAACGGCTGATGACATTCTGGAGCTGGGACAGGGATTAAACCGATGTCTGTACTTAAGGTTGAGACCTAAATGCCACCCTGCCAGTTGCTCTTGGCCTTTTTTTGGGTCATTTCCTTAATCTGCAAGGTTTCACTGCCCTTACTTGAAGGAAAAAGAATAACTTCAGTGTGGAAAAATACAAAGGATGTGAGGAGCACCCTTCCCACAACCAGTGTGATGCCAGCATTGCTGCATCTTCTGACATGACTCTCTTTGCTTGAATGTTCATGCAGGGCTCTGTGGCTCCTCTCCCTTTATTTCCAAAAAAGTCCTGGCTTGTCCACAGCTGTTGAGGAAAGCATTGACTGTAACCATATTAGGACAGTGGTCTGACTGAAGCCAGCAATGACACAGCTGAGTGATGACACCCTGTTTTCTGTGACAAAGGCTCCTTCCCTCATTTCAGGTAACAATGGTGAGGGTTTTATTTATGAATAAGTAAGTTTCCAGAGGATAAGAAGCAATGAAATCAGCTCAGGCTCAGCTCTTTGGGGACACAGAAATTCATGCTAAATGGGATCCATTCCATGACTGTTAGTGTAAATTTAACAGTTTCTGGTTTAAGTGCCTGGAGATGTACATGCTTGTCAAACACTGATAATTTTAAGTAAGTGATGACCCTTGTGTGACTTGGGTAAGCCTTGTCCAAACCCTTACATGTTTCAGAATCATTCAAACCTTGATCTGACATCCACTAATTGGAATAGTCATTCTGGCAGACTAAATATTAGCAGATTCCCTTTCCCTGATAGTGAAGGCAAGCGCTGGAGTCTCAGCACTGACATTCTCCTGGCACTGTGCCCTGGGTATTGTCCCCAGGGAAGGTGATACTGGACTTGGACATTATCTGGATTAGATTACCATCAGATCTTCTGGCATCTGTCCCATTCTTCCTTTCTGCTATTCCATTTTTCCATTATCCTTAAGATTTTTCAAACAAAAGGAATATTTTTTAGCAGCATCAGATTTTGAGGGAGACTGAGCATGTCAGGAGTCACTTAAAATTTTCAAGGCAATGCTGAGCTTGTTAACTTTTTCAGGGCTACTTCTTTTCCCAGAGAGATGTTATTGTGACTTAACTGTGGCAAGGATTCCAGGGTAACATAGCTGCCAGCCACAGCTTTGGGTTGAGGTCGTCAACTCCATGGGAAGGTGCTACTGGCATCACAGAGATGTGGTTAGACTCAAAATAGTTGCTTAATTCCCCATTTTGCTAAAGCTTGCCTTAATAGCTTCTGCTGTCTCAGCTCCCTGGATGAAAACCAGAATAAATCCATCCTTTTTCCACCCTTTCATCTGCACTTCTTACTGCATATCTATGAGTTTTTCCCCAAATAATGATGTAGGAAAGGCTGCACTGTGTTATCCTCTCTTTCTTACCTCTGAGAAGATGTAGGAACTCATGGGAAGAATGATCAAGCATGAATACAGCAAAAACTATTTCGATGTTGCCCTCGTTTTGTTCCAGGACCTTAAGAGACATTTATTTTTTATCCTCCTTCCATTGCTGGCGTTTTTTATTGAGGCAGTAGACTCAACATCTGAGGAAATGTTGGTGACATATGGTGTGACTTTCAGGTTATCTTTTGCAGAGCCAGGAGTTGGACTTCAATGATCCTTGTGGGTCCCTTTCAGCTCAGGGAGATTCTATGACTGTATGCTGGGTGCTCCTGTAAGAAGAGTAACGGAGAATCCCAAAGGTACCTTCATGTCAGCAGCCAGAGGGGTCGGTTGCTTTCACCTCCTTTCAAGCCAGACATACAGCACAGTTGGTTCCAGATCTCTTTTCCACCACTGCAATATTTTCCAAAACTGTGTCTGAACTATTTCACGGGTTGCTAGGGGCAAAATACAAATGCACAATATCACCGACAGTACCAGGAACAATGTGAGATGACTTGATTTCCATTTTCTCTATCAGCTTAAGAAGTGTATGACTGCTTCTGGCATTCCTTTATCCAGAGATGTAAAGAGCGGCAGAAACTAAGGAACTCCTAATTTGAACTCGAGCATACTGCAGAACAGATGCTTTCACCTCAAAACTGGACTGAGCCCAGTGACCTGGGTTTGCTTAAAGTATCTTTTCCTGAAGGCATCCTAATGATTGGCCAACATTTTAACCATTCTTCGATAGATTGCCCTAGGCTGTCAACCTCCCCCTTCAATTTACAAGGCTCACTTTCTCGTAACCAATGTTTTTTTGGCTTCAGCTCCCAGCTGTTGGCTCTTGCTATTTTTTTTTTTTATGAGTAAAGCCCTTTATTATCCCCTTGTGTTGGGCTAATATGATTGTAGCTCTTGCTAGAAGTGTGGAAGCAGTTGTCTCCTCCAAACTTATGACAGCTCTTACCCCATATCATGCTCAATTAAGAGCTCCATAATCAGCAAAATGGGGTAGGTTTGAACCAGCACAGCCCAGAATCTGGCAGAAGAGCTGTCTTTCTTTACCAAAGCTCTTACCCTGCAATGAACTCACAGTCAGTTTTCTTTCTCAGGAGTCAATAGTGCAAATTCAGGATTTCTACTCATGAACATATTTCATCATGTACCTAAGGAAGACTCTTAAGTGTTTTACCAGAACAATGGGCGCTTAAGCAAGCCTTCAAGTACTCTCTTCTGAAGGCAGTAAGGCTGAGGCAAGGTTAAATCCCTGCTGTAACAGACTAATGCTACCCAGAAAGCACTGCAGTGAGAGAAGACAAGCCTATTGCTTCTCTGCTGTGAGGTCATAGAATCATTGAATGACTTGGGTTGGAAGAGACCTTAAAGATCACCTTCCAAACCCCCTGCCATGGGCAGGGACACCTTCCACTAGACCAGGTTACTCCAAACCCTGTCCAACCTGGCCTTGACCATTTCCAGGGGTGGGGCATCCACAGCTTCCTGGGCAACCTGTGCCACGGCCTCGCCACCCTCATAGGGAAGAATTTCTTCCCAATATCCTCTCTAACCCTGCCCTCTGTCAATTTGAAGCCATGCCCCCTTGTTGTGTCACTACATGTCCTTGTAAAAAGTCCTCCCCCAACTCTCTTGTAGCCCCCCTTTGGGTTCCAATTCATCTCCTCACTCTGCTTCAATGACATTCCAGATAACCTGGTAGTTTTGTCAATGATCAAACAGGGGTGGGAGATGTTTACAATTGGGTTTCTGAGCACCAGGAGCCCCATGGTTCCACCTCACATACTGCCTGGTCTCCTTGTAGTGGGGAAAGTGCTATCCTTTTAACCATCCTCCCTCTCAGATGAACCTCCAGTGTTGTCCAAAGCCTACTGAAGTGAAATATATTTTTTTATCAACTTCAACAGGCTTCAGCTTAGGCTTCCAGTACACGTGTCCCTCACTTCCAAACACAGCTACCCCAGTTCAGACACAGTGTGTCTGAAAGCTCCTCACACCCATGTTCTGCAGCAAAAGCTATTCAGCTCTGAGCCACATTGCCAAGGACTTCATATCCTGAGTACAGGTCATCATCTGGCTGAATAAGTGTCTTCATCCAAACTGCCAGCATTAGCACATTGTCCATATGCAACTTTAACCCTGGTCAGTGCAGCAATGTGGCTGTGCTGGTCAGGACTGAAGCTGCACGTGGACGAGTTTTCTGGGGGGCCAACCTACAGCCCTGCACCCCCTTCTCTCCTGTCATACACACGTAGAAACATATATGTGTATGCAGAGCCGTGTGCGTTTCCTGGCTTTGTTTCAACAAGCAGAAAATAAAAAGCAGGAACCTCTGGTCTAATCTGCAGGGACAGGATTCCTGAATTAATAAGTCTTCAATATCTAATTCACCTCCCTGTCCTCAGCAGCAAGCATAATGATTCCCTCATTGCCTCTAACAAAAGCAATAAAAAGAAAAAAATTAAAATAGAAAATTCCTGAACAATTTTTTTTCTTTATTGTAATTTTTTATTTTTGCTTCTAACATCTGGAAGTCGGGGTACTTCTAAGTTCTTAAAATTAAAACAATCCGGACAAACAAAATGTCAAGCTCTGTCCTGCTTCCTGCTGCAATTATTCCTAATGTTTGGCCTGAGATCAGAGGCAGCAGCAATCTCTATAAATATGACAGCAGAGCAGAGAGCTCTTTCCAGCAGAAACGCCTCCTGAACCATGTCAGGAATTTATGAGGCTGAGAACAGGCCAAGACTGAAATATGTTCTGGATCAAATGGCATTGCATAGGTGGCCCTGATCAGCTTTGCAGTGGTGGGATGAAGATGGAATCCTCCAAATGGAGGAGTAGAAGGATATTTATTGATTTCAAAAAATAATAAATTAAAGCTGAGAGTGACAAGAAAAGGCATTGGTATTTTAAAATCCAGGCTCTGCCAGATGGAGCCAGCAAGGAAAAAGCTTTAACAAGTCTAGATTCCACTGCATCTTGTGTGTGTGTGTGTACTATTCTTACTGTTAAATCTCCTTAGACCACTTTGTGCCAGGTACACAGGAAGAAGCAATACCCATACTACAACCTTTTACCCTCTAAATCACATTGTCCTGGGGATATGCTTGCCGATTTGGACAAGGTTTCATCCACCGGGTTTTGTTCAGTGTCTGCCTCCCATCAAGGGTAAAGTAAAATATTTTGCCCATCTGAGACCACATTGTGTTAGACAGAATTCTCAGAGCCACATCAGCTCCCTACACCTCAATAAACAAAACGAGGGAGGGAGAGCTGTGAGGAGGTGGGCTGGCATGTGGTCTCCACTTGCCAGCTTAGAAGGTGCAGCACTGAGAAATACTGGAAGTTGCAAAAGAAGCACCAACTTTTATTTTCTTTTACTGCACTTGTTTGACTTTCCACCACATTTTCCTGGATCATGACATAATCAGTGCTGCAAGTCACAGATCTCACTTGTGCACCAGTCCAGACAGACCAATGCTTTCTTTAATAAGCAAATTGAATATGGAGTGACTGCACAGCCATAGATAAGGATTTTCCAGGCATAAACTCTCAGTGAAGTTTTTTGGGCAGGGACACCTGGGTCATGATGTGCTGAGTTTGGCTGGGGTTGAGTTAATTTTCATCATAGTAGCACAAACTACGCTTTGCATTTTTCCTGCAAACAGTGCTGATAACACAGGGATGTTTTCATTATTGCCAAGAAGGACTTAGACAGAATCAAGGCCTTTTCTTCTCCCCACTACACCAGTGAGGAGACTGGGGGTGCACAGGGAGCTGGGAGGGGACATAGCCTGGACAGCTGACCCCATCTGACCCAAGGGATATCCCAGACCATACAACATCATCCTCAGCATATAAAGCTGTGGGAAGAAAAAGGAAATGGCAAGAGTAGAAGGGCCACAAAAATTACCAGAGGGGTGAAACACCTCTCCTACGGAGACAGGCTGGGGGAGGGTAGAGGGGAGAGGAGAGGGAAGGAGAGAGAAGGTGAGGTGAGGCGAGGCAAAGTGAGGCAGCTTCAGGGAGACCTGAGAGCCCCTTCCAGTGTCTAAAGGGGCTCCAAGAGAACTGGAGTGGGACTTCAGACAAGGGCCTGGAGTGACAGGACAAGGGGGAATGCCTTCCCACTGGCAGAGGGCAGGGTTAGATGGGATATTATTATCTCAATCCATTTGTTTCCTCACTTTTACCTTTCCAATTAATTCTTGTTTCCCACTGGCTGTGTGATACTTACTTGCTGAGTGACCTTAAACCACAAGAAAAGTTTTGGAGCCAGACTCCGTGACCTTTGATTCCCAAAGGCCCCAGTTAACATTTTGTAAAGACACCAATCCCAGATGTCAATCCCAAAAGTGAAATATGATATGTTAACCAAGGTAGCACCCATGCATGCACAGGGAGTACAGGGGTCATGGAAAACTCATGTCCTCTGTGAACTCTTGGACTAATTTGCTGATTGTCATGACAAACTAGCATTTGGTGCAACACCAACTACACTGCATCTGTAGTCAATGGAAGGAGAGGGCAATTGCAAGAGGACAGTTTATTCACCACGGGAAAATAGTGAAGATGAGATATTAGATGAATGTGGAGAACATTTTTGTCTACATGCCAGTGCTTAGAAGCAATGCCTGTCCTTGGTTTCTCATTTATATGCCAGCTCAGGGATGTGATATAAATTATTTTTCACAATGTCCATGCTGTTTATAATATATATGATGAGGGGAACTTGAAGGGAAAAGGAAGAGGTCTCTCTATAAATAAATGAGGATATCCTACAGAGCCATAAGGAAGTACATGTTTAATAGTGGGAGATACGCAGCAACAAAAAAAAAGGAAATATTTGTTAAAATAGCTCTTATCTTAAGGCTAAAAGCTCCTTCAGCTTCAGCAGGAGTTCCAGAGAATGAAATGTAGGTCCGGTACTTTTGCATTTGAATACAATAGAACTGTACCCTAGCCTTGCCTGTGTCAGAAGCCAGGATGGTATTGCATAGGAAAGAGTCATTACTAGCTTTTTAAAATACTTTTTCAAACAATTGTTTCTGACAATAGCTGGGTAGGACACTAAGTCTACATATAGGATCTAATTTAGTAATTCTTTGATCATTACTTTTGTAAAGACAAGGTTCTGTGTAGAGATGATTTTTTAAAGTGACTCTCCCCAGCTTGAGAAGATTTAATTTCATTCTCCTGTGAAGGCGTATGAAGTCAGTTTAAGGGCAAGATGTTGCCCCAGCTCACAGCTACACAGCCTGCAGGGCTGTGCCGTATGCTCATGTCTTCTCCAGCCCCTCTGCACATAAGCTGCAAATATTTCGACTTCTTGGCTTTCCTTCACTGATGTGTAACTTAAACCCTCATCTGTGTGACCCCTGACTTTTGCCTCAAACCCTACAACTTGTATATCATTACTGAGTTCCTGTCCCATCATTCCTGGGCCTCCTTTGGACTTTTCCATCAGCTTCACTGGAAGTCGAGTTCCCATTTTTTTCCAATATTCTTCCACCCAGCTCTGTAATTCCTGGGACCAGTCCATAACACATAATATTACTCTTCATGCTCCTGCCAGATAGGCCTTTATTAGTTTTGGTCTGTGAGTCAGATCATTGTCTGGATTGTTGTGTGACTAAGCCCTGGACAATAACAAGATTCTGTGCATTCATTAGTGTTTCTGTCATCATTTCCAGGAGTAGAATAGCCCCAATTAAAAAAATGTAAGAAAAAAAGAGAAGAAACAGAAACCATCCACTCCTACCCTTTATTTCCAAAAGCCATCTCATCAATGAAACAATGCTCCCAAAATTTGGCTTCAAATGTTACAGCTCAAGCACAACAGCTTTTGTCACCTTTGACAGCTTTTTATTGCTGTTTCCTTCAACACTGGTCAATATTAGCATCATAAAGTTTTTCTGATGCTAGAATGCAGTCATGTCTTTGAAAACAAGTCCTGGATCTGTTGAGAATGCCTCTTAATATGGCAGAAATATCTGAATTTCCCTAATTTGTGCAGGGATTTCCCTTTCAGTAGCCTGGCTGGCCTTGGTGGAATAATAGCTGAAGGAAACGCTTTGCCCTGTAATTTGCTCCTTACTCTTCATGCTTCAGAGGTCAAGATTGTATAAGCTGCAGCTCTGCTAAAATGGAGAAAAATCTGATAATCACTGTAAAGGCACAATAGAAGATGCAGCTGGATTTTTGTAGGGGAAGCAGCTGTGGGATCTGTTTTGAATGGGTAGGATTTGGGGAAATTCCTAAAGACTGGGAATACGTGTGGCATTTCTGAAGTGCAACATACCTGGCAGATACAGCATGAACTTCAATGTTTATTATAGTAATAACACATGGCCTCCAAGAGCAGAGCACTGCACAGAAGGCAGACATTCAGGGGCTTGTAAGCCTGCTGGCATATGCTTTGGATGCTAGTTCAAATCCTGCCTGGTTTGTCAGCAGTGAAAACCTACCATCCCCTCACTACCTAGAGTAAGTAAGGAGACATAAGTCCATTTTATAAAAGCCAGAGTTACCCTGTATGATTTCCCTGTCAGCAGAGAGATGGGTGCTGAAGGAGCTGATTTCTTCAGGCTCACTGCAAGAGAGGCTTTTCCTCTTTCACATTATTTCTGAAGGCATATAAAGCCTCTCATATTGTTTGACTGAGACACAGCATTCTGACCCTTGCAGATTAATTCAGCTGGGAAGCTGCCTTGTTTGCCACGTCTGACCAGGGATCTCCAGAGACACTTCCCACAAGGATGCCTGAAGATAAAATACAGGCACAGCTGTCTTCTTCGAGGTGGGCCAGATGCAAGTTTTAGGAGTCTTGTCTCAACACTTGCAGAAATGGGACAGCACTGTCCTTGTACTCTCAGGGGTGAAAAGAAGAGGCTCATGAAGCAGAGTGACTGGGAGTTGAGTTGTTGACCTTCACACCTCCACAGGCTGCCTCTTCTAGGCCAACAGCAAGAACGTTGTGTCAAAAGATGCAAATTCATCAAGTCACAGCCTGGATTGCTTTTCCAGTAGTGAGTTTTCACTCATTTGCTCATTAAGCAAACGGAGCCCAAAGTGTGTCCATGTTTTTATACCAGTCCATTGCCTGAGGCTCCTACCTACCTACCTGCCTCTTCCTTCATAGTCAAGTCACTGATCTTCCTGTAGACCACATCCAGGCTGTCGAACTGATTTAGATAACAAGCACTGTGGCAGAAGGTCCATTCACATATATAATAGCATATCCATGCTCATGCTGCATGGGGCCTAGAGGTCTGCTATAAGACCTGCAGTAATGTCAAGATACACTTGGAATGTCAAACCCATGCATTCTGGTTTAAAGACAAGCTGGGTTTTCTTTCTTGAAGAGCAGTCCACATCTACTGCCCCTTTGTGGAGACGAAACCCACCATTTGTGAATAGCTGGCTGCTGGAGCTCAAAGTCACCACACAATTAAGGGAGCCTATATGGCATTGCCACATGTTGGCTGAGGTCTAGGAACTATCCCAATGCATACTCTCCATGCAAGGCAAGCAGAAGCTGGACACTTCTGCATAGTAAGCTGGGTTGCTGTGAATGACCTCACATTTGACTGCCATGGTTTACCCTGCATTTGATAACCCTATTATATAACTTTGTTGTGCTGGGGACATAACCAGGGGTATTTGTGGAGACTTGTTGGGTTTAGAGTTTTGCTATGGGTCTTACCAAAGGAAGATTTCTTGGAGCCACAATTTTCATCGCATAAAAGGGAAGTGGGAAGTCGGATGAATATACATCTCACAAACTATTTCCAGTGTCTTCACTGGCAAAAGTCTTTCATGCCTTCTAAGGATATGGTTCCCCTAAATCCACAATAATTCTGTAGTGCTAAAGCCAAAAGGGTTGGGCTTCCATTTGCCAGGAAGTGCAGTTGCGCAGCCTGGTTTTTATCGTCACACACAGCTCAGGGTTGCCAGCAGACTGCCTGGTCCGCAGCACATGGCATATGGCATTTGGCATTTGGCCTCCTCCGAGTCCTGTGTGATGCCTCATGGCCCTAGTTCATAGTAATTATTGAAGGAGGAGTGGGGGGGTGTTGCGTCGCCTGAACCAGCAGCTGTTGAGGCTGCTGGGCCTAAAAGCCCAGGTATAGACAGAGCCCGTTGGTGGACAGGCTCCAAAGGCTAAGATACACTCTTATCTCAGTGAGAAAGGCCTCCCCCATTGATCTTCTGACCCTATGGAGATTCGGTCTGTCTGATTGGCCAGCAGCCAGATGCTCCCTTGTATCCCTTAATAAGATGTAATCCAGCCCCCTCCATATTCCCATTGGTTGTTCCTGTATGCCCTGCCTCCCTCCTGTAACCCTTTATAAGTGGATCCTAAACCAGAAGTACCTTCCCTTCTCATCTTGGACATCATCGAGGTAAAATAAACTTCGCTGCTACATACGGGGGGGCCGCCTCTTTCTCATTTACCTCTAGTGTCGCCTGAGCTGGCCGGCTCAGTGTGAGAGTGGCTGCATGTTTCCATCGCACGGGTGAGAGAGCTGCCTGCGAGCTGCCAAGAAGCACCGCCGGGGGTTCCCTAGATAACGGTACCCCTTGGGACAAGCAGCAGTTTCTCCATCGACCACCCACACGGTGATAGGGGGGAAGTTCAGTTCAAAGTGTCTGAAATATTAAGTGGTCTGTGCTGCAGCCTGCCAGAGGAATGTTTTCATAACAAGAAATTGAGGGTAGGTGTTATGAGCTCTGAGATGTGGCATAAAGTCTTGTGGGGGTATTTGAAGGTGCAGAGCTTGCTGGGACAGTATTGAAGGATTTCACAGGCCATGAGGGAGCCAAAAGTTATATGGTCTCATCAGCAACAACTACTCTACTAAATAGAGCTGAACGGGGCTGATTCACTGGCCCTGAGGCCTAGTGTCACAGCATAGCTTGTGTCCAAACACCTCGCCTCTTCTCTGCCTGAGAGCAGGGTTTGGGAGGTAGCTAACAGCAAAATCGCTTGGACAGCTAGTTCTCCAAGACCTGAGCCTGCACTCTGGAACCTCTCTTACTTAGGAGTAAAGATACTCTCTGAATCCCAGGAATGAGTTCAGGGGTATTTAAGCCAACTCCTCTGTGGCTTAGAAGCAGCAAGGACCTTCTTATGGGAACTGCTGGGGACTTCATATTGTATTATAAAATTTGATCTGAAACTTAATGATTGCCCAGCTCTCCTTCATCAAACACAAGACCAGCAGCACTGTTCACCTTCAAGTACAAGGACACGCCGGAAGATAAGACCATCATTTCTTCTGATAGCCCTTTCCATTGGCCATTCACGCAGACCATACCATTACTAAACAAGGCTATAATTAAAAAGTGTAATTTCACATGGGAGCATCAGACTCAGAACTTCTCAGACAATGAGAAAACATTCACTGATCTCCTGCCACTAAAACAAAGAAGACCCACATTCTTGGAGGTGTCTATTTCTCATTCCTGTTATATCTGAATGATCCTCAAGCAGATAGGAAAGCAAAAATGCTATCTTGCAGGTAGGAGATAAAAGGAAAACACACATGAAATATCATAAGAAAATGTTGCATCAATAATCTGTGCCTTTCAAGTAAATCCTATCCATACCACTGACAAAGGTCATCTTGCTGAAGAAACTCAAATTTTTTACCATGTAACTCAATAGTTTTAAACAACATCATAACATACCAGTTATATCTTCTCAGCATGTTCCTTCTTATACTATGCAAAAGTTGGCTAATACACCCCAAATGTTCCAGATGTTTTATGACCAAATACACATTAGCCTGGCTAGCTATCACTCAGAAAAAGGCTTGTAAGGCAGCTCTTCACCATTAATTTTTTTTGGTCAGATATTAAACAGCCTCATACACGTAGATCATAAAATGTTTTCCCAGTCCTGCAGACTGTTAAAATGTATGCCTGCAGACATTTACTGTCACATCTGGAAAAGTCTGTGCTATCATAATTACTTCAATACAGATTTCATCAGAAGACACATGGAAATTAAGCTGGATTCACCCAATCCCTTGCAAGCCATTCCACACTAAGTACGTAAGAGCTGATTCCCTCTGTTTCAGGGTCTGCACAAGTGGTGGTGCTCCACTTTGTTTGCATGTGTCTCCAGGAGTTGGATCAAGCTGCCAGGCTAGAGTTATGCAATTTTCCCTATTCCAGCAATTCTGTCCCTGACTCTGGCTCTGCACATTTTGAATTCCTGAATGCCCCTGAGACCCCAGTGCACAATTCCTTCTCTGATATTTGCTAGCATGATGAAGTCGTATTTTCTTCTCTAGGAAGGAAGAAACACCAGGCCTGACTGTGACTTATTTAACAAGTGATTTAGGTCAAGACACTGTTCCAGTGTTTGTTTTAGTGCTAATAAGGACTTGGTGCTCTCTAGTTATCACAAAATCACAGAGAAGGGACCTTAAAAATCACCTTCCAACACCCCTGCCATGGGCAGGAACACCTTCTGCTAGACCAGGTTGCTCCAAGCCCTGTCCAGCTTGGCCTTGAGCACCACCAGGCATGGAGCAGCCACAGCTTCTTTGGGCAACTTGTGTCAGGGCCTCACCACCCTCACAGGGAAGAACTTCTTCTCCATGTCTAATCTAAACTTGCGCTCTTTTTCATGAGATGAGATGCCCACTAATTCCTCTTCTTGTTTTCTAGTTGTCTTCGCTCTGTGGTGTGGTAAAAATGCTGCAATGAATTGCCCATGATCTGATACAGTGATATGGCTTAATGGTGGCTCCAGAACCTCACCAACACACGCCTTGTGGGCTGCTCTGACAGTAGTTGTGGCTGGAGAAGAGCAGACCCAGAACAACCCCTGACCTGTGGTTGCACTGCTCCAGCTGATGGAGCACAGATCAGCTGGAAAATGGTCATGCATTTTGCAATGCTATCTTTCAAGTGGTCGAGGTTGCAGAGTCATATTTTCCTTGTAAATGTCTCAGTCTGTTCCTGGGGCACAAAACATGTGACTTTAAGGACTTTGCCTGTGAAAAGGCTGCTTCCACAAATAAGATAAGATATATAGATCAGCAAAGACAAAATGAAGTTTTGCAAAATGTAGAATCATAGAATATCCTGGCTTGGAAGGGATCCATAAGGATCATTGAAGTCCAGCTCCTGGCCCTGCACAAGACCACAACAAGAAACATACCGTGTGTCACACCATTAAAAACATATAAATGTTTCTTCCTTAAAAAAAGCCTCCAATGTCACAAATCCAGTATTGGAAATCTTTCTGAGTAAAGGTCTTTTCTTTTGGTGAACATAGACAGGTTTTCACTCCCAAGTCTGATTTTAAGCCAGGAAGGAAAAAAGTCCTTTTCATTAAAATTAAAAAACTGGGAAAGAAGTACGAAGTTTACAAATTCTTTTCAATGCTTCTCCTTATTTTACCATAGTTACTGGAAACCCACTGGACCTGAAATCTTTCTGGCTTGGAAACCAATCAGGTGACATTTTAAAATGCAGCCTTGAGAAGCAATCAGTGACTTTATTCCCTTCTTTCTTTGATTGTTCCACTTAGTTTCCTCCAGGGTTCTCAATCCTCTGCCTTCCAGACCACCCTTAAACTTACTACCTACCTTTTTGTGCACACGAAGGACCCAGACTTCCCACTCATTTCTACAACCAGGTCACAATCAACTACATACGCTTAGCAAAACCCCACACAGGCTGCGCAAGGAACTCTGCCTTGAGCCAACTGACACTCCTGATTCCCTTTGCAGATCCTTTCCCAGGGATGCAAAGCAGTGATGAAGTGGGTGTCAGTGCCCCCTCACACACTCTCTTGCACTCTCTTTGCAGGCCAGGCAGTGTGCAAGCTGTGAACTGGGCTAAGAAGAGGTCTGTATCTTTTAATATTCCTTCTCCTGGCAGGGAGCTTGGCCAGCTCTTAGAGAAGAGGGCCCATTTCTCCAACCCACTCTAGAAAAGGTTACAACATCTGCTTGCCAGTGAGGAACAAAACCACACTACAAAGATCCCATCTGTTTTCTGTTTTGATGTGAAGCCAGAAAAGCCAGTTGGTTTTTCATTTCCCCAGACGCCTGAGGAGCTCAACTCCTCACTCTCCTATCCATGTAGCAGGAATGGAGGGTGCTGGAAACTGGCAAGGTTTGGTGGTGCCATGAAGGTCTTGTGGACTGATTCACCTGCCTCCTGCCTAGTTTCTCAAGACAGATAGGCCTCTACTTTCCCTGCAGACTTCTTCTTGTGGAACCTGAACTTCTCCATGCACTCAGGGGTGGGGCTAAGACCTTCACCTGAGGCACAGACCTCTGTGGCCCAGGTGATCCTCATGCAATGAAACTCTGAGGAGTCTCTTCTCGAAACCACAGCTTTCAAAGTTAGCTGAGCTGCAGAGACAAGGAAGCTAACCACTTCTGAAGCATTTTGTGATCCATCCCTGGTCCTCGTTGCGCACTCCTCTCTGAACAGCATATAAAGGGATTTCATAGCGGAGGAACAAGCACAATAGAGGTGCAGATATTCCCTGAGGAGAGATAAAAGGAGAGACCTGCAACCTGTGTGTTGCTTGACTTAAGGCCACATCTATAGCAAGATAGCCCTCTTCTACCTCTGTTATGCATCCTTGAGGATTATAAGGGTGATAGCTATGTGAAAATGAGAGGATGTCTGGGAAGGACATCCAGGAGGGATGAAGAGGTATCTGTTTCAGTTCAAGAACCTTCTCTTGTAGAAGGAGGACTGAGGAACAACAAATAAAGCTGTTGGGAGACAGGTTCGGGACACATGAAGTAGTTAGCTCTTTGGCCAACATCTGTTGGGATATAAGAAGGTGACAGGAGCCCAAGGGGAGAATGTACAATTTCAGGAAAGGGAAATCAAAGGGTTGCAAAATGCTTTAAGCTTCCAAGGCTATGTCTGTATTAATGAGTCAGCTAGAGCCAGAGCAATGTCTCCAGCTCTGTTCCATGACCACATAGACTGCTTAAATCTTGACTTACTCCCCATTGTGGCTGAGTACTAGTGAGTCCCAGAAAACATTCAAGCATGGTCATACTAGCAAAGGTCAAGGATCATTGACAAAACTCAGTAGGGGTGAAGTAATCTGTTTGGGTGATAAAACCCATTTGGTTGCAAGTTCTGCTGTGCCACTCGCCATGGGCAACCAGTGAACAGGATCCAGTCAGGTTTGTTTACTAATCAAAGGCAGCCAAAGATGCAGGTATCTTGGGGCTGTGCACAGGCACTGGAGTTTAAAAAAGAAGTGTGATTTCCAGCACGTGTCTCTCTCTTTGGCAGTGCCTGTTGGCTGGACTGGGACATTCTCCTGTGAAACACTTCAGGCTACTGAGATGCCAGTGGTCCTCATTTAGGCATGTCCATCTGGCCTTGCTCCATCTGCTCTCAGGGCTGTGTCTCCAGTAGACCTTTCCCCCTTTCTCTGATCCAGAGAATTTTAAAAGCAAGTACAATAGAAGCTGGGATGGGTACCCAAAGGAACATGGCACCCGTGACAGGAACACAGTGTCCCATTAGTACCTCACACTTTCCATGACCAACAGACCTGTTTTGGTAGAAACAGTCTCGTGAGAAAATTAAATACCCCAAATGCCATGTCCTATTTTCCTTCATATTGATGGGGTTTCTGCAAGTGAGAATAATGTGGTACATCTGGTAGCTCCAGAGCTGGGATTTAAGCCCAGAAGCTTGGTCAAAGTCCAAACAGAAAGTTCAGCTGTAGCTGGGACACCATATTTAGAGGATATTGTGGTTTTCCACTCTCAAGCACACTCTTTTGAAGTCCTGGTTTTAACCAAGCACAAAGGACAGCAGGAAAATTAATTGGTGTTTCAGAGAAATGCCTTTCTTTGACTTTCTATGCCCATACATTTAGCATGTTTCAAAGGTGACTTAGCCAGAATTACTTGCGTTTATCAGGTTCAAGGGTTTGGGATTATTATCACTAAATTAACTCAAATAAGAAAATTAATTCACCTAGCTCCACAAGGAATACAATTACTTTGTTTTTTTCTTCTAAGTATCCCAAATATAATTGACCATTTAGTAGACTAATGCTGAACTTCTCTGGCAGTGTGCTACTTTAATCAGAGAAGATCTGGACTATTTTACACAAGGATGAAACATGTCCCTGATACCAATTTCTAAACACTGCTTCTAAAGGGAATCCAGAATGAACTAGCTCAATAACAGAGCTAGCATGTCTAGGCAGATAGGATATTGTCCACCTTGGATGTTCTTGAAACCTCAACTCACTGCCAAAGTTCGCTGGAACTGGACATGGATAAAAGGCAGCATCTGAAAGGACGGAGGTTGGACAAACATTCCATATTCATGAAGGTGGAAGAAGAATGTTTAAAAAAACTCATATCCTTAGCAAATTACGGTCCAAAATGCAGTTCTTCTAACTTACCAGAACTTGCCACCTTTCCTACAACTCCCGGCTCTGAGAGGCAAACTCTGGCCAAGTTTGCAGGGAGATTAGGATATTGCCACTCCCAAGAGTTCACTACTTTCCTAACTCTCTGCCAGGCCTAAGCTTACACTAAGAGAGGAGCAGAAAATTCTCATGGGTTCTCAGATGCTCCTAATCAGAGGTACATATATTGATTCTCACTCCTTGAATTCATTTGTCCTAGGGACTGATCCATCCGTTTTGTGAGAAAATTAAATACCCCGAATGCCGTGTTCTATTTTCCTTCATACTGTACCGTCCTTCCCATTCTTTCATATGCTATTTGGACACCTATTTCCACGTTCTTACCACCTGAGTATCCAGCCTGTGGGCTGCATCCATCACAGTTCCAGATGCCTCTGGAGGCCCCTTAGATCCCTGTAAAGCACTGTGGGCTCCAGGGGCCTTCCAGCTGTCAATGCCTTGTATGGGATATTCAGCACCTCAGCTTGGCGATAATGCAGGAGGGAGCTCCGGCCATTATCACCCAGCTTCCATCTGTTCTGCAAAGACAGGTTCATCTTTCCACTTTTTTAATCATGCAAACAATGTGGGAACATAAAGGATAGGGGGAAAGAACAAAAAAAAAAAAAAAAGGGCATAAAATACAATTGTATTTTCACAAAATGTTCTTCCAGCTAATATAATACACAGTCGAATGCATTTTACAAGACAGGCCCTCAAAAATCTGCTACCAAGTAACAGAATTCTTGTGTTCAGCTGGTATAAATCATTGCTTCTGATCTACACCAGCTGAGAGGCAGGTCACACTTGCCTAATTAAATAGCTTCTCTTTGAGCAGAAAGCTAGACTTTATAGAAGTGTGACTGTGAATTACTTTATATAGCCATTTGATGGAAAGAAAGAGAATGCAAGGAGAAAAAAAACCAGGAAAAGCAAGAGAGAGCAGAAGAAAGAAAAGGAAAGAAAATAAGGAAAGACAGAAAGAAAAAGTGAGATAAATTTATTTATGTATTTTGGGAGTTCAGTTCCTTTCATTGTGAAAGAATGGGAAAGTTTGGGAAGCCCAGACTAAATAACTCACAATGATAACAGGGTGATACAGAGAGCAGTAAAACTAATTTATTGGGCTGAGTTTATCTGATTCCAGGGAAAGTGAGTACTGCTGAATGCAGCTCTGACTGTGCCTGCATCTGACAAGACACACAGTTCAGATGCAAAATTACATTAAGCAGAGGTAGCCCATTAAGAAGCTGAGCTTGAAAATGTACTTTATCCTGTCAAGGCAAATCCTAGTTGAAAACTTGCACCTTAAAAAAACCCCAAAACCTGCAAGATGATGTTCTATTTTGGGCTTTATTGCTTTAATCTTTTTTTGTATCAGTCATAGTTACAGGGCGATGATAAATACAAAACCCACCTCCACTGTATTTCTAACATAACTCCATTACCTACCGTCAGCTAGAACAGAGAAAAGCCCCTTAACATAAAACCCAGCAGAACCAGTCCTGGGTTCAATTGTAACCCAGAACTGGGTGAGGTTGGCCAGATCTCAGAAGCAAACCAACTAAAACACAAATCATATGTTCCTACTCCAGCCTGGGCTAAAGTGTAGAATGGCAGAGGAAGTACAGCCAGTTCATCCATTCCTTGCCCCCATCCATCATAGAGACAGTTCCGGGTTAGCACACGTGTGGGGTCTCCAAGATGATGCTCTCTTCTCTGCATGAGAGCACCTGAAAATATGTGGGATGTGGTGCAGAAGGAGAAAATGGATGGGATTCAACGTCTGTGGAGTAACATTTGGTTGTGCTAAAAGAGAGTATGAGTATTATTTAATAGAAATGTTGGTGAATTTCCATACCAAATTCCTTTCTATCTAGACTATTTATACATCTGTATTAGTTGTAAAACTGGGAAGGAACACTTGTTCTGGATTAAACCAGGACAAAAAAAAGCATCATGGGACTCAATTCTCACTACTGAATTTAAGTGTTTAAAAGGCACTTTGGAGTATCTTTCTCCTGACAGCAGTGGGGTTTTTTTGCCTTTGGAGTATATAATGATTCTTCATGGTTCCTTTATTCTCGTGTATTTCATCCAGTGCACACACCACTGACAGAAATGTTCAGAAACACCAGCAAAATAACAAAAAGAAAGCAGGTCAATCTCATTAGACTGGCCAAGATCATTTTGAGGAGAAAAAGCATGATGAAAGAATGGTCAGTGTCTTTCTATGCAAGAAGATCTCTCAGCTTATCTAAGTCTCCTGAAGGTAAGCTAGGGCACTTATGCTATTAACCAGATGATATAGAGTAATGGAAGATATTTTGCAAGGAGAAATCCTCTGCCAGCAATTCAGTGTTCATGTAAAACACAGTCATTGTATGGCATTCATTTTGTTCTTTGAGGTTTCTTTGTTTATGCTTTATTATCTGGAATATCCTCCTTAATAGTTGGGGAAAAAAAAAAGTTAGTTTGTACCAGTGCAATTAACAATACAAGTCAAGTTCAGGGGGCTTGAGTCTGGCATTTGATTGCAACTGTGAAGTGGACAGTGTGCAAACAAATGGTTTGATTTTCTTTACAAACTCCATGAAAAGTAACTTTTTTAGTTTCCTTAGAATTCTGTGCAAATCCTAAGATGAAAATGTTGCCTCTAATGGAGAGAAAAGGAAAAAGTAAGTCTAACCAGCTACATTCACATGTTTACAATATTTGATTTAATTCATTGAGTTTCATTGTTTTATTTGGAAGTGTCTTTTAGCAATTTATGTAACATAATAGATACCAGCTGTAATCATTTTGGGCATAGGAGTTATATAGGCTCGTTCTTTGATGCTAATAGTCCAGCTACACTTAATAACTAATTAGCTTGGTTTATAACAAAACCAAACATCAAAACAAAAGGACCCCTATGACAAGCATCAGGCCAAGGATAAGCCCCACCTGACTTCCAACATCTGCTCAATGGATATCTACATGAAAAGGGTCACGCTAACTCCCAATAGACATAATTCATCTTATCCCAATCCCCTCTTTGGAGGCATGCCAGGCTTCTGCACTCTGAAAATATCTTTATTGCAGAGAGCTGAGAACAGCTTGCTCCAAAACCTGCCTGATGAATTCCTGCTGGGGCAGTTCATTCAACAACTTGAGACTCTATACTAAGGTCCTGTTTAACTCAGAAGCCCCTCTTGGTGATTTGAGGCTGTAAGATCTGGAGGTCAGACCTGGACTATGTGTGTCAGTGGCACTTATGAGGCAGAATGAGCCTGATGGCTTTGCTCAGCTAATTTTTGCATGTCATCAAGTTTGTTGGTCCATGGTAGACCTGGAAGAGCCTTTGGGACCAGTGCTGTGAAGGGAAGATATTGTCCTCAAGTCCTTGAATCATCAGATGCAGGGGTGCAACCGAATTGCTTGAACATCAGTACTACTTGAAATGTCCATGGGTGTCCCCTGGATGTTCCTCTTCCAGCCTTGGTGGGCAGAGAAGTCTCACGAGGACAAAGTCACTCTGAAGTGCCTCACATGGCACCAGATGCTTCACTGCAAACTGCTTTCCTTCCATCCAGTGGAGGAACAGTTTTGTGTGGGAGTCAGGGAGTTATTGCTGTCTTAAATCAGGCCATTCTTTGGAGGTGTCATCTCAACAATTTTATGTCATACCCAAGAAGTGCTTCTCAAGTGTAGATGCACAGGGAGTTGCTTGCTGTCAGCTCCCACTTCCCCCAAAAGCAAAGGTACTTCCAGCTCACACCCCCCACAGCTCACATGCTGCTGGCAGCAAGGAAGGGAGCACCTGCAGAGGTGAGCACTGAGATGGGGTTTTAATCTGTCTGAGCCACATGAGGAGAGCAGCCCTGGGAAGAACAGAAGTTTAGAAAAGAAAACAGTTTTCCCGCCCAAGCCTGACCCTGGTCAACATGTACAGCACTTTGTAAAAATAATTGCATCTTGAGTGGAAAGTAGCTGCTGGTGGTGTATGTTTTCAGTGTCTGCAGGCAGCAGAGAAAGATTGGGATCCCCCTGTGAACGATGGACCTCACTGACCTGGGAGTATTTGACTGACACTGGCATAAGTTGCCCAGAGAAGCTGTGGTTGCCCCATACTTGGAAGTGTTCAAGGCCAGGTTGGATGGGCTTGGAGCAACCTGTTCTAGTGGAAGGTGTTCCTGGCCATGGCAGGGGTTTGGAATGAGATGAGCTTTAAGGTCCCTTCCTACCCAAACCATTCTATGATTTGAGATATGCCTACCAGTTGGTTTCCTTTGATGACACAGTTGCTGCTATTAATAGCTTTCATAATGACACAGATTATAGCATCTTATCCTAAATTTCAAACTATTTTAGGATAATTCTAAATTTGAAATTTAGGATGAGAAACAATGGAAAAGGAAGGATGCCCCTTAGAATAATGGTTCTTAAATCCCTCTTTCCTCTGAAATACAGCATGAATTTTGAGAAAGCAGCCAATCCTCAAGGATGTTGAAATTGGGCTGTCACACACCCTAGAGCTTCAGACAAACACAGGATTGTGAGCACCCAGCTTTACCTGGATTTATTTTTATAGTTCCACCTTCACTCCAGTTCATCATCACCACTGAGCAGCACTCCAGACCTCATCCCGGACTAAGCAAATTAGAAAATCTGAAAGAAACATGGGTCTCTATTTTAAAAAGCCTGTTTGTCAGCAGTTACCACTTACAGAGATCTGAGATATTGATAATTGGCATTTATAAGATTCGATTATCTAAGGTTTTCAGGGCTTTGGCCCTAATTCAGGAAAACACTTATATGCACTTTTAGCCTTAGGTGCATGAGCCATCCCTGTTCGAGTTGTTGCTGTGTCATGAGAGTGGGTAGACTACACAGAGTAAGTCAACCAACGAAAATTTTTAGGTCTGAAGCTCGTCCTTACATCGACAGCAGCACAAAAGTTCTGGCGCTGTGTTATGGATCTGGTGGCTTTCTCCTAAGCTCTGTAGTCCTGGCAGCATGTCCCTTTACATCCCAGCTCCTGCAGTTGTGCAATTACATGATAACCTCTTCTGCCTTAAAAGAAATTCCAAGCCATTGTGGTTCTGGTAAATACCTTGAAAAATTCCACTTAAAAGAGCAAAGAAAAGAAAACTTTCCACACAGCCAAGAAAGGATTTTTAAAATTTAAATCTCATTTCATTTACAATACAGACAAAATACTGTCCACTTATTCTTAACAAAAGAGGAAGTAAAAACAATCCACAATGTATGCTATTGTTACTATTTTTATTGTTACTGTTGCTCTCACAATTAGAAAACACAGCTAATGCTGCTTCCAAGAACAGAGGGTAATTTGTGCTTTAGATGAATAAACCATAGCTCTGCTGAGATATTTAATCAAACTGTGTGACTGATGAAACTGGTCCTGAGAGGAAAACAAAACAAAACAAAACATGTTGTACATGTTGAAGTCATTAATCTCAGGTGGATTTTAAGTTTCCTGTTCTTTCTCCTCCTCTCCCAAATCTCGTTTTCTACTCCGTCTCCCTTGCAGAGGAAAAAGTCATGCCTGTGATAGCTCCAGTCTGCTCTAGGGAGCAAAACAATGGTGTTTCACAACCCTCTGTCTGATGCAGGTAAAGGGAAATCCTTTGTCACGGGTTGGAGGTCTAACAACAATCAATCCCAGGCCTGAATTTTCCTCTTGTTCCCTATATTCCCAAGTACCTCCAGAGCCTCCTCCCAGCACCTTCCCAAACAGGTAGCCCAGAGCTAGGCAACACAAGTCTGTCTCACTTGGAGGATAATAATGGTTGTCTACAGGGGTCTGTTTTCTGGCAGGAAAATGGATGGTCCCTCAGGGACTCTTTTATCACTTTCCTGACAGAGACACTGCTAATTGTATTCAGATTTTTTTCATCTTCCCTCACTCCCCTTCCCCTCACCACGGGCTTTTCTAGCTGCATGCGAAATATCATCGGCTGCCTGCTTTAGTATAATTAAGATACTTTCTATTTTTTTAGAATAAAATACACAAGCAGATGGGAGTTTTTTATAATTAATGGCATTTGCCTACCTTACGGAGAAACCTAAATGATATAAAACTGGAAGGGGGTATGGATAGGGGAAATTAATCAAAAAATACAAAGCCAGCCAGATGTATACAGGGTCTAAACCCTCATATTTGGAAATAGCATTAAGTCCAAACTGTTTTATTAAATCATAGATTTTTTTTTTCAAATTAATAAATGCTACAAGGCCACCAACATGATACTCTTCAAGATATCTTGGCTGCTTCCATCAAGTGTAATAGTGTAAGATTCTGAAATAATAGTGTTTATGGGAATAAATCAGATGTATTTTGCCAGCTAGTGTAAATCAACAGTACTCTGTAGTACAACATGGAGCTGTGCCAAATTATATCAGCTGTTGGGATGTGGTAAGACATGTTACAAGAAGGGAACTACAGCATTACCTGACAAAGATATTCACTGTAATTAAAGCCATTTTCTGCAGTAGCAGAAGGATCTTAGTGTTTCAGAGCAAAGCCTTGAAAACTGCTTGCTGAAGGCCTGTGAAAGGGAAGGAGGAATATATTTTTTTTGCAAAGCTGGTTTGTGACAAATGTTATCCCAAATATCTTTCAGACTGCACATGCACAGAAAATTATAGAATCATAGAATGATTTGGGTTGGAATAGACCTTGAAGATCATCCAGTTCCAACCCCCTGCCATGGGCAGTGACATCTTCCTCTAGACTGCAAAAATAACTTGGTCATTTTGTTTTGGATCCCTGTCGTATCAATAACTGAAGTTATTTCTCTTCTGGCTTTGCTTCTCTGTGCTTTGCTGCTGATGCAAGGAGTGAAGCATCAGAGACAGATTGCAAGGAGAATAATGCTCCATGAGTTGTTCTGCCAGTATGGCCCTGTGTTATAGGTACTCTCTTTATTCCTAGTTCTTACTAAAAGGAAAAGAAAGCAGAAAGCACTGTCTACTGCTCATAGAAAGACATTTTCTGAAAAAATTTGGAAATGCCAGAGCATCCAGAGGGAGATCATAGAATCACAGAATGGTTTGGGGTGGAAGGGACCTTACAGCTCATCTTGTTCCACCCCACTGCCAGGGGCAGGGACACTTTCCACTAGACCAGCTTGCTCTAAGCCCCATCCTATCTGGCCTTGGACACTTCCAGGGATGGGGCAGCCACAGCTTCTCTGGGCAACTTGTGCCAGGGCCTCACCACCCTCACAGGGAGAAATTTGTTCCTAACATCTAATCTAAACCTACCTTATTTCAGCTTAAAGCCATCACTGATGAGATGACCCTAGTTTGCTGGATGAAGCAGGGCTGTGTAAGAAGGGAGGCTGCAGTTTATCAGACCTTGCCCTGTGCATGACTCACACCTTGGGAAGGCACATCACTGTGGGCATACTCCTAATACAGTGTGCAGCTGCTTCAGAGAAGAAAAGGGCCCTGAAATGTAGAAGTTATGGCAAAAGCAGTGTAACACTGTTAATTCATAGACTTAGGCATTGGCTGGGGCCATACACTCTTTTCTCAAAGAAGGAAAGTTCAGATGAAGCTCATGATGGATTATCTAGAGGAGCCAGCAGAGATTTTGAACCTGGATGCCCTAGACTGCAAAACTCAAAAAAATTCAGCCATTTCAGGTCAGCATCTTCAGTAATGGACATCTGTGGCATGAGGTAACAAAGTGTGAGCTACCACTGTGGCTAAAGTTCTGCTGTGGGTTCATTTCCCACCTGATGGACCTGCAGATGCCTAATTGGTTCACTCACTTCCTTTAATTGCAGGTGATGATTTCTTCTGACATTAGAAAGCCAGTCAAGGATCACAGGTCTGACATGGGAGGAGTGAAATGCAGCTGAAAACAATGTATGTATAGACCATTTTTTCCTTTTTACTATTTTTCCACCAAGCAGAAAGACTCATGATGTCAGCAAGGGAGCAAGAAAAAGAGTCGTTACAGAATGGCATTGAAATGCTGAAATTTTTCTTCAGTCAGAACATCTGCGCCTTGTTCGCTCCATCAGAAACTGGAAATAAAAATAAAATTCCTTAAAAGAATGAGACTAGACGGTTTCTTTACATATCAAATGAAGCCAAATTCTGGCATTGGAGAGCAGTGAGATTTGTGTCACCAGCCTGTCTGCATGTCAGCCTAAAGACACCCACCACTCATCACACGGCTCTGCAGAGATGTTTTAGTCCATCAGCTTTTACGGGGTGACAATAACACAAACCACTGACAAACTATGAAAGGCCTTTTTTTGCCTGCTCATGACTGTGGGAGGGAAGGAGGCAAGGAGACCAAACCCATTACAGTAAAGCAAAGTAGCTGAAGAGAACAAAATACCTCTAATTTTGCTCTTACAGCACATGATGCTTTTCTCCTCCAACTCCTCAGGGCTGCTCACAGACATGTCAGAGGCAGTTGCCCCCTAAGGAGTGGCTGAGTGGGGAAAAAAAGAGGATTTTGAGAAAGATTGCATTTTTACTGATATATTTCCCCCTAGGAAAGTGACAGAATCCTTCTCCATTTGTGTAGAAGTGATTTTTTGGCTGCTTACAGCATTTTGCATGGGGTTGGGATGCCCAAGAATGATCTGAAAGACATCAGAAGCTCTGCTGCCTTCTGTTCCTGGAGCAGCATCCTTCTCCAGCATCACCTTTCATAATCAGTACACAGGGCTGGATGACTACTAAAAAAACCAGAACAAAACAAAAATACCGAAAAATCAAAACACCAAAAGCCCCCACAAACAAACAAACAAATGGTACCACAAACAAAAACAAACAAACAAAAACAAACCAAACCCACAAACAAACAAACATAAAAGCAAAGAAGGGAACCTAGGCTAAGTTAAAACATCCCCTGCACAGCAACTCCTCTCTATGTGCAGGAGCCAGAAGCCAACCACCCATGACATGAGAGGTATGAGTCATGTTTGTTATTAAGCTCCTTCAGGGGCACTGGGAAATTTTGCCAACAAGAGTGATCGCTGATCAAAAAAGACCAAAACAGCAATGGTGACTCTTCCTTTCTCCAGGTGTTCTGTTTCATTGTCTTGACCGTATCTTGGCTAATTCTGTTCAAAATGAAGAGGCTGGGGAGGCAAGGAATAAAGAAACTTATCTATCCTACGCCAGTGAGTGCCTCAAACCATGCTCTTTTCCCATCCTTGGGAGGAAAATCAGAGTTGCTTTCCAAGTAGAAGAGTGAAACAATAATCTAACATTTTGCTGTTGCACCAGTAACTTCAGCATTTATTTCATACTATTGTTAATGCTTGTTTATAACATAAGGATATATTTATGTAGGAAGTAAAGTGGGCGAAAGCACAAGATATAAATATTTCTGTATATCTGCATACAAAAGAAAATATGTACAGCCACAGATAGTGGTTCTCTGCTGTGTCAAGGCAGGGCCACGTGAAGGACTGACACATTCCCATTCCTTCCTGCTGGGAATACCTGCTGACTTCCATGATCGCACTCCCTACAGCCAGGACATATGCCAGTGGCATATTTCCCCAAGGACTTGATGGGTCAATGTGGAAGAATGTCAGTGACTAAAGGTATCACACCCAAAGGGCAAAGAGATAGAGAGCAGGAGCTTGCTTTTTTTCTTTACTTTTCCATTGGACTTGAACTTCACTTTGTTATTGTATCCTAAAGGCTCCACTACTGTCTTGTGGACCCCATAAAGTCCTTCTCAGTCTACCCTACTCTCACTGCCTCCAGGATTCCAGGGGATATTTTGCATGGCCAAATTTTGTCCAGCCTGGACAAATCAAGGACATATTTTCCTTCAGCAATAAGTTCAAAGTTGCAGACCTGTGTAGAAGAAAGATTAAAATTAGTTGTTCATTTCAGGAGATTGACCTGAAATCTTTCCACTTTTATCACTCAGAGTAGATGATTTCCTGCTAAAAATTAAGTCTTTGGCAACAAAGGCAGTTATTGCTGAAAAGTTGTAGCATTTTCCCTTCTGGGATGGTCCTAATGGAGACTCAGTATGTGTGCTAGAAGGCTTAGGCAGGTGTGAGCCTTAGTTATTGTCAAACACATGTTGCTTTTTTTTCCTCCAGGGAAAGTTTCTATATTTATTTCTCAGAATACTAAGGCACTTGATGGCTGGACATCATTGGCAACCACAGGAAATATTTTGGAAGAAGATACCATCCCAAAATTAGGTTTTGTCTTCTCAGAGAGCATTTTATTGGTGGGGGAAAACATTTGTGGGTTTGTTGCTTTTTGTGAGGTTTTTTTATGTTCTTATTTTTACTGGTGTGATTGTTGCTTTTCCTCCTACCATCTCTCCTCAAGTCTGTGTCTTTACAAGATAAATGATGTCTAGTCAAGGAAATGTTTTCTCTGAATAGTGCTGGGGTGCCGCTGCTGTCTCAGCTCCCAGGTGGGCAGAGGAGGGTTTTCATTTGCACACGTATCTCTCGACAGTCCTCTCGCACTTTTTACAGGTCACGTAGCAGCACCAGTGGTATTTGCAGTGGCAACGTTCCACCACTTTGTCCGTGTAGGGGTTGTAGCCTCTGCCACAGCACATCAAGTCGCAGCTGTCACTCCCATTAGAAGTCTTGTTGCATTGTCTGAAAGAAGGAAAATGCTGTGAGCCGGTGCAAATTCCCGCAGGGAATCCCAAACCACTGCCTTGTGGTGTTGCTGGGCCTGACAGCTCTGCAAGGCACTGGGTGAATCCAGCACAGCGAGCACCCAGCCAACAGCCCCCTTCGCCTGCAAGGGTGGCAGGGGAAGCCCCGGGCTGCAATCACATGACCGTCTATGACACCCAGAATAACATTAAACTCTTGTTCTGACTCTCAGTTTGGACCTGGCAGCATTCAGCCTGCCTGCCAGCTGGGCCAGGTTGCTCCTACATGAGCAGACAAGCAAAGCTACTGGGACACCTCCACAACAAGAACTAATCATTCCAAACAATGTGTTCCCAGGCAGGCTCCAAAACTGTCTGAAAGGAGCTGAAAGAAGATGACACCCTAAAGAGCAAGCACTTGTATTTGTCCACCACTGCCTAATCTGAAAAGGGCAGAGGAGGAACGCTGCAGCCAGATAGTATTTGAACAGGCTCCATGTCAAGGATCACAGGCTGGGAAAAATCCTGAGCAGGCTGTTACATCCGCTATGCAGCACTGATCCGATCAAGGAAATCACAACCAATACTAGCAGGGCTGGACTGTGCACTTTTTTCCCTTTGATTTTCTCCCAGCATGGCATGAGCAGCTGAGCGGTTGGCCCCAAAACACCCTGAGTCCTGACCCAGGAACAGGAGGTGTGGCAGGAGCACAGGGTAGGATGACAAGTCACCAAATGTCACACGGACTTTCACTGCTTGTTTTGCTTCTGCTTTTAATTAAAGCCAGACTCAGTGGGATAAATCAGCTATTGTGTTGGGTTCCCTCATTTTGTCTGCTTGACAGTGAATGGCTTGAGGTTTTCAGAAGCAACTCCTGAATTAAAGATTCTCTTTCATTGATTACTATTTCACATCTGTCCTCAAAAACCATCTATCCCATTTCCTAAAATACTTCAGTATTCACTGGACGTGAAAGTGCACCAGGCATTGACTTTTTGATGAGATGAACCATGTCCTAGAGACACCATTTCTCCACAGTCTGTAAAGACAACCCAGGATGGAAGTGTTCATGTTTGGTCAGATGCTTGCACTTTTTTGGTATGTACCCAACACCATGGGGCTGTGAACTTGATGGAGTTTTGAAACTGTTGTAAGAAAGGTGGTTTACTGAGTGGGGTTATTGCTGACATCTCTCCTAAATCTTATTCTGTGTGGCTATTTTGTGGCTATTTTGGACAGAAACACTCTAAGGCTGCTTTGGGGTAGGAAAAGGAGAGAGCAGCATAAGTTGGATCCTTGAGCTAAGCAACTATTAATAGATGAAAACAAATCCATGAGATGTATAAGAATTGCTCATGAGGTAATGCTTTAGGAGAAGTTATGTGATTAGTGAAGATTTTGTTCTTGCTCTTCCTTTATTTTTTCTGCCTCCTGTTTGTTATTCTGATTCACATTCCTATCCAGGTTCAGTGTTTAAAGGCCCCCCAACTCACTCTCATTCAGGAGTGTGTGTAAATATTTACAAACCTTTGAAAGCCTCTACTGAAGCTGAAGTGTGCAGCCACACTGAATGTATTTGCCTAACGTTGAACCAAAGGCCTTGTTGCCTTGTGAGCTGGGGCCCCTCCACAAGAAACCTCCAAATGACTCCTCATAAATGTATTAATAAATACATTAAGTATTCAGAGCAAATGTTCAAATATAGGTGTGTTGACATTAGAAGAGGGGAGGGTATTTGTCAACCTTACTTAGCTTTGCTAGTGGATGGAGAGGTTGTTTCCTGGAGGTTCACCTAAGGAGGATGGGGAGCCTGCAGAAGTGTGGCGAGCGATGTGCAGTGCATCCCATGTTGCTTCATGCTGGGAGCTCACTAAAATGGCCAAGAAAAGGAATACGGGTCCTCTCTGACTCCAGTTCACCACTGAGGACATTCACTCCCCAAACGTACAAAGCACACAACAGTGATATTTACCCCATTCAAATAGAAAGCAAAACTCTTCTGCCTGCTGCATTGGGACCTGGGATTCTCTCTTTCCCTCCATCCACTCCTGTGGTTTGCCCAAAAAAAAAACCCAACCTGGATCTAGTAGGAGATATGCCTTACCATATACCTTCCCCATTGCCCACAGCCTGAAACAAAGAAAGGAAAAAAGCAAAATCTTATTAAATAAATCCTCTAGCTTCCCTCAGTTTGGTATCAGGAAATAGGGACATTCAGAATGGATGGGTTGAATAGCCAAAACAAAGCTTTTGACCCCATCATAAACCTAGATGGGCTCCTAGAAAACTTTCCTGACAATGCCACTAAGCAGAAATTTTGTTTTCTGTTTTAAAGCATAGGCCTGAATATTAATTAGATTCATTTTTCATTAAAGATGAAGCAGGTAGTTTCTCAGCCAGTGGGGGAAGACAAAGGACTCCAAAGACCAGAGTTTACCCACAGAAACTGCCCTGAACATTGGCTTTCAGAGCCTACGGCTGTGATCTCACCAGGCTCCCCACTGATGGGTTAAATTCAATCTCATTTGGTTTGGGCCTGGTCCAGCACAATTCCAGCAACTCAGAGAACTGCCCTCCTCCTGAGCCTCAGAGAGAAAACATGAAGGCAGGCGATTGCATCTTAACACAACAGTGTAACCTCTAGAAGCACTTGGAAGACTGTTGAGAAATTATGCTTTGGCTGTAATCCCAGCCAACGTTCTGGCTCAAGAACAGGCTTTCACATTGTCACAGCACTTTTTTCTTCTTTACGAAGAGAGAAGGTCAGCACTGCTGGCTGGAGAAATCCCACTCAGTATGCCTGTCTAAAATCTCCCGTTTCCAGCCCACATTTGCAAAAGCACTGCAGTACGCCGTACAGCCTCATCATGGGGGTGGCTCCTCAGAAGAGGTTGTGAAGGACATCCCAGAACTTCTAAGTCTTCCCCTAGATGGAGAGTAGGGATTTTAATTTTAAAAGCTACGGGGAGATCACAGAATTACTTCAGTTGGAAAAGACCTCTAAGATCGATGAAGTCCAACTTAGCAATGTCACACAACTTCATTGTGGATCCCTATTTACTCTGTCCCATCAGCAGATAGAAGGATACATATGTTTTTGGTTGCACAGCTGACACCTGGGATCCAAATGGAGGCCAACTCTGTACTGTCACCCACAATTATGACATACGATGACAGGGACGAGATACCCACTGGAACCTCACTCCATCAGTCCTATTGATAAGGACTTTTATTTGAGGACATAGAAAAGTCATTCTGGGGCACAGCAACTGCCTTCCTAGCCCAGTGCATCTCCCAGTGGACAAGGGAGATCCTGTTTATGGGAGTAAAACATAAATCTGAGCACTTTCTGTAGTCCTTTTTCTCATACACCACCAGCACCTGGGCTGTTGCATGAGGCACGATAGAAGGGATGTTCCTTCCTTGATGTCTCATCCCCTTGGCTGTGTGATAACCATCAGCCCTTTCTGACCACAGGGAAACCATCTGCCTTCATGAACTCTAGTATTCAGTCTCAAGACCCAGAACACAGTACTGCTGTGTAATGTTCTTTTCTTTTTTAAATCAAATTCCTATTTATTTCTTTGGTGCCCCTTGCTCCAGTAATGTCAAGTAATGCAGCAGTATGTAAAAGAAAGAAAGAGAAAAATAATTCAAATCCCTCCGGAGATATGTAACACAATGGACATTCCTAAAAATACATCAAGGTCACAGCTTTATATAAGATTTTGCAGGCAGAATCTTATCTACTTTTAAATTGCGTTCTCGTGCACAAGGAATGACTGGAGACTGACAATAAACAACTGTATGAGAAAGAGTTATCAAGAGCATATGTCAGTGAGGAGATGTCAAGAGATATCCTGGAGCTAGCCTGTATATTCATTAATGAGGAGTTGAGAGTGAGCTTAAAAATTTGGAGATAATGCTAGGGAAGAAGGAGTTGAGGACATTTTGTGACAGTGGATTAAATTGCAAAGTAAGCAACACGCTTTGAGAAAGATCCAGCTAAATGTGGGAATGTTCCCAGGGGAGCCAGAGGAGCAGTTCAGAAAGTAGAAAACAATGAAGGAACTGATTTAGAGAAGTATGTAAGAAGAGGTGTCTTCCTGTCTATAAAACATTATTGCTACAAGGAGAGAGAAAAAAAATGTTCTTTATATGCCAAGGAAAGAGGACAAGAAATTATTCGTTTTATTTTAGATTATGTTTAGTTTAAATTTGGATTAAGAAAAGCCTAATGCTGGGGATAGTAAAACCCTGGAACAAGTTGTTTAGGGAAAATACTTTTAAGAGCAGAGTAGGGAAACATCTTCAGTAACAGCCTAGGTGGTGTCAGTTCAATCTTGCTCCTGAAAAGATCAAGGTCTGAGGAAAATCATTCCCAGACCCAATTTTCTCTAACTCCAATGCCATTTGGTTGCAGAGGGACTAAATATGTTTAAGAGAGCTAGATTCATTATCCATTGTAATTTTACTGTGTGAAATTATTCCTTTCACAAATAAATTTATTATTCACAAACCTGTTCAGGAAACTTTATGATCAAATTCAATCTTCCCCACACATTAACTAATGTAATGAAAAGGAAGCACAGCTGGCCCAACTACTGAAATGGGCACCAGCTGTGGCACGTTGCCCTGGGAAAGAAGGAATAACACCTAAATAAGGTGGGAGGAATAGAAAGCTAATGTTTTCTGACTTTCATAAAATCACAGAATAGTTTGGGTTGGAAGGAATCTTTAAAGGCTATCTAGTCCACCTGACCCCTGCTATGTACAAAGATATATTTAGCTAGAGTAGGTTTCCTCCAGTTCTTCTGAGATACTCACAAAAGCATTATTTGCTATTTCTTATTCAGAATCTGTTGGATCTGATAAAAAAAAGGGTAGCACATCTGATAACTGTTCCAAAAACTACTATCATTGAACACATTACAACTTACTCAAAGCTCATCTTATCCTCTGCTCTCACTAACAGAAACTAAAAGAAGCTGTAACAAAAAAACAAACATCAAATGCTGTTGTCTACCCATAACTACTACTCTTCCCTAGCTACATATGAGTGCTTCTGCTAAGAAATTTCATTGCCCATGTAAACAAAGAATCATAGAGTGGTTTGGATTGGAAGGGAACCTTGAAGATCATAGCATCATAGAATAGAATCACGAAGGTCAGGAAAAACCTCCAAGACCATAAAGTCCAGCCCTGGACTCAATACCAGCAAGCCCACTAAACCATATCACAAAGTGCTGTGTTCGCTCATTTTTTAAACACTTCCAGGGCTGGTGATTTCCCTGGGCAGCCTGTTTCAATGCTTAACGAATCTATCACTGAAGAAAATCTTTCTAATCTCAAACCTGAACCTCCCTCAGTGCAACTTGAAGCCATTTCCTTTTGTCCTATTGCTGGTTTCCTGGGAGAAGAGACCGACCATGGCCTGACTACGATCTCCTTTCAGGGAGTTGTAGAGTGTGATAAGGTCTCCCCTGAGCCTTCTCTTCTCCAGACTCAACAACGCCAGTACTCTCAGTCACTCCTCATAGGATTTATATTCCAGACCCCTCAAACAGCCCTTCTCTGGACAGACTCCAGCACCTTGATGTCTGCCTTGGAGTAACAGGAACAACATTAACATCGTACTCAAGGTACAGCCTCACCAGTGCTCAGTATAGGGGGACAATGTAGTCCAAGATCAGCCTGTTCCAACCCCCATGCCATGGGTAGGGACACTTTCCACAGGTTGTTCCAAGCCCCATCCAGTATGGCCTGGAACACTTCCAGGGATGGGGCAGTCACAACTTGTCTAAACAACCTGTTCCAGCAAACACCCTCACAGGGAAGAATTTCTGCCCAATATCCCATCTAACTCTTTTCTCTGTCGGTGGGAAGCCGTTCCCCCTTGTCCTGTCACTCCAGGCACTTGTCCAAAGTCCGTCTCCAGCTTTCTTGGAGCCCCTTTAGGCACTGGAGGGGGCTTTAAGATCTCCCCAGAGCCATCTCTTCCACAGGCTGAACAATCTCCACACTATCACACAATACAAAGCATATTTTTGGGGCAGCAGGAAAGAAGTGTTATCAAGGGCTGCCACTGAACACTGAAAACTGAGCAGCAGATGCATGCTCAGCCAACTTCACGTATGTTCATATCCAAGAAAGCACACCAGCCTAAGACATTTTGTGACTAATATTTTATATTGCAGTAAAGAAAAATATGTGAGCGAGGAGCAGCCACCAGAGAGTGGCCACATTCCTTGCCACAGTGAGTCAGCTGAGGAGTGGTGGCTGATCAACCCAGCTAAGCTGCAGCACATTGTTTGTTGCAGCCCAATTTCTGCAGCCAGAGAGCTCCTTCCCACATTCAGCTTGATTCCAAGACTGCTCTGGGAAAGATCAGTAATAAACAGCTCTGTTATCTCGGCAAGGCTTCAGGGGCTGGATGCTTTTGCATGCATAGCAGAATTTCCCTTTCATTGGATTCATTAAGAAATCTTAAACAGCCTTTGAAACATGATACATTGCACCCTACTTATAAAGAAGATTCATATTTTTGCTTCTTTTCTCACAAAAGAGATCTCAATTTTATAATCTGCCATTATTTTTCATTTACTCAAAGCTGGTAGTGAATTTTTCAGGCAGGAGCAACTGAACTGCTTTGTTAAAAGATGAAAAAGTGTTTTCGTCCAAGAAATCTCTGAGAAGGAGAGGGGAACATTTACATTTTTTTCCCGGTGGTTGATTTGTTTTATGGAAAGTTTTACTTGCAGCTTCACAGATCAGCTGCTTTAGACTTTTCTCCAGACCATTTTTAATTGGTTATGAAAGTGTGATGGTGGTATATAAGCACACAGAGTTTGGCTGGAGTCAATGTGGCAGTAAGTCTTGTTTGCAAGAGACTTGGATACCAGTTGCAAAAATCAGCTCCTTAATCAGCTTTTGAACGCTTCAAAGAGGCCTCAAACCTCGGGTTTGAGTTTAGTTCCCTGACTTTAAAATCTGGATACACCCTGAGCACTTGGAGGCATGCAGATTTCCAAATAATTTCTAAATTTCAACAAGCTAAAAAAGTCCAAAGTGTCTTAGAAAATGTTTCCGGCTTGTTCTGAAGAAGGCTTTGAAATCCTTTCAGAAAAGAGCTCTAAAAGACTTTTGAGTTACTGGAGGCACATTTTCTGAGTGGATTTTCATGTGGTTCATCTACAAGGTAATTCAATTCCCTTTCTTGCCTGAAAAACACACAACAAGTCTACATACTATGATCCCTCACATTAGAGGTGTCACCAATTAGATTATCCCTTCCACCTGCCTGGCAGTGCAGGATTATTTCCTACAGCATACAGTGAAATCCAACACGTCCAAGGTGTTGCAACTTAACCATCAACCTCTGTTCTGTTTCCAGCATGCTGTGAGCAAGAACCAGACCTTGGGGTGAGGGAGGAGGAAAAGGACTTTCCCTGGATATGCTGCAAAACTGCACATTTTTTGTCAAAAAATGCATCAATATGAATATGTTAATCAAGGAACAGGAAAGGGGTCTGTTAATGGCATATTCTCCCCTCCGAATCCCTTTGGAGGCAGAAAGCAGGGTGGGAAAACACTGAAGATGCCCAGATCGAAGTCTCCTGGGCTGTGGACTTAGGGGACTGCACTGTAACAGCCCAGGCATGGGCTGACCTCTGCACCCAGAAAAAGGCCAGAAAGGAAATGGGAAGGTTATTGAAAAAAGAGCAGACCAAATGAGGGACCACAACAAAAAACCCCCTTTTTGACTTCATTGCCATGACTGGCCTTAAAAACTAGACTACTAGGAAACAGCAGGATCTACCTCCAGAAAATTTTGATGTGTATAAAGATAAAATGTTCAAATGCCTTCAGGACATGACTCATTAAATAAAAACGTGTTTGAGCTATTCCCATGTGAGCATTTTTACATCTTTCCGGAGTAAGCATGAACTCCATTTTACCATGCCCTCTCTCTAACAGCATCCTTTTTGTCCTCCTTCTACCTTATCCCTGTCATTAGGCACTATCTCTGAGCCCTGTGGCAGGCTGGAACAGAGCCACCACATTTAAAATGCATTTAGGCACCCTCTTCATGAGAGAAAAATTGCAAAGGGAAAAAGGCATCCATGGGAGGAGGAGACTAGGGAAGATCCCTTCACTTTCCCTGCTCCCTCCAGGAAGCATGGACCAACCTTGAAACACACTGTGTATATTTTATACTTATTTCCTCTACTAATTTAGTTCAGGAAAGGAGTTGCTATGGTTTGTGTTACACATGCTGATTTTGAGACACCAGGCATCTTCTCAAGAGGCTGCAGATGGACTGTAATGAAAACAAGCCCAACTACATATGACTTTAAAACTTGGACTGAGTGATGGCTGAAGCTCAGCACAGGACTATCTCACCCTCCTCCCCTCCCATGGCCATCACCATCTTGCACATCTGAGAATGAAGAGTATTTCTCGACAAGTTCCTTTTGAAAGTCATCTCCTCCTGCCTTAATATCTTGGTCTTCTAAACCCTCATTCAATCTCACTTCCTGTGGAGCCTTCGCTGGCAGGTTCACAATCACAGCTGTCGTCCAGCTCGGGATAAATGAATGCCTGCAATACACATTTTCCTTTCCTCAGAAGGAAAAAAAAATCATTCAGGACCTTGACATGCTTTTCATCCCTAGCTGGGATAAAAAGTTGAAATGTAAAAGAAAGTAAAATAAGATTAGATTAAGACGTCACACCTCCCAGTCCCTTGAAAGGATTTCAGCTTATGGAAAATGTTTTACTTGGCAAATCTGTAATGAATTCAACTTTGTTTTGACACAACCTGTTAATTTAATGCAATTCCTATAAAA
This sequence comes from Melanocharis versteri, assembly GCA_013397845.1. Lineage (NCBI taxonomy): Eukaryota > Metazoa > Chordata > Aves > Passeriformes > Melanocharitidae > Melanocharis > Melanocharis versteri. The sequence continues at coordinate 35,601 of VZTG01003216.1, read as the reverse complement.
CTGATTTCCAAATAATCTTCACCAATTTTTTCCTTGCAAAACAGAAGGGTACAACAAAGAGGCCTTTTTCAAGGCACAAATATTTTAAAATCCATACAAATCCACAAAAACCTCACTTCCACTCAGATGACATTTTCCTTCAGAGAACAGTTTCAATACATGCGTTTTCCCTGCTATTCTCAGTGACTCATAAACATCCTCACTTGATAATTAATGCTCCACTGCTGGACTGGCGATAATGGTGAGCCTGGTGTTCCCACCACAGAGCTATCAGATATGTGCTGTTGTAGAGCAGTCCAGCCATTGATGTCAGAGGATACAGGACATGAACTGTCATAAAACATCAGGGGACAAAAAGGACAGACTTGTCTCACTCAGTTGTCTTATCTACTGATCAGCTCCACCAATTAAATGGTGATGCAGAATCACAGAATCATTTAGGCTGGAAAAGCCCTCTAAAATCATCAAGGCCACAGCACTGGCAAGCCGACGACTAACCCATGTCCCCAGATGCCACATCCCCACTTGCATATATTATTTATCTTTTCTGCATTTGGGTTATTTCATTTCAGCAAAATCTTCTCTCCGTTGAACCATAATGGTACAAATGCCACTTTGTCCACTACATTAAAAGGAAGGCATTCCAAAAAATGCCAGGCACGTACTCCTTGCCACTTGCCTAAGCCTCCACCATGAAATAACAGAAAGAGCAAAGAAGAATTATAAGAACTATCTAAACAAAGGTGAGACAGCAAGATAGCAACTGAAGAGAGAGGTTGAAATCCAGCCATTGCAGCCACCTAACAAAAATTAGGAAAGTTCTGGAAACACACTTTTGGCTGTTGATGGGTCTGCTCTAGAGAGAACAGATGGGTCTGCCCACCTAGAGATGTTCAGATTGTTGAAATGTTGAATTAGTTTCTCTTGGAGGAAATTAAACAGACGATGGGAAGAGAATGGCATGTTTGCTGCCTGTGAAAGGGGACAGTATGCTGCCCAGTGGAGGCTGGGCTTGACCATAATGACCCTAAATCCCTAATATAAATGCAATAAAGAAATTCCCCTGCAGAGTCATAAGCAATACAAACATACCTGGACCTTTAATATGCAGTAGAAGAAAAAATATTAAATATAATCTCTGTAGGCTTTGGACTTTTTTTAAGTCAATCTAGGAACGCTGGTTCTAACTGGTTAACATTTGTCAACTCAGAGGAGCCTTTGCGTAACAGCTCTTCTAATCAGCAGTGACTGCAAGAAATGACTGAGACTCAACACAGTATAAAGCAGCTGCTTGATCCTTACAAGTTCCTGTGGAGGTGAGATGCCCAGGGAATCTTGAAATGTATCTTGTGCCTGATTGTGTAATGGAAAATGTGTCAACAGCCCTGTCTTGGCCACAGCCACCAGTAACAGGGTTAGGCACTGGTAAACCATATTGTATGTTAGAGATGTGCTTTGTGCTTTACCTGCATGTATATGCCACCTCCCCAGCTGCCCTTTATTCATACACGTTCCCCTCTTGCCCTTTCCTCTTTGGGGTCAGAGTACAGTGAGCACCCACTGCAGAAGTCCTCACCTGTCCTGGGTCCCATGTGACCCCACTTTTTCATTCTTCATGCAGAAATCAGGGGAGCTCTGCAGGTAAATCAGCTCTGTCTCTTTAACTGGCCTGATATCAATATCCTTTGGCACAAGGTATTTGCGTGTGCCCATGGGCCGGTGAACAACCTTGGTGGCAGATAAATATTTGGTTTTGAGGTCCAATGCAATGTCTCGCAGTTCTTGAAGACCTTTCCAACAGGTCTTGATAGAGCATGACCCAGAAACTCCATGGCACTTACATTTCATTTCAAGAGAGGCTTTCAAGACCTGCAAAAAGGAATGCAGGAATTAGGAAATGCTCTTCTCTTACTGCCAAGCATCCCACAAGCTTGCTAATGAAGGCACTTCCTTAACAGGGACTGTTATAGAAAAGTATTGCTGTTCTTATTTCTGCACAGGCAGTCTAGAGTAGCTACTTTGCAAAGGGAATGAGATCCTATAGCTCTTTGGTGATCACTATCAGCCCAGGTCTACTTTCACAAGGGCTCCTTTGCAGCCAGAAGACGGCAGAGTATTTTGAATTTTGATCAGATATCTATATTGGGCTGCATTTCCACCCTCTAAATTCCTAAGGAGATGAATATCAAAGCATTCCATAAATAGATAATTAACATCAATTTCAATCTCCAGCAGCTTTGGGCTTTGGGAAGAGAGATGCCATGGCTTTGTTGAATTCAGTGCACTCTCATCCTGCCTTTCTGCAGGTCATGGGGCCAAATTAGCCTTTTACTTTGATTCTGCACTATTCTTTTTTCGATGGGACATGGCAGGATGCTGCCAGGAAGGGCTGAATGCACCAGCCATGGCAACACAATGTCCCAAACAAAAATTTGCCCTTTGCAATTGAAACAAAAACTCAAGACATTGCAAAAATAAAATAAAATTAAAAAAAAAACCAAACCCCAAACAAACAAACTGAATAGTGTGAGAATAGCAAAAAAAAAAAAAGAGCCAAGGAGGGAAAGTTCAGCATGGTTGTGCTCTGCAAAGGTAGACTCAGCCAGTAGCTACACAGCAAGCTACCAATGAGCTCAGCATGCTCCAAGTTTTGTCTGCACAGGCAGCCCTGGAAGGACCAAGCTGTGCAGTAGGAGCAGTCTATGGAACCACTGGAGCCCCCGAGATGGGTGCAGGGGTCAGTTTTATTGCCCTCCCCATCCATTTCTTCGGCTGTATGGAGGGCTGCTGTGGGGATTTGCACATCAGTGCACACCAGGCACTGCACATGGTAAGCATTATCCCTCCACTGAATGCAAGCTGTTAAAAAGCAGCTTGTGCCAGATATGAGAATAATCACTAGCATAGCAATTTTAAAAGGAAAAAAATCCTCCCTCCTGGCTGCAGGGATGGCTGGAGGCAGCTGCTGCTGGATGCATCTGGCAGATGATAATCCTCCACGTTTACACAGCACTTTGCCCACGCAATGCCCTTGGCAGAGCATGATGGAACCCACCCCCACCACACCTCCTCGGGTAAGTAAGCCAGAGCCAGCCTTGGCCATGCAACAGGTGGCAATGAGACATCCCACCCACGATTAAACAGGGCTGATAATAGCATTTGGGACTTCCTGAGTCACAGGGTGAGTTACACAGCCACGATTTTCAGCAGCCCAAAGGAGTTCAGAGCTATCTCGGAGAAACCTGCTCCTTTCGCTAGCTGATAGAGACACTGAACCTCACCAAATGACCAGCACTACAGATGATTGTACAAGTACAATAACTCTTGTGGATTTGTTACCTGTCTCCCTACTTCACTGTTGTGCAGATGCATCAGTTTATTGGCTTGTGATCCTGATTTTTTCATCTTCATGGGAGCATCTGAAAATTTGGACCCCATGATAAGACCATAGTTGAGGTTGTCTGCACATCCTCCCCATCGATACCCAGGTCCAGGTGTCTCACCTGGGATGGGACCACAGGAACAGCCAGGGAGGTCCCCGGTGGTGCAGGCTCTGGCAATGGTGTGGCTGATGGCAGCAGCAGAGAGGGCATACACAAATGCTGACTCCCTTGTGCCTGAAAGAGACAAGAACTCCAGCTCAGCCTCCTGGGTCAGATAAACGTTCCCCAAAAAGAGACTCACACAGCCTGTGTCCCAGAGAGCAACCAACACATCAACTCACTGCAGCTGAGATGTCCCATGGCACCACTAGTTTGGAGCACATCTTCTAAATGGACTCTTCAACATAAGACAACATGCCAGCAGGGCAAGGAATCACATGGATTTAGGCGTCTTGTTCATTGTGGTGTGATTTGCTCTTGGAGCATGTGGATAAGCCCTTCTCCTGCCTCCTTTTGCTCCTGTGCTCGTCCCATGACTCCCAGTGGGATGAGCAGACCAGAACGGTGGTCTGCTTTATAAGAGTTGTGGTAGACCAGATCTTGGACCCAAGAGCCTCTGAGCATGACTGACACAATAACGATGAATGTGGTCTCAGAGAACAGGACAAGTAGGCTTTGTAGTCCCTTCATGGCCTCCCAGGAGCAAGACCCTTCCTATCTCCAGCACACACACACACATGCACACACACACACACTGGCTGACTGTGCTGACTCCAGTCCCAACTGAGCAGGCAGTGCTGTTTACCTCTCTCTAAGTCCAGCAGGTAGTTAGGAGCCAGCTCAATTGAAGAGCAGTTCCACCTCATGTCTGAAAAAGTTTTACGGCAGGTCTTTATCACTTCCTGTGCTGCCTGAAAAATGGTCTGCATTAGCTCCAGGTTGCTGCGGCACAGCTGCACCTGAGAAACCACCAGGCCTTCAAGCTGCTTGCAGTGCTGGGTTTGATTCAGGGCCAAAGCCAAAGGAGTCTTGGACAGAGCTCTGAGGAGACAAGCACATGCAAAAAAGCATTAAAGCACGTAAAAAATTTAATCTTCAGGTCAATATTCTTTTCTCCACTCCCAGTCCAGTCGCTTATGTTAATCTGATTTAATTAAAGCTTTCTGAAAATAGGTGCCTAAATAAAACTGGTGAGAAAGATGAGCATATGAAGAGTGATTTATCTCGTATAAAGTAGGCATTTAAGGTAGGTGGGAAGAAACACCCTTCAGCAGTGTGCAATTCTCTCCATTATTGAGGGGAGTCTGCACAAAGCTCCAGGGGCATATGTCAAGTCAACTGGATATGTAAATCCTATGTCTGGTGAACTCCGACGTGATCGGCGACATCTGGCGACCTCCGAGGCGAACTGCAACTGCGCGAGATCTCGGTAGGTGCCGTGCGCCCCACCCTCCAAACCCCCCACCCAGGGACAGAACTGCAAAGATGGGATTTGTATCTCCGAAAATTGACTTGTCGCTTTCTGCCTGGAGGGATCTGTTGGCTGCCGTGAACATCGCAGTTTCAGACTGTTTTTTACGTGCCTTATTGACCTGGGCAGAGAGTTGTGGTTTGCCAACGGAACCAAGGCTAGCGGGGCGGCAGAAGCTGCGCACCAAACTACTTCACGAAATGATGTAAGGAGACGTGTCCGTAGCTTAATTAATCCCTACTTGGGGACAATTATATAATATATTGCAGTGGCTTGACAAGGAGGCGGGGGAGAGGCTCCCCCTCTTCGTTCCGGTGCCTCAGCCACGGGTGGGGCAGGTCGTGCTTTCTACACTGCCTCAGCCAGCATCGGAGGTGTCTGAGGAGTCCGCGCTGCCTCCACAGTCCCCACTGCCCAGTGCTTCCGCGACAGTACCCGCGCCGGGCTGGGCGGCTGCACCCATTCCGCTGCGCCAGCACAGCTGCAAGCAGACGCGGTTCCCCCCTCCATGTGCCTGCCCGCAGCCCCCGCCACCGTGCCACCCTCTGGTCCAGTGTCCGTGCCTTCTACACCGCCCCGGCTGGCGTCGGAAGTGCATGGGGAGGCCGCACCGGGCTGGGCGACTGCACCTGCGCCGCCTCCCCAAAGCGACCTGCGCGCCGAACAGCTGCGCACCGAGGAGCTGCACGCCGAGGGGCCATGAGAGCCACGCCCCCCAGAGCAATCGGTGCCACCGGAGCCTGGAGCAACAGACTCAGACTCAGATCCTGAAGCAGAATCACACCATGAGAGCCACGAGAGCTGCAGCCTCCAGAGGCGCTGTGGGAGCCACCATGGCCAGACGAGCTGCAGCCACAGCGGGCGGGCTGGGCGCCTGCTACAGCACCTCAAGAAGGTGCAATGGTGGCTCAGGGCAGTGGTAAAGCCTCACAGGGGCAAGCCCAAGCCCAAACCTATTCTGTGTGTAGGGCTCTCCCTGATTCGGGACAGCCTGGTGGGCAAGAAAACTCAGGAGTTGAAAGTGGGCAAAGACAGGCTAAATGGGGATGGGAAAAAAAAAAGAAAAAAAAAGGAAAAAAAAAAAAGAAGAAAAAAAAGTGGGATTCTATTTTAAGACCCTGAAGGATGCTCAGAAATTGCTGAGTGTCATCAATTGGTTATATCCTCACTTAAGGCTAATCAAAACAATTTTTCCCACTTTTTAAATATTTTAAAAGAGGGATTCCGAGTTGAATCACCTCGGATTTGTAACTAATAGCAACAGACCCTGTGACAATTATTCTTTTTATACAGCAGGAACACTTGGAGTAGAGCCTTATAGTGGTCCTTTGCAAAGTGGGCTGCAAAAAACTTTTCAGGACAGATTGCTCAGATTGCTTATCATCTGTCCAGCCACAAAATTACTGGAGCTGACAAAATGAACCAGCTTCACAGTGCGGCCAGAAAATAGTCAGGTGCTGAGGCTCGTGACATTGTCAGTGCTTGCGCTGACTGTCATGGACTTGCTGCACCTTCACCATTGGGGCTGAATCCCTGACCCCAAAAAGCCTTGCAGCTTTGGCGAACGGGTGTGGTGCACATCCCTGAATCTGGCCAATTTAAATACACGTGTCTATTAACACTTTCCTGTCAAAACCAATATTGGCCCTGCCATGGTGAGACCATGGCAGGGGGAGTCAAAACATGACTCCATCGGAGTCTGGGGGCCAAATGAAGTTCCTGGCCAAACCAATAATTGGCCCTGCCGTGGCGAGACCGTGGTGGGGGGAGTCAAAACATGACTCCATCAGAGTCTGGGGCCAAAAGAAGCTCCTGGCCAAACCAATAATAGCCCTGCCATGGCGAGACCGTGGCGGGCGGAGTCAAAACACAATTCCATCGGAATCCGGGGGCCGAAAAAATGCTCCTGGTCAAAATATTCTACAAGCAGAGACTGAACTAAAAATTTCTTCCGATATGAAGTCAGAAAAGTTAAAGCCTTTGTGGCATTGCTGAAGAGTCTCTCTACCAATGCTGAAACAGTGACTGGTTTAGATTCTGCTTGGCAACTGGCCATTGCTAAACAGAATCCTCATGTTGTGTTTGTTCTCCTTTCTGCACGGGGCCCCGCCGAGGATACAGACACTGTTTTTTTGCTCTCAGACAAAAAGGGGGAGTTGTGGATGCTGAAAGCTTGGTAGCAGAGAGATTTTCCAGTATCTGCCTGTGTCCATGAGCATCTCCACTTTCTCACGGGACTAGCTGAAAAATAGCTAGAGAGGTTTTGTAAATAATTCTTCTATCTTGCACCTGTAAGATGTTTGGACCTTGTTATTGTTATTCTGAGGAATTGTTTAGGAAATGGGTGTTTTAGGATCTAGCCAATAAACCTGGGGGGTGGTTCGCTAAAGATCCAATGACTTTTCTACCATTCCAAGAACCTAGGGTATAAAACCCATCTGTATATAAATAAGAAAAGGCATTTCTATCTTGCTCCTCCTGAGTTTGGCTGTCTCTTTTCTCCCCGAGCTGTGTCTGCACTGCGACACCTATGGAGTAGGTTTTTTGCTGAAGAATGAAGAGCACAGACCTCTCAACAGAGTGAAAAATGACCCATCAGTTCCATGATAAAAGAAATCTGGGTCCTCCAAGACTGTGGCATTTGGGAAAAAAAAGCAACATTGGTGTTATCAGTGTTTTGCATTCAGCATCTGTCTCACACACTTTCAAAGGATTATGCTAAATGTCATGTAATTAATTATGGAGAAAATCCCCTGTGAGGCCCAGGGAAAAATCACCAAATTTGCAAAACATATGCTTTCACTTAGAGTTGATGCCAAGGGCCTCCACTGATTCAGCCACTGTTGCACATAGAAAAGTCTGTTTCTCTGGTGTCCAAAAACCATAGTGCAAAAGCTCAGTGGGAGTATTTGCAGAGATAGTACCATAGTCAAATCCAAGAAGGGATCCATGAATACCAGCACATATATTACCATGGAAGAAAAGAACAGCATCCCACAGTGGTGGTTCTTTTACTGTCCAATTGCCAACTTTTCCAGGTTAAAAAAAGAGCAAATGCTGACGTGCATCTTACAGGGCTGTACTCTTCTTCCCTGAGCATCCACAATGATCAGCAGAAGACTGGTGTGTAACTCTCTTTGTATCTTTATGGTTTTCTTAGGGTGGTCATAAAAGTTATTCATTCCCATAAAACAACTTTCTAGCTGTCTGCATCAATAATCTCATGGCATCTGATCCTGGCAATACAACTTTAACACATATTTCCTTCTCTCCTTATTAAATGTGTTGGCTTTCAGATTCATCCCAAGCTATCTTGGTTAGTTTGGCTTATGAGCAAACACATTTCGGGGTGCATTTCTCTTTATTACTGTAACATCCACATCCTTCAGAAGTTAAATGAGATGGAAACAGGGCTAAAATTGAGCCCTAACCAAAACTGGAGGTATTAACTCTGATCTTCTGTTTTCAGGAAAACATATTTGTGTTCCACCAGATCCCTCAGGCTGGCTTGGACCAGATTCTGTGTATGTTGGAGCTTTCTCGGGGCTGCGCTTAACTGCAAACCCCAACCGCTCTTCCAGCAAGGAAAAGCTACAATCCTTGCTGGGGCTGAATAGGTCTGCACTGACAAATTCCTAGGTGACTGGAGTTCGGCATTTCTGGCACTAGATAATCAGTGGCAAACTTGGAAGGGAAACCACCACTCTGCTAGCTATAGAAATATGTACATCATACGCCTATTTAAGAGGTCCGTTAAACATACTGCAAACAGAAGTCCTCACGAGTGAATTTCAAGGGTAAGGAAAAAGTGGTGGACTTGGCAGTGCTAAGTTATTGATTGGACTCAATAATCGTAGAGGTCTTTTCCGACCTACATGATTCTATGATTTAATCATCAGAAATTCTGCCCTGTATCTTGGTCCTGTACACACTGGTATTCATGCACTGTTCCCTGTTTGGAGAGGGGCCCCTCCAGAAGACAACTCATCCTGCCTTAGATGTGAACCTGAGCTGGTGGAGACAAAACTTGTTGGTCATATACTGGCTGTTCAGGTATCTCAGAGAGATCACGCCCTTGAAGGTAGAGTATGAGTACTCTGAATAGTATGACTGTCACCTGACTGCAAAGCTCTACAGTGTGGACCACACAGTAGTCCTTCAGGATCCTTCTTTAGCTCATGGAAAGCAAAAAGCCACATCTAGGAAGTAGTTAGCCTTTTGTGCTTTTGAGACTTACAGTGAGATACAATCATGACTTAGAAGAGCTCATTTTCTGCTCTATATAGGAAACCCAGACACTGAGCAGGGACACAGACATCTGAATGGTATAAGCACAGAGCTGAATGAGATATGTCCAACCCCTAGCACTTGACACCAGGGAACTGTGAAAACTTATCCCAGAAAGCCTATCAGCAGCTCCCAGGAATGAGCTGAGACACAAATCAGGCAACAGGCCAAAGCAGCTCATTAGTATTAGAGGATAAATGATAAATACTCCAAGCACAGCATGTCCCAGCAGCAAGGGAAGCGGGCAGAGTGTAGCAGGAGAAGTGAGAGAGCTTCACAGCGTGAGATTCAGGCAAATGAGGAACACTCCAAGTCTCTGAGAGAGGCTGTACTATGAGGCACAAGTTCAGTTTTCTAATCAGAGGTGTCCGGGTGGCACTTGAGAGGCCTTGGAATGTTTTAGCTGGCCCTCCAGAAGGATGCGTATATCTCCTAGGTCCTCCACCACATTTTCTGATCCTTTATAGAGGTCTTAAGCCTCTTTAAAGGACCTGGAAGGCTACATTGAGGTACCTCTATCTCGCTATTACCGACAAGTCATGAACAGCACAAATAACCACCCACAGGTTAGGATGAAAGCAGAATTCAGACCGAAACTCATCCTCAGTGTGAAAAAATGGGATGTGATGTAATCACATGAGAATGAGACTGTATTATTACAGATGGCCTGAAGTGATCACCATTAGAGAAACAGTTTTATAATGCAACAAGAAAGCAATTTACCTCACAGAAGAGGGAAAATACCTTCCGATTGGTGAGAACTCAGTAAATGGCAGCAATGACTGTTTCTCATAGAATGAGCTGAGCTCCAGGAAGCCTACCAAGAATAAAACTGCAAAATGCAGGAAGGTGTTTTCCGAACACCACCCTCCCAGGCCTGAACTTCACACCTTTGCTTATGAGAACTTACGATTGGAAACATCTCAAAGCATCGGGAGGAAAAAGTAAAAGGTAATGGAGATGGAAAAGAAAACTCAGTTACTGTAGTCACTTGCTGAGACTGAAAAGTGTATTTATAAATCACAGATCAGGAATGTGAGAGGCCATCTAGTCCATGCCCTGACAACCCAGGTTTGCCCAGTCTCTGTCCTACATTTAGGAATATCTTCTCCACTCCATGTCACTCTAAGCCCTCCCTATGGAAATGCACCACCCCTCCCTGCTTCCTAAATTCTGGCAGCATCAGGGGACGGATATGCACTGCCTGCAAAGACATTATTGGGAAACAATGTCCATTTGTGGAAAGAAAAACACCCCTCAGGAAAGTCTCGTCCATGGTAGGATTTGGTGGTGGGTCTCTGTCCTATCTTCACCCAGTCTCCAGTGATCACCAGCACTGGGAGGAAAACTGTAGCCAAAGGGGCATAGCCAGCCTGAAAATCCAGCCCTCAAGGGCCTAATTAGCAGAATAACCTTCATTCCTCAACCTGGGAAAAGAAATCCCTGACGAACATCTTCCTGTGGACTCACACCCTTCATCTGAAAAGGAGATTTTACCTGCTTTCACCCTGGAAATGCTGTTTTTCACTGTTTCCTCCTGATAAAATTGTGCTCTTCTCCCTTAATTCTCCTGCCCCATCCTTCATTCTCCAGGCAACCAAGGAGTGGTTGTTTCAGGGTTTTTTAAAATATATATATTTGATCCATGCCTTTGAATAAACAGGGCCTAAACCAAACATCTCCTGCTCCATACATAACACAGCAGGTCTTTCAACTGAAATTATGGATACTGACAGAAAACCATAAACATAATTACAGAGGAAATACGCATAGATGGATCATGACATTCATTTACTCTTTTAATTATCTCAGGCAGCTATTAAATCCATTTGAAAACATTAATGCTCTGCAGTGTTAGGTCCTTCGAGAGATATGGGCCCATTCCTGCATGTCTGGGCCCCATGAGAGGACTATTAATAGGAACTGCAGCTTAGGAGGAAGCACCTTCAGATCTCAGCAGATGTCAATGAAAGTCATACATTATTTGGTTTACAAAGTACCCTGTGAGTAGGATACTGCTCCTGGTCAAGCCAAAGGGCAAAAACTCCTTCAGTTGAGCAGCAAAGCATTGGTGTCCTTTAAAACACCCTTGAAGGGTGGAAGAATCTTCCCTCTGGAGTCATCTCCCCACCCTCTGTTGTGTGACATGGTCTGAGAAGGTCTCACAAAGGGACTGCTGGTGAAACTGTGAACTTCTACTCCAAATTGTCAGCTTTGCTTTCTGAAAAGGCACTCTTTTTTAAGCCTATTCCTAAACCCCTTAATCTTGCAGGGATCTGGGTGAAACAAAAAGATTTAGACAAGATTACATGGCTGCAAAGAGTGAAGCATGTGGTAAATGTTAATAAAGAGAGGCAGAGATTGAGGGTTCTTTTTGTATTTGATCCCATTGAAGGTTTTTAATCTGCAGGAGCCTCATTTTCTCAGGTTTTCATCTGGAAAAGGCTTGCAGGGGTGTTACAATAACCTTGTCTAAGCTCCTGGTAGTCAAGAGGCAGCCCATGCCCCTGCCACCCTGCCCTGCATCAGTCCCAGTCTGGGGACCACAAGTCCTGGGAAAGACACCACATCTCCTGGTAAATTGTTCTCCTGGTTTTGCAAGAGCTTTTCAAACAGAGAAGTACAATTTATGTGGAAAGAAAAGGAAAGAAAGAAAGAAAGAAAGAAGGAAGGAAAGGAAGAGGAGGAAGAAAGAGGAGGAAGAGGGAGAGAAATGTGTGTGGGGGAAAACCAACTCTTAACTAAAAGCTTAAAATAAGAGCTATTTTCAGATATGGTGCCAAATTCAGTGCTGGCAGTAGTGGGCACAGGGCCGTTGACTTCAAGCCCAAGCTTGACTGAAGTCAATGCCAGCAGTGAGTTGGCTCACCGAGTGCCGAGAAAGGCCATGGAGCTTTGTCAACTTTTCCTGAGCTGCCTATGGAGAGAAGAGCAAACTTCAAAGACATGGTACCCCCCTTTTCTCAACCCCAGCTTGCTCCCCTCCTGCCATCCCCATCCTGCAGTCCTTCACAGCAGCTCCTCTAGCAGTCCCTTGCCAGGCAGACAGTCTCCTCACAGGCGCCTGTGTCTCCACATCCCAGCTCCCTCTCACTACTGATTGAAGGAGAGAAGCAGGAGCTGCCAGAAAGCACAAAATCTTTCCATTTTCTACCCTGCTTTTTGCTGGCTGCAGAAAGGCTGCTCAAGGTTGGTGGGCTGGGGGACATCCTGTGTTCACCAAAAGGTGTGGCTGAGCTACCTTTTTTTTCTGAAGAGCTGCAATTTAACCATAGGAATTGTGCAGCAATAGTGGGGAATGGGGCTCAGCTGGGGATTGCTCCAGAGCACACGAAGGTCACCACAATAGGGACAGGCAGAGACTTCCCAAAGTGATCAAGCTCCACCTAAAAATGATGGTATTCCTAATGCCAGCACTTGCTGTCCTGGGCATATTCAGCAAGCCATGCAAAAAAAACCCCAAATTACTTGCTGCATTTTGCTTATTTATAACCACATTGAAGGGGACACTCAATACAGAGGGACAGAGGAGATGCCAGCCCCTGCGGAGGCAGAAGTGCCTCAGAAGCTACTCTGTGCCAGGACATCCCAACACCTGCAGACCTCTGAGACGTGCACATCTGGCTGCAGCTCCCTCTAGTGCTCACTTATTTTTCAGTTCTAACCAAATAAGTTGCTCCAGCACCTGCTTGGTCAAACCCAAACTCTCCTGGGAAAGCTAAAAGCATTGCAAAAGCAGATGGGGAAGGTGATAGAATTGCTAGATGCATTGGCCCTGAGACATATCTCATGGAAACAAATGGCTGCCTCACCTTCCCAGCCACTGTGACAAAACAACACTGAGCACTACAAAAGGATGTAACCTCCCCACATACCTGCCTTGCTCTAAGGATGAGAAAGTGTTTGCAAAAATAAGAGGCAGGGTCCCATATTCATTGATGAGAAAGGCTGCCTCTCTGCAACAATCCTGATCCAGCGAAGATCTGGAGCCATACTCTGGAGCCATACTCTGGCTTTACACCTGAGTAGCTCTCTGGAGCTCGGATGAAAGAGCACAAGATATTAAATTTCTCCAGCAAGAGAAATGTATATACAAGAGCAAGAGCATGTATACAAGATGCTGACTGTCCACATACCATGCTGGATGTTTGGTGGTGCTCAGCACCAATTTCCAACAGCTGAGGATCTGGACCACAGAACTCATAAAAATAAGCCAAGTAAAATAAAATAAATAATTCCTTTTTTTACCTTCTCCCTGCTTTTACTGATTTACAGGACATATTTGTGTTCCCGAGAAGTCCTAAATGGCTGAAAATTGTGGTTTTCTACTTCCCCTCCCCCTGCAATTACATCACGCACTGAATCAAACTTAAATTTCCTATCACCTTTCATATCAGTCACTCCCTCATCTCCAGGCTGGTGAAACCCACCTCCTTATCTCTACCTTCCCCTCCCAAATCCTCTTTGAAGCTCGCCTCTGGCACCATGCCTACAAAAATGACGCAGCGGGCAGACCGCTGAGAAAAGCCCCCAACTGAAAACATCATGTAGCACTTTCCTCCTTCTTCATCCCATCCTTCCCCCCCCCCCTTTCTCTGTTCATGAGCAAGAGAAGGAAGGAGCAGATTTCAATTGTACGGCATCCAGAATATGAGTCCAGGGCTGGGATTGCAGGTCTGAGGTATTACTCAGTATTTGGTACTCTGTTTGCCAAGAACTTACCCATGCAATTTCTAAGGACAGTCCCTGAGCCCCAAGGAGAAAGAGTGATGGGGAGTGGGGAAAATTAGCCTGTGTTTCCATAGGAAAATAAGGGTGGGGAAATGAGGAGAAACAGCAAATGAAACTAAAACCAAACATAATTTTGTGAAATCCCAGCTGCCAGCATCCCAGTTGCAAAGTGCTGTGGACAGAGAGTGCAGGTCTCTGCCACGTTTTAAACAGGTGTGAGGGGAGCTCAGTGGTGCATCTGCGTGCAGTTCATGCTTCAAATACCACTTTAATCCCAGCTTTCATCTTTCCCACTTGCTTTTTGATGGGGGGGATATGTCTGCTGGGAAGGGGAGGAGCAGCAATTGTGGTGTCTTGCCTCCAACTGCTTCTCCCCCCGACTCGTCCCTGAAAGCAACTTTTGCAGCTTAACCACTTAGCAGCCAAAAGGCTGCTTTTGACAGCAAAGCTATTAGGGACCATGCCCTGCCTCCCAGCATTTTTTCATGTCTATGGCTTGTCACCATACTATCAGGTTCCCTTTGGAGCTCCTCTCATCCCTGCCCTTTGGAGGAACCCAAGCCCTTCACCCATGATTTAGCACCTTGCCAAAGTGGGACACCAATGCCAAGCATATGGGCAAATGCCTCCAGTAAGTCATGCTTCTACACATAAAAGCCCTGCTGAATCAGGTTGCCACAAAACAGCTTTATTTCTGTGCTGCACAGAAATAAATGTTGCAAAGGAGTCCCATGGACATGTTGCTAAATGTCCTGTAGAAAGGAGACGTCTGCCTTTCCTGGTGCTGGATATAGGCAGAGCTGAGAGCCTAAATACTGGAGGAAGCTGGCAGAAAGAACCAGCTAGGTTATGTAATTGAGCTCTGCTGACTACTACAAGATGTAAAGAGCAAACCAGATCCTTACTCTCCTCTACTTCCAAGATGGTCCTTAGAGTATGGAGACAGCAAATGAAAGATTATGGAATGGTTTGGGTTGGAAGGAACCCTAAAAATCATCTAGTTCCTGCCTTCCTGCCATAGGCAAGCATGCCACCTTGAAAGATATCCTAAAATAGGTGACTATTCCTCCCACCTGACCGTGTGCCTTTAAACATGCTATGGAGAGATTCACTATGCTTCTCTTTATGGATATAAAAGGCAGATGTGAGGTCTCTAGCAGCTCCCTGCAGTACACAGCCTCGCCAGAGGCTATCACTTAACATTTCTGTTGGATGTCTCTGTTTGGAGAAGATGAATCATCATCTGGAAGATCCTCTCTTCCCTGACTGCATGATGGGCAGTAAAAACACTGGCTCCAACAGGATACCTTAATTTGCAGATATCCAAATTTAAGCCTTTATGAAAGGTGGCATGAGTAGAGCTTCAAATGACAATGACTGGAATAGCAGAATGGGAATTAGACATAGCATGAAGTCTGTGGCAGAAGGAGCAACAAAACAGGAACCTCTTGTCCAAGTTTCACCACCTAACCCAAAGATCCTTGCCTCAATGCACTACAGAGTCTTCCTGGCATTGTATGTTATTGCGCCTTTCCTTCTACCGAAGATGCTCATTTGAGGCAAACCCATATTCCCTTATTTTTTGAGCCCAGCTCCAAACCCAAGTAGAAAAGACAGATCATTCATCAATACATGAAACCAGATTGGTGTTGGAGTGGCTTGTTTGTTTATTTTGCAGTAAGCAACTAACTGATTGCTTACTTAAGCAAAGAAATGAGATAGTGATGTTTTCACTTTGCAGTGACATTACCTCCAAGGAAACTCAATCCCAAGTTGACCACAGCCCCTGGTATTTCTTCACCCTCCTCACCTCATTTTTAACAACCTTCACAAAATCCGAAGGCTAAAAGGTCCACAAAAAAAAACATTTTATCTGTCAACCATCCCCTGAAGTGGAAGATGGGCGGCATTATCTCAGCTGCCATCTCTACTGCTCTCAGTTCCTACTCAGCACAACCAGTGGTCCTGGTGGGAGAGTTTCCCAGCATAGCAGGAGCTAATGCTAGAAACGTCATTAAGTGGCTCATGTGAGCATTCAAGTGTGTGTCTTTCCACTGGTATCAATGAGGAGAAAAAAAAACAAATGAGCCTAAATCATGCATATTTTAGAAAGAAGATGGAGACAATGCTAGCATAAGCCCCTATTACACACACTTGAAATCAATCAGTGCCTGGAGAACTGCAGTGCTTGCTTCTCTTTAAACAGCTTTACAGCATGCCTCAAGCAGCAGTTTTACAGACGGGTAAGAGACCAGCAATTCCCATAAAAACATTAAAAATGCAGAGATAGAGCCAGGTACTTACATCCATTTTATCCCATAGCAAAGCCCTGTCTGCAGAATCAACAACAGAAAACCAGCTAAGAAAAATCGCAGACTTGGCTTCATTTTCTCCACTTTCTCCTGCTTGCCAAAGGAAAACAGCTTCTCCAAAGAAAAATGTTTTAAAAAAGGAATTTTCTTAATATTTTGTGGAATATATTTTCCTTCAGTTTGAGTATTGCTCGTTCTTGGAGATGAGCCTGAAAGGAGAGAGAGAAAGAGCCTGAGCTACGGTTAACTCTGAAGTTTAGCGAGTCACTGAGAGAGAGAAATCTATTATCCAAATTGCAGAGGAGTGGTTTATGAATCACGAAAAGGTTTGGATTATCCCTTCTCAGTCCCCTCCCTTGCCAAGCCTTGATACAACCTTTTGTGTCAACAGACAGACAAACCGTATGGGTTGAATTACACAGAGTTATGGTCTGATTGTGTGTTTCCATTTAACCCTGCACATGGCAAGACTTCATTTGCTGCTTCACTTTAGTGGGTTTTTTTTCCTCCCCCTCTCCAAAAGGTTTGTGTAACTGCTCAGGAAGAAGAATTAAAAAAAATAGATCTTTAGACTAGCCCAAATCTTCAGCTATTCATCTTTCCCTTTCCTCTCTCCAGATTTCTTTTTCCTCTCTCTTTTTCTGCAGAGAAGACAAATAATAAAACCTTATTTCCCTACTTAATGCAGGTGCCCTTGCCCTGCAGATGTTTTTCTCTGATCTGTTACAATAAATGTGTTTTGCTCTTTACCTTTTGCTTTTCTTCTCACCTCATTAACTCTGCCTCTCACTTCTCCCAAGTCCTTGGCACCTGGAGCTCACAGAAAAGGCTGCAACTTTGTAAACATAAAATCCCATTTTTGTCTCCAGGGAGCAGCCTGGAGGAGACAAAAAAGCTCTCAAGGATTACCCCCACACCCCTTTTCTTTTTGTTGTTTTTTTCCTTCTTCAGGCCAAACAAATAAACAAACCAGGTGCAGGACTTAAATCCTTAGAGGGGTCCTCTCTGTCTCCAGGGCATAGCCTGCTTATTTTAGCAGCAGTATTAATAGCAGTAAATGGGTTTCCCTTCAGTTATTCACTTCAGACACCACTCCAGGCTGGTTTTTTGTGGTCTTTGCAGTGGTTTCCCATCCCATGAGAAAGACAACAATAAAATAAACAGAAAAAGCTGCCCACCACATTGCATCTCTGGAATCTCACAGCCCATCGCACAGCACACTGGCATACCCAAACTGTAACTGTGTATCCCCCCCCATCACCCCCTCAAAGGGGTTTGAGAAGGGACTGGGAATGGCTGGAGCAGTCGGCTTCACTTTGGGAAACCCCTTACCCTGGAAAAAGGGTGTGCTACCTGATCCTCAGCTCTGGATTTGACCAACTGCAGCTTTCTGCCTCAATATCCCCATTTGGGGAGCAATTGGGTTGAGGGGAATGAATATTTCTGAGTGTTTTCTCTGCCATCTGTGGCATATTTTTCTATTTAGGCTGCTTTTTGGCTATCCCAAACCCAGCACCTGGTGTAAAGGGTTACTAGAGAAGTGCTTTTATTACAAAGGATTTTAATAACCTCTAGGGGCAAGTTCCTGGCTCTCTTGAAGTCCAAGACAAAACTGACTGCCTACAAGGGAGGCAGGATTTCGTTGCCATGGATTGTTTTTCTTTAATGCCCACTTGGATTTGGGTTTGATGCATCCCTTGAAGGCAGTGCTTCCACAAGCATCCAGGCATACATGCTTCTCATTTCAGAGTATTTCTATATCTTTTAATCTTTGGGAGCCCTTTTCTTCCCACCACTCCACAAGCACACTGGAAACCTTCAACCCTTAATCCTGCCTGTCCTTTCAGTGTCTATTTAGATATTTCAGACCCCTTATCTCACTCCCGCGAACTGCTGGACAGCACAAGAATTGGGTGTAAAATGTCTCAGATGGTCTAAAACACTCTCACTAAACCTGACCAGCCAACACCATTGTCTACTTTACCCCTCTGCCTTGAAAAAGTCACAGTTTGGGGTTTTTTCAACCCCTGGAGAGGAAGAGAAATTATCTAATTCCTCCATACCTACCCAAAGAACTGCAAGCTTTGCATGCAATCACACCCCTTTTATTTGGAGATGTGTAACCTGTAAGCACGGGTTACATTTGCAAGAGCAATTTGCAAGGGGAGGGGAGGGACACACTTCGGGGCAGATGTGATGTTTACAGCTCTGGTGAGCTCTGGGTCACTGATCAAACCAACAGCAAGTGGCCTGTGGACTCCTAAAAACAGGAGCTGTTTTTAACTCAAAGCTCTCTTTTCACCTAAAGGCTGTTTGCAGTCAGCCCTGGTACACAGAAAACACTCTCATCAGACACCTCCAAGACTCTGGAGTCAGGGATGGGAATAGGCGATTTTAACTGTACATAAACCTGTGAGCATCCAGCTCACATTTTTCCAGTTTTCTCAGCCAAGAAACAGACATCCACCTGACTCTGCTACCAGCCTGCAGCTCTCTCCAGGAGTGCAGTAGCCTGATTTAGGGGTAGCACATCCTCAAATTACCTGCAGTGAGGACTGAGAGCAGAGAAAAGGAATAGAGGGTTGTGGAGCTGATTCCAGCTGCCGGGTCTCAACTCTCCCTCACTGCCTTCTGCCCTGCAGCCTCCTGGATGTCCCCACTACCCTGCAGCCTCCCGGACTCCTCTCTCCGCTGCAGCTCCTTGCATTGCCCTGCGTATTTGCAGCTCCAAGTCCCCCCTCTGCTTTCAGCCCCTGGGTCTCCAGTCTCCCTTCCAACTCTTGGGTCTCTCCTCTCCCCTGCAGCTCATCGGGCACGGGTCTCTCCACCCTCTGGGTCTCCTTCTCCCCTGGGTCCTCTCCTCTCTCCTGCCCTCACACTTCCCCTGGCCGGGTCTCAGATCTCGTAAGTCAGCCTCCAAATCTCCTCCATCCTTGCATTCCCCCGGCTATTCCCTCTCCCTTGCAGTCTCCAAGCCTCCTCTCTCCCTTGCATTCCCTCGGTTCTCCCTGCCCCATGCATCCTTCCCGGGTCTCCGTTTTCCTTGCAATCCTCCGGGTCTCCCCCCTCCCTTACATTCTCCAGCTCTCCCTTCTCCCTTGGAGTCCCAAAGCCGCCTCTCTGCCTGGCATCTCCTAGGTCTGCTTTGCAGCCTCTAAGAATCCTGTCTCCCTCGAACCCCCTGGCGTCTTCCTCCTCCCATGCATCCCGCCGGGACGCATCCCTTCTCCTTGAAATTTTTTCCACGCCTCGCAAACCCCTGTTCTTGGCCAGCCCCACACCTTCGGCGTTTCGAGGGGCTCGCCGAGCCGCTGTCCCTTTCCCACCGCTCCCGGCAGTGGTTCGCACCCCACTGCGGTCCCCGCTTACCTGCGCCCGGGCCGGGCTGCTCTGGGACCGGGGCCGTTCTGGCGGGGCGGCCCGGGGAACCGCCTTATATGCGGCCCCCTCGGCTTTGATATGCGGAGTGATGTCAGCTCGGATTAGCATAACAAACGGCTCCAGGCCATGCGGATGCCCACCGCGGGCAGGGCCGGGGCCCCGCGGGGCTCCGCGCATCCCCCTCCCCGCGCTCCATCCCGGCACAGCCCCTCGGGAGCGGGGCCGGCCGAGCGGGGGTGGGGGGCACGGTCGCGGCCCCCGGGGACGTTGGGAACCCGGCGGCACTCAAGGGTGTTATTCTAACGTGCAGTTAATGATTAGCAATGATTAGCGACAAAAATAGCAAGTTAGTGTTTTCGCTGGAATGTGAGCGTTCCCGAGGGCGCTCCGCGCTCGGAGCTGAGTGACCGCTGCTTGGGAAAAGGACAAGGATACTCGTCACGCTCGGGGCTGTCAGGGGGATTTGGTTCTCCTGCGAGGGTCAGGAACCACCACCCGGCAGTCCCTGCTCATCTCGTACCTCACCACGTCCTTCTGTCAGCCTGCAGGTTCCACAACCTCTTCTCCGATCTGTCTGTAATCGGTGTAAAGATCAAATGTTGAGGTCTGGTTTTTGCTTTCAGGTCGGTTTCGGGGTTGGAGATTTGGTACTTGCCTGATAGTGAAAGAGAAAGAGGAAGGAAAATATAAAGAAAAAGAAGAAAAGGAAAGGGGGGGGGGGGGGGGGGGGGGGAAGAGGAGGAAAGGTAGTAAAAAAATGGAAAAGGAGAAAAGAAAAAGAAGGAAAGGAAAAAAACAAATGGATACAAGAAAAGAGGAAAGGTAAAAAAATTAAAAAGTAAAAAGAAAGAAGAATGAGAAGAGAAAAGCAAAGGGGAGAAAAAAGGAAAATAAAAACAAAATTTAAAAATTAAAAGAAATTAGGAAAAAAAGAAAAGGAGAAAAGGGGGAAAAGAAAAAAGGAGAAGAGAAAATCAAAAGAATAGAAGCAAAATTTAAAAAATAAAAAAGAGGTTAATAAAAAGGGAAAGGAAAAATGAAAATGAGAAAAAAATGAGAAAGGAAAAAGGAAAGGGAAAACTGAAAGGGAAGAATGAAAAGAAGGAAAGAAACAACAAAAACAAAGGACAAATGAACAAAGAAAACAAAAAAGGAAAAAGAAGGAAAAGAAAAGGAAAAGGAAAAGGAAAAGGAAAAGGAAAAGGAAAAGGAAAAGGAAAAAAATAGAAGAAAAAATATTAAGATAAAAACCCTGTAAGAAAGAAAAGCACAACTGGCTTCTGAACATAAGGCCTCATGAGTCTGAATTTAAGACATCTGTCAGTAATGGGCTCTGAAAAAATGGATGCTGGTTGCAAAAGTACTTGTGTAATTTTTTTCATTTGGTTTAATCGTGGGTTTCAGGTTAAAGGAAAGAAAAGAATAAATGCTTTAGTCCCTGGATCAAGAGACTCAGGACAGTTTCCTCTGAGGTCTATTTTCAGGACAGCTATTTATATAGGATTTTTTTTTTTCAATGTCTGTGTCCCTGTGCTGATTGCATTCATATACACAAGTCAAAAAAGGTCCTGTGTGAACTGCAAAGAACCCTGTACACACAATCCCAAATTCCCAAATCACTATAGTATTTGTTTAAGACTCAGTTTTGCCAGCAGCTTTGTACAGTATGTCCATTTTTCTTTGTGTGGCAGGTGCCCAGAAGTACTCAAACTGCTCCAAACTTCCATTTCCCTGGCCCTCTTCTCATCCCATTGACCCCCAAAAATGTGTACCTATGAGGGGGAGGTTTTGTCAGGGTTCTCCAAGGAGGACTTATTTACATGGGGAGATTCCCTGGTATATCTATTGCAGTCTGACTTGCCATGCAAATGCTACGATTTCTTTATAAATAGCTTTTTTCCAAATTACCTTAATCTTTAAAGGGTAGTAGGGAAAATGCAGTTGTTATTAGTCAATAGGAGTAGAAGTAGTAAGTTGTGGCAGTTGTAATACTCATGGTTATGCAGTAGGCACCTGCTGTGCTCAGAACTGTGCAAACAACACAGCTAGACGAGTAGCACCATAGGATCTTCATGGTCTTAATATTGGTGCTGAGAGGTGACGGTGGGGCGGAGGAATATGGAAAGAAGGAGATGGTTCCAATCTGTGTGGTTTTCTTGAGTGCTAACAGTTTATTAAGGCTCAGAATCGTGGAATTATTAAGGTTAGAAAACTCTTGTAAGATCATTGAGTCCAGCACTGCCAGGGCCACCACTAAAGAATGTCTGACATGTGGGGGAATCATTAAAGAAATGGCACTGGAGTACCAGTATCTATTCATTGCAGTGTCCATGGGAGCTGCTTGTCCATGTGTTGATCAGGACAGAAGGACATAGGAGATACAAGTGAAAAGGTGGGACAAAGAGTGAGAAACCAGAAGGGTGCATATAGAAAAGATATAGGATAAATATGCCCTGCACTGTCCACATGCATACAGGGAGTTATTCAGGAAGAGCCTTGGGAAGTTTAAAACCATTCCAAACCTTTAATCTGAGACAATTTTGTGCACAGGCAAGCTCCCAGGCCCTGATATGCCAAACTATTTCAGCACATATTTAAATACTCTTTATGTGACATGTTGTGTTCTAAGTGCCTTGATGAACCAAGGAAGTCCATTGTTGAATTGTTGCAGATTTTTGTCTCCTGCTCTTCATGCACAGATTGGGGTGTGGGTCTGGTGGCAAAGCGTGGCTGCTTTTGGGGCTCCTGGGAGGTAGGGAGCTGCCAAGGTGTGCATGTGAGGGTTTATTTCACAGGACCTGGGTGCCAAACCAGTAATCTAAATCTAAAAGTTTAGCAGTATTACCTTTCCTACTGCTTCTGTGGGTCAAAGCTATTACCATTTTTATCAGCAGGAGACAATGATTCACCATTTTTCAGGGGATTTTCATAAAACAGAACTGGTTACACCAGTGTGACAATTAACAGACCAGAGCTGGGGCTTCCCATTGGCATTTAAGTCCTGGGGAAGCAAGTGGATGTTGAGCAAACAACCCTCTTTGGCTTTGCAGACTGCAAAGGAAGATTTTACATAGAGTGTGGCTGTATCCATCCATTAATAGAAGTGGAGGCAGCTGGATGATATTTTCTGGATTGCATTTCCAAATTGACGTAGTTATTAGACATAAATGTTTGGAAAATCATCTTCTTGCTAATCTTTAGAAATACCTTTGGGGTGCTGTAAGAAATTCATTAGCATGTCAGAAAAATAACAACTGTAAAATAAGGCTTTATTGTCATCTGTTGCACCAGCTAACCTCCGAAACTTGAAGACCTCTCCAAACCTACCTTGCGGGATTTACGAAGAGTGTCTATGGAGTTGGGACGCAGAATCATATAATCGTTTCAGTTGGAAAAGCCCTACAAGATGACCAAGTTCAAGCATTCCCCCAGCACTGCCAAGCCCACCACTAACCCATGTCCCCAGGTGCCACACTCACACAGCTTTTAAATCCCTCCCGCGATCGGGATTCCAACACTGCCTCGGGCAGCCTGTGCCAGGGCTGGACAACCCTTTGGGGGAAGAAATTTCTTGTAATATCCAACCTTAACCTCCCATGGTGCAACTTGAGTCTATTTTGCTGGTCTTATTGCTTGTTACCTTGGAGAAAAGACTGAACCCCACCGCCCTGCAGTGTCTTTTCAGGCAGTTGTTGAGAGTGGTAAGGTCTCCCCTGAGTCTTAGAAGACTGACATCAGTCTCAAAAGCTACCATGGGTAGCACAGGTGAGACTCCATGCACCCAGACTTCAGCCACACTTGTCCCTGACTTCAAATGTAACTCAAAAAAGTGACTCTCACTCAAGGAGTCCTGCAATCCCTTGCAAAAGTCCTAAATCTATTGCAGACCTCCCCAGACTAGTGCTGTATAAACCATATCTCTGCCATTGAGAGCAAGATACCACACAGGTGCTGAACTCAACTGGATTTCAGCCAACCACACAGACACAAAAAAGGCATATTCTGTTACTAATGCCCTAGGACCACCCATGCACCCTTCGGTAGCATTCCATTTATCATTTGTTTTCATGTGTGTATCTCCTCACTCTCTCTTCTTCAATCCCCCCCACAGGAGAAGACCCTCCATGGATGACTCAGGATAATATTATACATCTGCAGTTCCAGGACCCAACTGTAAACTCTGTTGGAGCAGAGGGCCATGCTTCTTCATTTAAAAAATCTCTACAGCAGTGTGCCGAGTCATGGCACTCTCCAAATATTTAATAATATGATACAATTGTGTGTATTGTGGAGTGTGGTATTACGGTTCCATCAGTAAGTTTCAAGATGCTGTGTGTTATGAATGAACTACAAAAGCTATCATCCTCCCACAGGGGTTAGAGTAGCATTTCACCCAGCATTAGTGTGTGTGTTCTTCATATGGCAGCCAAAGGAGCCATGGATAAATGCTCCCAAGGAATTTTTTTTTAATTATTTGAGACCGATGGCTGGAAGGTGACAGAACATGTGACAGGATGCCATTCCTACATTTTAAACAAGTATTCTGGCCATCTTGAGGCACAGGATCTAGCTACAAATATAAATAACTTGGCGCTAGCAGCCATTTACTGTCCCGAAGCACAACTGGAATGGAAAACTAAGCTCCATTACCCACACTCTGCATCAGGAAACATCTCTCTTAAATCCTCCAAGCCCTACGTTGACTTTAGTGAGTGGTTTTTTGGTGAGGAATGATGTATAGTAATAAGTTAAAGGTCAGTGACCAGGTTTGTGCCCTTGACCCTATTTATTTACTAGTTTAAGCAGATACAAGTTTTTCACTGGGTCCCTAAGTTTCAATTTCAAGCATTGATAAGGACTTTTTTTTAAAGGCTCTGCCACCTACTAAAAATAAGCTAAATTATTGTCATATGAATTTTGAATATTCACCCACATACTTTGTTTTCTGACAGGGAGAGCAAGCAAAGACTGATGCTAAAATGATTTGCAAAATGCTGAAGAGCAGGAGCATATATGAAAAAGTAAGGACTCAATAAGTGAAGTACTTCCAAATTAAATCAAGGACAGGGAACATAATTGAGGAGTCATTCCTTTGGACTGCCTCATAGCAAGCATTGATACTCCTGAGGGGCAAATACATTGGTACAAAACTAATCTGTACAGCATCCAGAGAGAAGTGCCACATCTCTGGGAAGAAGACGATAGCTTTTGATATGTGAACTTTTTTTTTTAACATGATGTTGCTCTGAAGCCAGGCAGTTGGTTAATAAAAGAAAACACTTTGGCAGGGACCCAGCAGGGACTGGAATGCCAAGAAGCATCCCTGCAGATGCAGAGGAGAGATGTGTGAGCATCTATCACAGCCACACCTCATCGTGCATGGAGGGGGTGCAGCTCTGGCTGTGCCTCAGCAATGCCTGGCAGCTCTAAGGTAAATTACACAAAGGTTCTTGTTCCAAGATATTGCAGTCAGAGGGAGGCAAAAGCTCTGTGGTTCTTCTTGTAGTGCCCAAACCCTAGAGATGAAGGCCACATCCTACAGAGGCCATATGCAAACTGCCTTGTACCTGTAGCACGGACAGCTTTACAAGGGGATGAGGCCACTCTTTGTCATTCCTCTGGCATGCAAGGCCACCTCTGTAAATAAGCAAGATTGCAGCAACCTGAGATTTCTCCTCCACCAGACATCTTGCAGAAAATTATAGCATTTTCCGAGGTGAAATGTGAGCCTGAAGAGTTATTCTGCCTTTATTTTCCTCCTGCCTTTTAATAGCAGACATTTCTGTGCACTAGCATCCCAATTACCTGCCTGTAAAGGTGTAGCCACAATCCATTTTCCCTAAATTTCAGTGGGTTTGGTCTCCCTCGCCTTGTCTTTAATATCATCACTCATCACCTATGCTGTAGGAGTGCCCAGTCCATGCCCAGTCCAAGCCACACAGTGACCAATCCTTGTCCCACTGCACCAGCCCAGCTCCCATCACCAGCCAGAGGAAAATCAAAGCAGTTCCTCGACTTTTGTGCCTTTTGGCTGGAGACCACTCAAGCCTGACCTTCCAGCCCTGGGACTGACCAGAAAATGCTTCTCTTCCAGACCAAAGGTCCCACACCTACCCCAACACTGCCTTTTAAAGGCTAATAAAAAACAGCTGTCAACTCCTCTCTCCAAAGCTGAATGCTCCCTTCAGGGTGGAGGAGTGCTTTCCCTTCCCTGAAGAAGCCCAGTAACCCCTCCTTTGCTGCAGTGCTGGAGCTGGAGTCCTCCTTGCAGGTGGGATTAGCTGTGGGTGCATAATTAATAGCAGTGATTTGCAAAAGTGGAGAGAATTACACCAGCTGGAAAGGATAAAATGCCTAAATAGACTTTTTGGAATAGGAGGAATAATGTAAAATGTTCAAGGGGGTGCCTTTCATTATGGTCTCTGCTTTGCAGCTGCTGGCTGAGAGTAGAAACACCTCATCATAAGCAAGACATTTGTTAGACATGCCTGTTTCTGCCCCATTTTGTTCTAGTCTCTGATCCCAACATTCATTCAGACTCTGTGATGTGAAGCAGGAAGCAGGAGAAAGCTGTGCCAGGTTTTGCTCTGAGTCAGTGGGTCTTGGGAGGATCGCATGCAAGGCAGCATGAGGGCCAGGTTATCCAAAGCGCTTTTGGAGAGGTTTTCAGACAAGACTGACTTCCAAAAAAGAGGGTGGAGCTTTTGCAGGGCTTAGGGCAGCCATCCCTGCTACTGTATCTCCTAAGCAGATATTCCAATGCTTCCAATACTTCAAAAATAAGATTTCTGTAGTCTAAGTGGGAGCTGAGCATCTCTGCAAACCCATCTGTGACCAAAGGGGCTGAATATTTCTTAAGATCCAGACACAACTCTCTCTACTGAAAGGACATTCTTCTCCCAGGTAAAAAGCAATAGAACAAGAGGAAATGGCCTCAAGTTGTGCCACAGGAAGTTTAGATTAGAGATTAGGAAAAATTTCTTCCTCAAAATCGTTGCCAAGCCCCAGAACAGGCTGCCCAAGGCAGTGGTGGAGTCCCCATCCCTGGAGGGATTTAACAGATGTGTGGATGTGGCACTTGGGGACATGAGTTAGTGGTGAGCTTGGCAGTGCTGGGGGAATGGTTGAACTCCATGACCTTACAGATCTTTTCCAATCCAAATGATTCAGTGATTCTATGGTTCTATGACACATTTTTAGACTAGGCAAAGCAAAACAAGACTGAGATGGGCCAGGGGTCACCTTGGTTAGTTGCCATCCACGGCCTTGAGCAGAGAATGTACAACCCCCAGAATGGGGAAGGATCTCAAAGCAAACTGCAGTGCCCCAGCTCAGCAAAGTATTTCTGTTTGCAACTGTGAAAAATGCTGCTTTTTGATGGAAACTTATGGCAGAAAGGGGATTAATGGCATTATCACCTTATGACCTACCTAGACAAGAGTCAAGTCTCGACTACTCTGCTACCTTGCCTAACTCTGGCAAGGTAGCACAGAAGGTAGCAAAGAAGGTACCATTCTTTGAAACTCAGACTGGAACAATTTGGACAAGGAAAACTTCTCCTAAATATATCCTGGGATATGTAATCATAAACCATAGACAACACGAGACTTCTATATTTTTACCTGAAATCTTCCTTGCTTTCCACAGGAGTCAATTCATATATCTGTCTCAATCCTATGCTGACTTGGAAACATAAATTTTGAAGCAAATCTGTACAGCACAAGTGGGGTCTACTTTTCAAGCTTCCATGTCCAATTTAGTCCCTGCTTATACTCCAGGTGCCAGTTTCTCCCCGCTGGGACACAACTGTGGATACCCAGAGTTCCTCATCTCATTGCACTGCTGGGAGGCCAGCACACAAGAACTCTGTCTCTGATTTATGTGGTCATTCCTTAAGACATGTTTAAGACATTCTTGAGATACCCAGCCTGAGTTATCTTCCTTTTCAATTGGTTGCATTAAAGAATGATCTTTAAGGGGATGCTATGAAAACCTTTCATCCTTTCCTAGAAGCACCCAGGCTTGGTTGTTTTGCTCTTATCCTAAACTGCCAGGAAAACACCTGAGATGAATCCTTTTTGTTGACAGCAGTGATTTTTTTCCCCTGAGTGATTTCTCTGTTATCCTGGTGTGATTTCTCTCTTTCTCTCAACCTTATGGTTCTGTTAGGTTTTCTGTTTACCAACAAACACCGGATTACAGGCTTTGGTTTGTCTTCCATAATGGGGTATGTTCATCATAAAAACATTGTGAAATAGGTGCTGAGCAAAGTATAGCACTTTTAAGGTTGTAGTAAGGATTCATGGCCTGAATTAGCATTGAGTTACTTGAATTTTATTTCAGAGCCATTTCAAGGATTAATTATAGGCTGGCACAAAAGCTTAGGTAGGCATTTGTTCCTTTTGCTGCCTAGTATCATTGCTCTTGAAAAACAACGGCTGCTACATATCATTTATTCACTTAATTGCACGGAATTTACAGAACAAATATTCGTGAAAATATTTTAAGTGAGGAACTCTGTGGGGTAAATGTTCATGAAGCTTGTTCTCTCCTCAGCCAAATACAAGGCATATTTGAAAGCCATATGTCACTTTGTTCACAGAGTCAAGTGCTTTTCAGCATGAGTATAGGAAGTTCATTAAGGTGAAATAATGGGGAAAAGAAACGGGGTCTTGTTTGAGCCACCTTACTTGGGCATGTCCTCACAGCCACCAGTGCTGATGAACATGGAAGCTGAGCTGCAATGTGGAGTGGCCACAAAAGCCTGAAGACAGCACACACAATCGTCTCTTCTGACCCCATGTCCATCCCTTGTCCCCACCAACCCTTGTGAGCTGGGTTAAGCAAAAGTCGAGATGTCTCTAGAGGATGTGCCTGACAGGGGGTGGTCATACCGGCATGACTTCACTGGAGTTATAATGCTGCTTCATCAGCTCACAGAGGCTTGGGACATGAGTCCTACAGGGGACATACTACCCCACCTGCCCAACATACTGTTTTCCCTGGAAGTGAAGGTTGTTATACTAAATTCAATAAGAAATAATACAACCTAATATCATACCACCCTCAGAGTAAATAATTTCTTGAAAATATCGAACTTAAATCTACCCTCTTTCAGTTTAAAAGTTTTTCCTTCTCCTATCACTATCTGCTCATGTTAAAAATCACTCTTTTATAAACCCCCTTTAAGTACAAAAAGACAATGAGGTGTCCCATGAGCCTTCTCTTCTCCATGCTGAACACCCCCAGCTCTCCTAGCCTATCTCCAGAACAGAGGGGCTGCAGCCCTCAGAGCATCTTTACGGCCTCCTCTCGACTCACTCCAGCAGTTTTGCATCCTTCTGATGTTGGGGTCTCTAGATCTGGAGGTAGCTCTGCAGGTGGGGTCTCACCAGAGCCAAGCTGAGGGGCAGAATCACCTCCCTTAACTGCTGGTAAATAGTATTTAAACATGGACACAGAGGTATCAGGCCTTTGTGAATTATTCCAATCTGCTGGATTATTATATCTGCCTAATCTGACAGAGCCACAGCTAGCGCATGGGTGTGCACATGCTTTAACAGGCACAGCTGGGAAGAACCACCCTGCCTATAAACCCAAGAAGTTTAGATGTCATCCCAAAGGATGTATTCACACAGAGGCTGAGGGCTCTATGCTGTAACCATTTTGGGATATATTCCCTGTCCCTCTCCAGACTGGAGATCTAACCCAATGCTTTCTTCTTGTCTTTCAGTTTCTGAATCTAG
Organism: Melanocharis versteri; assembly: GCA_013397845.1. NCBI lineage: Eukaryota > Metazoa > Chordata > Aves > Passeriformes > Melanocharitidae > Melanocharis > Melanocharis versteri. The sequence continues at coordinate 6,290 of VZTG01003216.1, read as the reverse complement.
TCCCTGACTGGCTCAGGGGAAAAGTTCTACTAATATCAACAGGACATGACCAGTTGTGAAAAGCCACAGCCTTGATAAACTACAATAATTCATATTCACTGAGGAGCTACTTCTTCTCACTGCTCTGTTTATCCCTCCCACAGCTATGTTAACAGTAAGGCATTTGCAACAAGAACAATCCAGAACTTTCCACGTGAAAACATAACATCTTCAGTTAGTAGCTCATCCTAATACTCTGTGGGACAACTCCTATATTTTTACACTTTTTAAACATTTTGTACTTCCCTGTTCTTCTGTCTTCTGCTCTTTTTTCCTTCAGCACAAAAGGCGCATGCAATGTTCTTTGGTTGTTGTTTCATTTTCTTTTTTGTTTTGGTGGTTTGGTGGTTGTTTTTTTTAAACTGGAGAAGGTGAGCCAGGGAAGGAGCAGATCAGAGCACATTAAGGCAGACACTGGAATGGCAAGCCAGCAGTTATACTGCTGGCAGAGATATATGTGGCAGAGAGCATCTCTAAATAAACAATAATTAATAAAATAAAAATAACAAAAATAAAAGCAGCAGAAAGCTTTCTTTCATTCAACCAGGCCAAAAAAAGTAAAATTTTGGCAAGAAATAATCTGAGAAAGTGCCTGAAGAGCTGGAATTAGGTTCTGTATCATACAGAAGAGCCAAAAATGTGTTTGGCCACAAACAGTATGTGATGCATTGCAAAAAGCTTCATGAGGAGATATTTAAAGGGTGGGATGGTTGGCATGGAAAGGAAAAGCTGGGCGGGGGGGCATCGCTGTGGGAAGAATATCTTTAGCCTTCAAACAACCGCCACTAAAACATCCCAAATGCTCTGCCTCCCCAGGGGTGACAAGGGTTAAAAGTTTTGTGCAGGATGGCTTTTGAGGGATAATATAATCTCATTTAAAATTATTTTTAACTGTTCCTTTCATAGTGAGAATGAAAAGCCCAAAGACAAGGCCTGATTCAGGGATGTCGGTAAGCTTTGCATTAATGGGGTTTGGATTGGACCCATGGTGTAAGAGACAGTGCTCCAATCTAGCCATAAATAAAGTGACTTCCATTAATGTTTATATTTCCTTTAATTTATTTAACCAAAAAAGTCAGCAGAGGCCCACAGGTCTCAGTATTAAGAATGAACTGGCCAAGACAGCAGCAGATAAAACTTGCACCAGTGTAAATCAAAGCTTCCATAAGTCATACCAAACTCAAGAAACCATGGGTGAGTAAGACAATAAAATGTGATCATTTCTGCTTTATTTTCTCATTCTCAGCTCTCACTTTCTGCTGGAGCCAAATATAATTTCTCCTTTGTCTTTTTAAGAGGTCCTGGAAACAATGGACCAAACTTATTGCAAACCCAGGGTCTAGAGTGGCAGTTCAGGAGCTGGGATTTGCAAGAAACTCACAAATGTTTTGTCTCCCTTTATGGCCAGATAATAACAAAGATGAGATCCAGAATCTTTACTACTTTTTTCCTTACTTAATGTTGGAAAAGGCTGCACCTCCACTTTATTAGACCCACATTATGAAAAATTATTGCAGTCCAGCATTGTTTTGCGCTATATAATTTGAGTTTTTCCACATATAGACAGCTGTCCATCCTGGAAATGGATGTGCTTAATTTTTCCCATCTCAGGGTGCAAAGAGTCATGGTGAGTCCTGCAGAGGGGCTGGCTCAGCATCTCACCTTCCCTAGCACAGGGCTGCAGAGACACCATGGATACGGTTTTCCACCAGGGCAAATATTTAATCCTTGAAAGTTCATCTTGGCAATTAGCCTTTTTCCCATCCAGTTATGGAACCCACCTGCTCAGGCCTTTTGGGCGTACCAATTGCATCTTCCCTTCCCTTCCCTTCCTTTCCTTTCCCTTCCCTTCCCTTCCCTTCCCAGAACTTCCCAGAACTTCCCATCAGGCTCCACATCATGGGGCTCTGAGAGTCGTGGTGGTCCCTCAAACCCTGCAAATAGCTGAACCACATTAGCACCTAAAGGCATCGCTGAATCTGGCTCTCCCTCGTAGGTTTTGATGTTCAGTCTCATTTCATGGCAGCATGTGGTTTTGTTTCCATCTATTTATTATGGTGTCTGCTCTGTTGTGAAAAGGAGCTGATGGATGTGGTCCCACAATTTTTAAAAGAGAGGTCTGATTATAAACTTTATTTTAACGTTATGCAACTTCCCATTGGCATCATTAAAGACAGCCTAGTACCGCTTAGCTGTGTTTTAAACACAGCTTTTTCTTAGGATAATGAAGATAAGTTGGTTCCATGAGAAGCCTCAAGGACATGTCAGCTCTAATTATATCAAAGGGATCAAATATCAATAGTGAAGAACAAGAATGTCTTACTCCTCCGTAGCACCTTCCACCTGGAGACAGCTCTGTTGCAAACAGATCTACCTGCCTGACTGGATTTGCAAAGTAGCCTTGTTCCCCTTTTAAAAGTGCAAAAACAAAGGGACGAAGTCAGCATTGCATAAATTTCTCCTTGTTTCTCTAGCTCTGAGTGGCAAAGGTTGCACAGAATTGAGCAGCACAGGGTCAGACCTGGAGGGAGAACCAGAGGCTGGAGAGTCCTTTGCATTTTCTCCTTTCATTGCCTGGTCTGTCTCAGTGGCTTCATCCCATGAGGCTATCATCTGTTCTCAGAACCAAAACTGTCACTGCAATATCATATTTTTTAAAAGCTTTGTTTGTCACAGTATTCCTGTCCCAATCCAGAAGCCGCATGAATGGGCTGTGTTCAGCCTCAGTGCTAGAAGGAATCAGTGGGGGCTGGAGGGTCCTGTCTTCACTGAATGCGGCTTCACATTGCTCCCCGAGAGTATCCGGAAGAGCAACATTTCATCCACCAAAACAAAAGTAAAATTAATGACCCCCAATGCATCAGTTTTGGAAAGAAATTCACATGCACCCAAACCCTCTGAGAATGGTGTTTTCCATCTAGCTCTCCATCCAGTCATAACTGACTGAACTACTTTATAAGCCCTTGGATTCTGGCCCAGAAAATGTGTGGATTCCTAAAATGATTGTATACATATACACACACTACTTTATACCAGCCAATACCTTCTGAAATGCAGGTGGCCAGAAATTGGCTGATCTTTTCCTAGTACATATTTCAAAAATGAGTTGACATTCGTATATAAATTCTGCATAAGCTTCATGAAGTCTTAGTACTAAAAGTGAAAGGGAATGTCAGCAACCGCTTAGCTGCTAATATAGGCTGGAGATAATAAGGAAGGTGGCTGGGCAAATTGTATTTCCAGGAGATTTTGTCAATTATACAAAAATGGAAGGGCTTGGGGGGAAAAAAAATCTTGATTCTTTTAATGAAAGAAGTAGGTACTATGAGGTTGAAAGGAAATTTGAAAATGGATGTATAGGGTCCTAATTTACTTTAATATTTCCTGTGTAAAGTCTTAAAGTTAAAGATTGATTTTTCCAATAAACATTACAAGCATAATGACATGGAGGTATGATCACAGATCACGTACCAGATGGAGAGCTATGGAAAAAGTACAGCTCTTAGAATGAGTTTTGTCTTCTTTTTTTTCTCAGGAAAACTGCATTAGTTTGAAAGAAAGGGATCAGATCTGAAGCGTGCAGTAAGAAAGACTCCAATTACTAAAGTATGGAAAAAAAAATGAAGAATATGGCCCAAAACCAAACTCAGTTAGGAAAACATATATATCAAATTTATTTGAAATTTCAAGGAGATTCCCGATACACAAATTGCATTTATAATTTGGTCCCAGCATCATAAATTGCGTAATCATAAAGTCTTAGTCAAAACTTTTATTTTCACAACCAAAGAAAGTATAGTTTTCATTAAAATGAAAACTCCTTTCAGAGTCCTGACTTCAGCACAATCACGAGTTAAAATTAAGCAGGCACATTCAGACAATGTCCAGGGTCTGTGTGTCTGCACATTCATGTAAAGGAACATTTTGACCTCTTTTTTTTGCATCATTTTTCATTGGGCAAGCACTCTTTTCACACAAAAATATGAACACTAATAACTCTTAAAAGTTGGATTTCAAATTAAATTGGGTGGTTCTCTCAAACTCAGTCTTTTTTGAGTGGATAGCTTTTTTTCTGGTGCATTTTTGTGTGTGTTTGCATGTTCAGATTTCAGGAAGTGGAAACTAACAAAATAAAAGGCCATCCCTTCAAAGCAGAAAAATAACTTCTCACTCCTAATTTTCACCCTACACATGGATCATAGAATCATAGATTCCCAGAATAGTTTGGTTTGGAAGGGGCCTTAAAGATCATCTCATTCCTCCCCCTGCTATGAGCAGGGACAGCTTCCACTAGACCAAGGTTGCTCCAAGCCTCATCTAATCTGCCCTTGAACACTTCCAGGCATGGGGCAGCCACAGCTTCTCTGAGAAACCTGTGCCAGGGCTTCAACACCCTCACAGCCAAGAATTTCTTCCCAATATCCCATCTAACCTCATGCTCTGGCAGTGGAAGGCCATTCCCTTTTGTCCTGTCCCTCCAGGCCCTCATCCAAAGTCCCTCTCCAGCTCTCTTGGAGCCCCTTTAGGCATTGGCAGGGGCTCAAAGAATGGTTTATCACAGAACGATAAATGCCTTAGAGAGAAATCCTGCTTTCTGTCTGCCTTCTCCCTTTAGGAGCAAGCAATTTGGGATGGAGCAACAATACCAAGGGCAGAAAATGGGTAGGCTGTTGGAGCAGAACCATCACTCAACACTCCCTTGGTCACTACCAGGAACTGATGATCAGTGTCTGTCCCTGATTTCAGTTTTTCTGGACTAAGAGTGTTTGCAAATACATCCCTGTGTTTCTGAATTTATTTCTTGATAGCTTCTGCCACAATATGTGTTCCCCGCAGGAATTATTATTTGTATTCCTGAATGCATGCAGCAGGATATATTTTTACTTTTGCTGTCATGTGAGTCCCTGATCCCTTCCATCCCCTTACAGCTGCTGCCTGTGACTTTAACACCTTCTCTCTGGGGTTTGGAGAAGAATATCTTTTTTTCCACACCCATCCAGCCTGGTAAGAACACCTGATTTTTTCTGGAGAAGATTGGTGTGTACATGCATTAGGGCTCACTGATACTTTGGCTCATCATCAGCTGCGCCGAGGACACTGAGCCACCCCAGGGATGCTGTACCTGTCATCATCCCAACAGTGTCCTGCTGGGCAAAAGGGACCCTTCACTGAGGACATTTTCATGGTACATCTACAGATTGACTTTCCTAAAATGACCCAGATTCATGCAGCACCTGCTCTCCTGCCTATAGTGTTCAGAGCACTTCTAGGATATCTCTCTACATCTCTTCTGGCTTTTGTTGGGATAAGCATGTAAAATGACATCTCCACCTCATCTCAACTCATCCCACCCCCTCCAACATGGAAGCAAAGGCAGTTGTTGGACAAGCCAAGAGCATGAACCTCCTCACAAGAGGAAAGGACTCAAAGGGAAAAGCAGTGAAAATGTATATTGTTCCCTGTGAGCTTAGACAATATTTAAAACTCAACAATGGAAACAGACTCCTTCTGAAAACCTCCAAAGCACTTAAAAATAGGAATCTGGTCTCTCACCTCCTCTCTGCACCACATACTCTGAAGTGCATAACAGTGGAAACTCTGTTCCTATGTGTTCCCCTACAAATGACCCCTGTAAAGCATCAACTGCTTCCTGTAGGCTTCTGCCACCATTCCTTTCCCGGTAATATCTGCATCTGCTTCCAGATCTGTAATCACATTTCTTTAACTGAGTTGTGAAGTAGGATTTATGTGGTTCCATTTAGATTTTGTTGCTTGGCAATAAGGAGATAGTTGTTTCAAATTAGAAACTAGGAACATGAGATTTTGATCTAAGAGAGAATCTAGTATCTAATGATATGTGCCTGGCTACAGGTGATAATTTAAGATGAGTGTATGGAGGCCCTGTAATTACATTTTCTATGTGTGCTTTTTCGTGGTTACCAGGTAACTGCAAAGTGATTACATGAATATTTATGCTTCGCAGGTTAGATACTGCTGATACACAGGATTAGCATCATTTTTTCCCCCTTGTAATTCTTTGTGCTAATATCTGGGACTTATATCAGGATAAAGGCACCTCACCAGCAAAAAACCCCCACTAATGCCATGCTTCTTATCTGAAGCATCAGTTTGCACAGCACTGAAACCCAGCACTTGTATTTTGAAATACAAATACTTTTTCTTTCTCTGTGATATATCCAGGATAGTTTATATGCCTTTCTTACAGGTTGTGTGTCGGAGACCGAGAGGTT
>VZTG01003214.1:292312-312760 GCA_013397845.1 Melanocharis versteri | reverse complement strand
AAAAAAGCTGTGGGGTGTTACAACACATGAACAAAACACCTGCAAAAAACCCTGCAGTAATTCCATTTCAGGGCCTCTCCAAACCATCTCTACCTCTCCCCACCTTCATTCCTCGCTCAAATATGGAAATCACAGAATCACTGAGGTTGGGAAAGGCCTCCAAGGCCATCGAGTCCAACATATGACCCATGTCCCCCCTGTCNGTTTAAAACTCTATGTTTCACTGGCTGCCCCGTCCTGTCAGGTTCTGCACAAAACCAAGTTCGGAATGAAAAAATTCCTTCCTGTGCTACCAAAAACTTCCAAACTTTTGTGTAGAAACACAAAAAGTGAGAAGAACAATTTGTCTGAGATTGATTCCCTGTTTGTGGCAGCAATACTAATAAAGCAAATTTCGTGCATTTACCCTGGAAGATGCAATAATGGAATTAAGAAGGCCATGTCTAAATGCAAGCTGTGTTTTTTTGGAGACATTTTTCTCTTTGCTTTTCATCAACTGCTGAAAAAGTGCAGTTGAAACTTGCTTTTTTTTTTCTTTTTTTAATTGCTGTGTTCTAGAAGAGAAATTATTTAAAAATTTATATTAAATAAGAAAGAGTTGGAANTTCAATCTTATTCTAAGCTTGACTTCTTAGCTAATTATTAACTTTTTTAATTAGCTCCAGCTGGATTTGCTTACTAATTCTATTCTAGCTAATTTCAGCAAAGCTAGCCTCTAACTAAAATCCTAATGTTTTAAATGTTTAAAACTCTATGTTTCACTGGCTGCCCCGTCCTGTCAGGTTCTGCACAAAACCAAGTTCGGAATGAAAAAATTCCTTCCTGTGCTACCAAAAACTTCCAAACTTTTGTGTAGAAACACAAAAAGTGAGAAGAACAATTTGTCTGAGATTGATTCCCTGTTTGTGGCAGCAATACTAATAAAGCAAATTTTGTGCATTTACCCTGGAAGATGCAATAATGGAATTAAGAAGGCCATGTCTAAATGCAAGCTGTGTTTTTTTGGAGACATTTTTCTCTTTGCTTTTCATCAACTGCTGAAAAAGTGCAGTTGGAACTTGATTTTTTTTTTCTTTTTTTAATTGCTGTGTTCTAGAAGAGAAATTATTTAAAAATTTATATTAAATAAGAAAGAGTTGGAACTGCCAAATTTAAAAAGAAAGGAAAATGTAGGTTGAAGTAACACAGGAAATGTTTTAGTTTTTTTTTTTCTTTAATAGATTGATTTAAATTCTAATTAGGAAACAACAACAAAAAAAAAGGTTTTTGGGTGTTAAATTAGGCACTTTTTTCCAAAAAGAAATTTCTACTTTTTTTTTTTTTTTTCAGCTCTACAAGTCCCTACTTCTTTGGGAATTAACAGAAACAGATTCTTAGAGAAACAAAGGTAGGACTGTGAGGCAGCTACACACAATTTCAGGTTCAATTGTCTTCTGCCTGTCTTCTATCACAGCTGCTTTTAGTGCTTGTCGGGGATATGGAAATGTGTCTGTAGCTGCTAAAAATAAAGAGCACTCGAGCAGGGATGGAATGAAAAGCCATTTTTGTCTGTGTTTTAGTGCTCTGTACTTCACACACTTAAGTCATAGTTGAGATTTTATTAGGTGGAAACAGAAACCTCTCTTTTTCGGAACTTCTCGGAGCAAAATGGTTTTTGAGCAAGAAAAAGAACGCAGTTTTAGGTTTTAAATGCAACAAAAACTCTATGACGTTTTCAATTATCACAGTGTTCAAAACATTATTTATTTAATATCAGGCATAACATAATACACAATGTGTATAGAATATATACAGTTTATATCTTTTAAAAGAGGACCAAAAGGTAACAGTTAGAATGAAACATAAATATTTTGACAGTGGAGGAGCCCTTGATCCAAAATTTACCTTGCCTTTTCCATTTTCTTCTTGCCTTTCACTTCTCAAGTCTGTGTAGCTCCATGAAATGTTTGGCCTTGAGTCAAGCTCTTTTTAAAATTTTTTTTCAGGAAAAGTGTTTTGCTGGATCATTTCCATGGACATCAGCACCTGGTTTTGATGGAAAAAGTAAAGATTGTCCTCTGGTTGAGTATTTATTTATTCAGGTGTGTGTCTGGAGAAAGTCCTACCTTGTTCCTTCCCTTCTTTAGATGGTCTATACAACACATCACAGTTTTTCAGACTAAGTCAGAAAATTACAGACTCAGAGCTTTTTAATTATTCTAGTTCCACAAAGCCAAACTTTGTGAGACATTGATTAGAAAATTTTAATAACAAATGAAATGGCCAAAAATATAATAGAAAGTATTTCATCCCTCCAAACGGACGACCTTGGCTTTTCAAGGGGTGTTTTTTCCTTTTCTCTGACTACACAAGAAGAATAGGTATTTAAAATGGCCAGAGCATAGAATTTTTCAGTTGGTTGAATTAAGGTAAAATCAATTTAAGTCCATTTTCTAAGCAATTCTTCTGCTGCATTTGTGCTAATTTCATTATTGGTTGTGGGTTCGGTTTTCTTCAGGGGAGAGGGATTTTTTAAAATTTTGTCTTTGCTTTGTGTTTCTGGGGGTTTTTTTAAGTATTTCCTTTTTTTTTTTTTTTCTTTTTAAGATGTTAAAAATTTCTTCTTCACTTATTAAGGCTATTTTTTGGGGGAAGATAAAGCATCATAACCAATGTAATGCATGAAATACGGTGTGGTGGTGTTGTCAGCCAGCCAAGGGGAATGCAGAGAGCAGCACCTCGTTTTTTGACTTCCTAGTTTTAATTTGGACTACTGAATTTACCAGTATGATTTATTTCACTATTTCACTATTTCCTGTGTGTTTCCTACGCCAAAAGTGTCTATTACGGGAGAGCAAAAACTGAGTGGCTTTCACCCATTATCAAATGGCAAAATCCGTTTTGCAGTGGTAGGACAAGGAATAATGGGTAGAAATTAAATGAAATTTAGGGGAATTTAGGTCGGACATTGGGAAAAAATTCTTCCTTGAGAGGGTGGGGAGGCCCTGGCAAAGGGTGTCCAGAGAAGCCGTGGCTTGGATCCCTGGATCCCTGGAAGTGTCCAAGGCCAGGTTGGATGTGGCTTGGAGCAGCCTGGTTGTGGATCTACATCGACTTTGATTGGGACAATTTGCAAGATTTTAAAATAAATTTATGTTAAAGGAACTTCGTTTTGTCCTTTTGTATTTACTTGAGTGGAAATGGATCAAAATCGCCTCCATAGCTTGAATTTTTAATAATGCATGCAGATCTGCAAAATTAGAACAGAAATTTAAAGAAGTCAGCACTGTCAACAAGAATCATCTTTACTGGAAGTCAAATTCAATATTTTTTCGATATATTTGGTTTCATTTTAAGCTTTTCTCAGTCATTATGTTTTTCTTTTGATTACATTATTGGCTGAGAATATTAAAGTGAAAAACCAAACACATTTTGAACCTTTTTCCACAGGGACATGATGATACAAGTTTACTGTAATATAATAAGCCAAAATATTTTCTTATGCTTTTTTTCTTTTGCTTGTTTTAAAGAATGCTGATAATCATCATTGGAATTCAGTCACAGGGGACCGAAAAAATACTTAAAATATTAGAAAATTTGGTATGTGATAAGCACTGTTTCCCGAAATGGACATGTGTTTCTCACTATTAATTTTCTTTTTATTGTCACGCTGCATTTTTTACCCTTTCTTTAGAAAACAAATCTTTTTGGATGGTTTTCCTCTCGTTGTTGACTGGGATTCATCTCACTCAGCTACAGCGACCTGGAAGCCTGTGAGGGTTGGAAAGTTTGGCTTTTCCGGAGTGCCGATTCCAAGTATAATTTCCAATGGAATCGGACAGAATGGCTGAGTTTGGCAGGGATTTCTGGTGAGCATTTAGTCCTGGCCCACTGCTCTGCTTTGATCAGAGCCTCAATTAGAGCAGGACCATGTCCAGATTGCTTTTGAACCTCTCCAAGGATGGAACTCCACAACATCCTGGGGCAGCCTGTTCCTGTTGAGCCACCCCCACACGAAAGAAGAGTTTTCTTACGCTTAAACTGAATTTCTGGTATTTAATTTCTGCCTTTTAGCTCTTTTCCTGTCACTGAGGAGACATTTGCTCTGTCTTTACTCCCCCACCAGGTGTTTACACCTATTGGGAGATCCCCTGATGTCGCAGTCAGACACAGCTCGGGGAGAAAAGAGGCAGCCAAACTCAGGAAGAACAGGATAGAATGAATTTATTTATATACAGATGGGGTTTATACCCTAGGTTGTTGGGATGGTGTAAAGTCATTGGATCCTTGGCCATCCACCCCTCAGGATGATTGGCCAGATCCTAAAACACCCATTTCCCAAACAATCCCTCAGATTAACAACAACAAGGTGCAAAACGTCTCACAGGTGCAAGATAGAAGAATTATTTACAAAAGCTCTCTAGCTGTTTTTCAGCTAGCTCCGTGAGAAAGTGAGGATGCTCACTGACAAGCAGAAAACTGGAAAATCTCAAGCTTTCCGTGTCCACACCCTGAGCCTGCTCTTCTCCAGGCTGAGCTGTTCCAGCTCTCAGCCTGTGCACGTGGGTCTGAGGTTCCCATCCCTTTACTGTCTTTATGGTCCTTCCCCGGCCTCCAGAATGCCCCAGTCTCTCAGAGACTGGACCCAGCACTCCAGATGTCTCACCAGAGCTGAGATGAGGGGAGATTACCCAGAAAAACTGTGGAGAACTCATCCCTGGAAGTGTTACAGGCCAGGCTGGACAGGGCTTGGAGCACCCTGGGACAGTGGAAGGTGTCCCATGGCAGGGGCTGGAATGAGATGATCTTGCAGGTCCCTTCCAACCCAAACCATTCTGGGAGCCAGTGAAGGATCATCTCCCCTGACCTGCTGGCCGTGATTCTCCCAGTGCAGCCCAAGATGCTGATGGCCTTTTTTTTGCCACATTTCAGTCTCATGGTCAACTCATCATCCCCAAGGACTCCAAGGGACTTTTCTGCCAAGTGACTTTCCAGCCTGTTGGCCCCTGGTCTGTCCTTCTGCGTGGAGTTATTCCTCTTCAAGGATGAAAATGAAATATAAAACTCACTTAAATTTAACACTGGAATATTAAGATGCTGCTGCACGAATCACTCTTGTGGCAACGTACCTGCATTGAATTCCTCTTGGCTTTAATGCATTCCAACAGGAAGCAAGTGCTTGTACACCTTTCAAGGGATGGAACTAATCAGTCTGCTAAAAATCATAGAGAATATGAACTAATGAGTCTGCTGAAAATCATAGAGAATATGTATGAAAGTAAAAAACCCCAATCACTGATTCTTTTTCTGTTTCTCAGAATTACCTGAGTCTTCAGAGCTTCCTGATCTGGTCCATTTTAAATAACCTCAGCCTGACTTTTGATGCTGCCGTTTGCTTCAAGCTCCTTTAATCGTTGAAGAAAATTGTTCCAGTCTGCAAATTAGGTGGAAACAGTGATGAAAGAATCATCACTGAATTAAAATCTAAGGAGGGACACCAAGCTCTGCTGAACTGACTCCCCCTCCCACTGCCTTCATTATTTAATGCAACACTTGAAAAGTGGCCTAAACATGTGGGGAATTACAAATCTCCTCCGTGCATTGAGCAGAAGGAACAGTTTTATTTCCAGGGCAGTTTTTTGATCAGAACCCTTTGCTCCATATGAGCAGGTGCGTGCTTAAGTCATTTTGCTTTTCAGAGTGCAGAAACTCACCCCTTTAGTTTATTCTTCACACCTGAATGAGCCTCACCTCCAGCAGGAACTTTGAGACCTTCTCAACGAAAATGAGAGCATTGTTCCCAACAGCACATCACGCACCAGCGTTACTGAGAAGCAGAAAGTGTTGCACAAGACTGGGATGGAGAACGACAGGAAAAAGTTCTCTCTCTTTTCAGGCGTTTTCTTTGCGGGGTCTCAGCCAACATTTGACACCTTTGGCAAAAACCTGAGTGAAACTTTCTCCTTGAGCAACCCCACAGAAACCGAAAGCACCCTCAGTGGAAGATGTTCTGCTCCCAGAGAGCAGAGACAAAGATGTTTTGATCTATGAAAGTTTGAAATTTTGCTCTGGGCGAGAGCATAGCCTGCTGGACAGGATTTGGGCAGACAGATGGCTTAAAAGGCTTGTGGTAGATTGAGGGACAGACCCTTTATCTGGCACCCCTTGGGACTCATTCTCCACTTTGACAGAGTCTGTGTTTTCTGTTCTGTGGCCTTTAGCTGCCATCAGATGTTGTATCTGAAGGTGCTCCCCCTTCTGTGGGGTGATGCCATTCCCCTGTCCCATCTAGGAGTGTGCAAAGCACGTTTCTTCTCCCATTTTAGGCTAGATTGCTCCTTTATCTAGTAGATTAATTTATTATTACGGTTTTCTCCTCCTTTTTGTAAGCAACCTTCCTCCCGTGCCCTGGAAGGGACTGCACTGGGGTGTGGTTGTGTTTTCAGTGTGGTTTTGCACCAAATGATCTTCAGAGGTCCCTTTAAACACAAATCAGTCTCAGTTCATGGCCTGAAGCCAAGCCAGGAATATAAAAGATGTAAATCCAGGCGGTAATTCTTAGCAGGCATTGCTGGGATGGTGCTCTGTGGGTGATAAAATCCTACTGTTTAGATCAAAATGAGCAATGGGTCTGTCCCCCAACACGCAGGGCATCCCTGAGCTTGGCTGGGCAGAGACAACGGGAGGGAAAAGGGGGAAGAGGACCGTGGTACAGGCTCCAGATGGAAATTTTCCTGCCTTTCCTAGGAAAGCTTCCCTCAGATAAGTGAATTCTGTGAGCGGGGGCCTAAAGCTTATCCTGTTGTTGAACACGTGTGTGCTGTGACATGGCTCTCATCACCACAACACCATGGTTCAGGCTCATTTCCCGGTTTGCACCTGCAGCCTGTGATTCCAACGAGCTTTTTGGTACTACCTCAGAATCTCAGGATGGTTTGGATTGGGAGGGACCTTAAAGATCATCTTGTTCTACATCTTCAACTATCCCAGGTGGCTCCAAGGCCCATCCAGCCTGGCCTGGGATGATTCCAGGGATGGGACAGCCACAGCTTCTCTGGGCATCCTGTGCCAGGGCCTCTCCACCCTCACAGGGGAGAATTCCTTCCCAATATCTAATTTTAATCTCCTTTTTTAGTTTAAGATCTCTCCCATTTACACCTACCCGTGTAAAAAGTTGCTCTCCCTCCTTTTCCACAGCCTCCTTTAGGCACTGGAAGGGGCTCCCCTCCTCTTTTCTCACTGAATAATCCCAGCTCCCTCAGCCTTGTTTTTGAAATGGGCTTTATTAAAACCCCACCCTGCTGTTAACCCCAGCCAGATTTCTTCTCCTGTAGGATCCAAGCAAAACCAGATTTTTATGATGACACCTCATCTACCTGGCATGACTGAAATAAAAATAGTGGCTGAAATCAAAACAGACCCAGTTTTTAAGGCCTTGTTAGAACTCACCAATAAAATACTCACCTAAGTATATTCTTGAAAATACCAGAGTATATTCTACACTCCTGTCTGCTGTCCTTGGTCCTGTGAAATGCATCCCCTGGCACCAGTGGCTCTGTGTCAGCATCTCTGCGTGTACAGTCGAAGGAGCACAGGACAGAAAAAGGAAAGTTTTCTCTCTGCAAAAGATGAGGCAAAAAAATGGAGAGAAACCCCATTTTTTCTTCCCATCTCAATTTATTTTGATCCAAGCTGCCCTGCTCCATTTATTAAGCATCTCTTCTTGATCTCTGTCAGAACAGGATCTTGCTTTAGGCAGACTCTCAGTTCTTGTGCACAGAAGGGAATAACTTGATTTACTTTGCCAGAGTTCTTGGCGGTTCCTGACCCCTTTAAACTAAAGTAACTCCCATTTCTGTCTGGAGCAAACTGGGTAAAAAGCTGGCAAATTTCTGCTGTTCAAATCTCAAGTAGGAATCAAAATTTTGCTACCACAAATTCAGTCTTCTCTCTGCACAATTCCTGGTACGAAAGGAAGGGAATGTAGTGATAAAGTGTGAAATAAAAAGGGAAAACCTCCAGGAATTGGATTTGCTCTTCTGCCATCGTAATTCTTGCACCCCACGATTTTCTGCTGATCGTTTTATCTATTTTACCTTCCTTTGAGTAGAGAGGGGGACTGGAGTGTGGACGCTGAAAGCTTGATGGCAGAGAGATTTTTCAGTATCTGCCTGTGTCCGTGAGCATTCTCACTTTCTCACGGAGCTAGCTGCAAAACAGCTAGAGAGCTTTTGTAAATAATTCTTCTATCTTGCACCTGTGAGGTGTTTTTGGACTTTGTTATTGTCAGCCTGAAGGATTGTTTAGGAAATGGGTGTTTTTAGGATCCAGCCAATAACCCTGGGGGGTGGTCAGCTAAGATCCAATGGCTTTCTATAACCTAGGGTATAAAACCTTTCTGTATATAAATAAATAAAGGCATTTCTATCTAGTCACTCCTGAGTTTGGTTCTCTCCTTCCTCCCCGGGCCGTGTCCGGTTGCGACAACTGGAGGTGATGAGGTGATGAGCACCAGGACCTGGATTGGAAGGATGCAGCCATGGGAGGTGCACAAACCCAGGGCAGGAAGCATTTCTGAGTTCCTCAGCTTTTCCTGAGCTAAAAAAGGACAAATTTTCTCAATCTGGCTCTGCCTCATTTTATCCACATGCAAAATGAGGAGTGCACTATTAATTTCTTTGCTGTGTATGAAGCATGGTGTCAAACTGGGGGAAAAAAACCCATCACAGAGCTAAAAAAAGGCTCTGCATGACAGGATAACATTCTTGATAATAAAAGGGACAGTTCCCAAATTCTCTGCTTTATCTCTTTGCTAAACTCACTCGAATCACAACCTTTATTTGCAACGTGGCCACAAAAATATGCGAGCAAGAGGATGAGGAGCCTCTGAACAAAACCCCGTGTCCGAATGTCCTTGCTTTGACACGGTGGGACATTTCAGGATGTTGCATTTCAAGATTTAAATGGGTTTTAAATTTAAATTTAGGGCAGAAGAGGGGACTGGGAGGAAAAACCCCAAGCCCCACGGGTGTGTCTGCTGCTGCTGCAGCCTCGCAGGAAAAGGCCACCTCCCTCTCCTGGGTTCAGAGGTTTGAGAGAGGGAAAACAAACATTTGACAGCCTCAAACTCCACAGATCAGAGATGTAATGAACATTGGTTTACAGTGATATTTTTAGGTTAAACGAAAATAGTTGGGAGTCAGCGCTGGCAGCAGAATATTTGTTTGCAAAGGTGATTGATACCGACTTTAATTAAAATAGATCTTCCCACGCAAGTCCCTCCTCTCCTATTAAAACTCCTCTTGAAATTACTATCTTTTTATTGTTTATAAATAGCCCAAGGTTTTTAGAGCTCATTCTTGGCCTGATCAGCAGTAGGTTTGACCTTGACTTTGAAAGAAGTGGGGTTTAGAGTTAATAAATTCTATAATTTTCCATTTCATTTTTCTTCCCATACGAAAGTTTATTTAGTTTCTCCTTTCTATTTCTCCTCAATCATCCATGTACCGTCTTGTTTTGTTCTACTTTATTTTCCTTCTATATCACTCTTACTTTTTTCCTCATCTTCTTCAATTTAATATATGCTCTTTGTCAGTGTTTGCTCCACAGCTGAGTATATTTTACATTTATCTGAATTAGATCTCGTTTCTACCTATAACATTGATTTTGCATTTAAATCGTTCCTGTTTTCCTTCATCTGACTACTCCTAATTCCTGAAACTTTTATCCATTAACTTGAAATATACATTTTTCAATACCGTAGTCACAGTTATTTATAAAAATATCAAAAAACCCTGCAGACAGAGAGCAGATCTTTCCATAAATCAGTGACCCAGATTTGCTCTGAGCTGTTTTTAGGTGGAGCACATTTACTGTGACAACCCTTAATTTATATTGGGAAAGATGAAAATGTAACAAGAACAGGTATTGGAAAAAAATATATTTTAGCCTCTTTCCCTTGTGTTTAGAAAGGTCTTCCCCCCAGAAACAATAGGAGCACAGTTGTGGGACCATTAAAAAATTCCGACAAATTTAGAAGGTTGTACTTTATCACCTCAAGATCTCTTTTTCCACTAAAACTTATTATTTTCCTCACTTTTTTTCCTGCCCTTAGTGCATCTTGACTGGCAAGACTTTCCCTGAATCACGGCCTCTCCAAGGCTGAGGACTTTGGGAAAAGGGAAAGTTCAGTTTAAACTCGCGAGAACAATGGGGCCACAACCATTCCTGGCAGGCACTTTCCTACACTAAAACACCTCAATTTTCCTGTAAGCAGCAGGATGTTGCTGGTAATTGTATTTTCCCTGCAGTTTGGCTGTGCAAGGCCAGCTCTCCCCGTTTCCCTGCTGCTCATTTGGGAGGGATGAACCGTGCTCTGCTGGGCAAAGTTTCACTCTGGTTTTTGCATCAGTGGCTTTTGAGCTGCTCCAGGGTTAAACCTGGGCTCAGTAGCGGGGCTGGGCTTGATCTGTCTCATTGTTTTTGTGACTCAGCTCATCCTTACACAGTGTGAGGGCATCCAGATGAAATCCCATGTTTCAAAAAGAAGACAGGAATATTTCCCCTTTTAAGATGTGTGGTCAATCCAAGTTAATCGTCTATAAATGTTCTTCAGTTGTGGGATGAGGGGTGTTAAGTCAAAATACCACAATCATTATTGTCAAACATTATGCAGCACACAGCTGATACTTCACCAGACAGTGAAATTAGGAAGAAATCACCCCAATTTATTCCCAGTATTTAATCTAAATCTACTCTTTCAGCTTAAGGCCATTCCCCCTTGTGCTATCACTGCCTGCCCTTGAGTAAAATCTCTCTCCTTTTCCATGGGGCAAGGTTGGGCAGCACTTTAAATTCCCCTTGAAGTTCGTACATCTCCCAGTTTAGTGTTTTTTTTAATAAGACAAAAGCTAGACACATTCCATATACATGTATATGTATATGTATATGTATATGTATATGTATATGTATATGTATATGTATATGTATATGTATATTTTTATCCCCAAAGTTCAGCTGCTTATTCCCAGTGAATTAATTGTGATGTTCTTTGATTTTGAGGCATGGAAAGATAAAAAATAGGGGACTTCTCAACAGTCCAGTTCAAACCTTGTTTGTCAGAGCCTTGGTACTTCATAATTCCCTTCGAAAATTTATTCTGCTCTGCTCTGAAAAAAATTCAGAATTCCATCCTGAAAAAAAAAAGCTGGCCTTTGTTCCACTCCTCTTCTTGAGAGGCTGTTACAAAGCCCTGAAAACCGTAAATCCTGTAATTTCCATTCTATGTGCATTCATATTCCATTTCTACCTTTTTTATCCTGACCCTCAGTGGCTTTTCCTTTAAATCTCTCCCTTTCTGCTTTCACCCAGCCTGTTCTCTCTGAGTCTTCTTTTTTCGAGGCTGGAAACCTTCTCTGACTGCTGAAGAGTTTCCTGTTCCCCTGGCCAGCCTGGACTTCTCTGCTTTTCCAGCTTGGCCTTTCAGGCTCAGTTGAAAATTCCAGGAGAGCAGGTAAATATCCCTGATTACTGGAATTTCATGGCAATAGTTATATTTCACTCTGATTTTGGCTCTGAATAATGAGTTTACTTTTCGTTGTTGTGGGAATGCTGGGATGAGAGTGCTGGGCTAGATTTAGGGATTGAGCCTGGGCCGGATGTGTGATGAAGATTAAAGTCTGCTAAAAATTTAAAATTTGCCATTATTTGTTTTTTTTCTCATTAAATCATTTGGTGAAATTATGCCAGGTCCATTCTCAATATGAAAAGGTTTAAATGAGGGAAAAGACAGAAAATGCTGCCAAACCCAGAGATCTTTCACCATAATTTGTTCAGATCTTGGACCCAGGAGCATGAACTGGCATCCTCAGCTGCCGAGGCGTTCAGGGATGCTGCAACTCAAATTTATCTTGTTGTTCTCCTGGACACCTGTGTAATACCCAGAGTAATTCCAAGAGACATGTTTATTATTGCAAATGTGCTACTGGCATGTGCTAAGAGATTTTCTGATCCAGGCATTTGATCTGTTTGTTTTACACAACAGAATCTTTCTATTACGATGAGATTGGGAAAACATTTTGCTGTTGGCCTCTAGAACTGCACATGGAGCCTGGAAAACACCTTCATTAAAACAAAACAAAACAAGAAAAAGCCAAAAAATAGGCAAACTTCAGCACCAAATGTACTGAAATTATCACAGAATCATAGAATGGGTTGGGTTGGAAGGGACCGTAAAGAAAATATTTCCTGCTCCTCTCAAGAGGCTCAGGTCTGAGTAGGAAACGTGGTGTGTAATTCAGTGTTCATGGATTAAAGGAAACAGAGGAAAAAGAGAGAGAAAGAAAAAGTCAGGCAGAAAACCTCTGTTTATCTCTCATGAGCTAAAGCTATTACCAGCATGTCAGGAAAAAAGTATTATTATTTTGAGATGAGATGTTAGGGTTTCAGTGCTGGGCAATATAGAATTTTCTACCCATGCTGAAATTGTAAAAATGATAGGATTTGTAAACTTGAAGTAAATAATCATAGCGTCATTAGGGCTGGAATAGGTTCTTAAGGTTATTGAGTCCAACCATAAACTTAACACTGCCAGGCCCAGCAGTGTTTATAAATAAAAGGTGTAACATACTTTTTTTAATATACATTTTTCTATGTTTTAAATTCTCTGTTACAATCCAGCACCCAAAAGTGAAGAAGGTTAATACTGAGCTGGCAATAAATGGGTAAAAAGGGTTAAAATGTTTATCTTTGACAGATGTGGCTGCAGAAATTACTGTCAGTCAGGCCAGTCTGGGCACAGGGAGGATTTGGCTGGAGTTCCACAGAAAATAATTTTGTTGGTAAATTTGGTGGGATGTCTTTTCCATCCAGTGCTGAAGAATCCCAGCCCGCACACCTGGTGGCTCAGGTGTCTGTTTGCAATTAATGACAAAGCCAATCTTTTCCAGGATGGTTCCAGGAGAGTTTTAGGCACTGTTTTAGAACGAGATTAATTGGTCCAGATGTTTCACTACTGACTGATGGTAACCAAAACTGAGCTTTCTTTACATAAACATTTTGGTTATTTTTATTCCTTGAATGGAATTACAATGGCAAAGCAAAATTTTTTTACAGTGTTTTAACTTCGTCAACTGATATTTTCCAGTTAATAAATCACGGAATCACAGAATGGTTTGAGTTGGCAGGGACCTTAAAGCTCATCTCGTTCCAATCCCCTGCCATGGGCAGGGACATTTCCTGATATCCCAGGCTGCTGAATTAATGGATAGAAATCCTTGTGCTGTATCTGTAGTGTTTGGGGTGCTGGGATAGTCTCCAATCGGGGTATTATTTAGGCCTGGATTAAGTAGCATTGGAAAGGAGAATGAAAAGTTCCTGCGTGCATTTGTAAGATTTATTTCAGGATATTTTCCCATCCTACAGGACACTGAACATGGCTTGAATTTCTATCAAGATAAAATTTTAGGTATGTGGTCCAACCTGGATTTTGAAGGTCTGCAGGACAGAAATCAAATTCATGCAGAGATTTAAAGAAAAACCTCTCTTTTCCATTACAACACACCTCAGGGAGATTACTGGGCATTGAATAACTTTATTTCTTACAACGTTTCTTATCTTTTTCTCCTGAACAAATATTCTTAGCAAATCCCAGTTGTATCACATTAAGTAATATCAATTTTAAGAGCAGCTTTATGTTCCCATTCTGCCAATGCACTCACTAAAAGATGATCTTTTCTCTTTACTCCACGAATTTCCCATGTAAACATCACCTGAATTACGAGCACTTTTGAAGGCTGGTCTCTAATGAAAGAAAATAGAGATTAATTTCTGAGAATGACAAATGTATTAAAGACAGAAAAATGAGCAAAATCAGTCATTAATGTGAGTGGCATTTTGCAAAGAGAAAATTCATCTTTCAGAACTGCACGATGTCTGAATCAAAACTTTTTTGAGCCTTGAAGTTGAGCTGTAATTACTCCTTCTTAAAGCTTGAATGCATACACAGGTCGGTGTGATAAAAATAAACTCATTTGAAACACAGTTCTGAATAAATAAAATGAACAATAAAGAGCCCAGGAAGGCAAGATTTTTTCAGCTGCAACAAAAATAGTAAAACCTTTTTTGATTTACTGAAATATGAAGAATGTCAATTTAATGCTGGAGTAAAAGTTGAGGGAAAAAATGAGAGCACACCTTGACACCTGCAAAAAGGAATAATATTTGCTGAAGAAATAACATCCCTGATCATTGCTGGAAGGTAACTTTTGCCTTTTTGACCAAGAGGAAAAGAAAATCTTATTTAATATCAGGCAAAGAGTGTGTGCACCAACAAACCACCTGCAGAGAATATTGTACTGAAAACCCAAACCTAAATCCAGCCTATTTTATGACCTCTACTTGATCCTGCATTTCTCATTTGAAAGTGTTGTTTCTAAATAATCTAAATTGTTTTTGAGGTGGCTGTTACCATACTTGTGCTATTCAGAAGCACAAATTCTTCTCTGATATATCTGGAAAACTTCATGAGGTTAGAGAACTAAAAAGTAGCAAGAACCCCATTTTGGGTGTTTTGCACGTCTTATTATTTTTGGAGCCTTGAAGAATTCCCAGTTCTCCTTCTTTCCCCATAGTCTTTGTCCAGCTTGGCGTTATAAGGGCTAAATTGTAAATTTCAATATGTATTTGTGTTAATAAAGGATTTTTAAAATCCTGGAAGAAAAATTAGGGTTATTTTTGTAATTTTTTTCCTTTAAAAATACATTGAGAACCCTCAGACTTCTTTACTGTTGGAACCAGAAATGAGATAATCCTCAGAAGTTCAAACAGGACACGCAAATCTGGTGGCTGTGAAATACTTGCACAGAATGTGGCTCAAATATTCACCCAAAATCTCTTGGCTCAAGCCAAGGACTGACTCTTGGTCTCAGAAAAGTGTTGGCATTGGGGTTTGGCTGCATGGTGACCTGAACTGGCCAATCCAGACACAAAACCTCTTAATATTTCTTCCCCTGACATGAATTAAAGTGATAAATGTAACCCCAAAGAGAACAAGATCCTTTTAGTTTTTCATTGACTCCATCAAGGACTAAGACTGGGCTTGCTGTCATCAGTGCTTTTTTGTGCCCTTTGTCTTTGCCCAACTTCTGATGCATTTTAACCTTCTATACTTCTGTTTTTCCTTTGGAACCTTGGGGCAAAACAATCAAAGAAAATCATCTAGAAAAAGGAACAAAAAGCAATAATACAGCAGATCTTGGATGTCAGGTGGTGCATGAGCGACTAGGGAGAGGAAAACTGGGGAGTGAGAAAGAGCTTTCCTTCCACTACATCGTGGAAAATTATTTATCATTGCTGTCTCTCGGGGATGGAAGGGCAGGGGCAGAACACATCCCTCACGCTAAACCTGGTTCCTGAGGATGTCAGAACCCTCTGGATAAAACATTTCTTCCTCTACAGAGAATCAAAGGGGATAACTCAGTGAGTTTATCAATCTTGGACTACTGAACTTGCTCTAAATACTGAATTTTAAACTTTTACTCATGCCTCTGTCTTGTTCCTTGCTACTGCTTCATCTCTGAGTATTTCAAGTGCTTTCGTATCTTGCCTTCCTGTGGTGAAAAATAAATCTGAAGAACAAATAAGATAATTAAAGACTTTGTTTCCCCTTTTTCTTCCTTCTCCCTTACTGAGACTTCCCCAGGCTGGTACTTCCTGAGGTATTCTGTCTTCTCAAATGTGGAACATATGAAAACTCACTGTTTTCCTTTCCTGTCAGAGAACTAAATGAGCAAAATCAGACAAAATTAGGCATGTATTTAAACTAGAAATCTGGTTTATTTTGAGATCTTACAAAGCTGACACATGAGGGAGCTGTCCAGAGAAGCTGTGGCTGCCCCTGGATCCCTGGAAGCGTCCAAGGAAAGGTTGGACGGGGCTTGGAGCAGCCTGGGACAGTGGAAGGTGTTCCTGCCCATGGGGTGGACCTGGATGGACCTTGAACACCCTTCCCACCCAAACCATTCCACGATTCAATGATTCCAAAAGTGAAATTAATGTGCTCCTACCACTAAGATCCCATCCCTGGGGCTAAACTGGATTTCATTTGATGCCACTCCCATGGTGCAGAGTTTATTTGTTGAATTCTCACCACAACTATTTCTGTTTCTGTAACCACTTCCACTGATCTGAGCACCTCAGTAACAGAGATTTAGACACTGATTCTTGAGCCTGAGAGTTGTTTGAGGTTGCTGTTTGGTCCAGGAGGAACCAATAATTATAAGGAGGAATTATAATAATTAATTATTATATATTATCAAGGATAGTCATGTCTGAGGACCTGACGACATTTTTACTTGGAGCAATGTAATCATATTTTATTTCTGATTCCTATTACACGGGCAACCCTACCTTAAAAATGAAAACAAATCCATCACAAAAGAAGAATGCAAAATCAGTCAACTTCTTTAGCTTGCACTGTTCTGATCAGAAAGCCGTTCCAGTGATTTCCTCCAGTGTTTGTCCAAAACTTTCCCACTTCCATCCTAATTTCCAGCTGACATTAGCATATGGCTCAGAGTTGTCAGGAGACAGCAGTGAGTCAGACCCGGGTGTCACAGTGTCTGGGGCTCAGACTCAGTGGAAATGTACCCACTGGATTTCTCCAAGCTCAGCAGTGATTCTGGACTCTCCAGAATATGTGGGGAGAAAAAGGCACTTTCTGGATCAAGACCTCTGGAACTTCAGCCGTACAGGACTGGAGCTATGAAAATAAAATTTGTTCTTTAATCACAATTGTGCTGCAGCTGTATCAGGATCGTCTCTGCTCTCGCATTTAAGCCATGAATTCCCTGGCTGTTTCAGGGACTGTGCAGCTGCTTGTCTGCACAGATGGGATGAAGGGTTTGGTGCCTGCTTAACTAATGGACCAACTGAGTAATCAACCGTTTAACTGAGTGTTTCACAGGAGTTCCCCAGGTGGGGATTTCAAACCCATCTGGAGATTCCCCCAGACACATCCTGCTCAGCCCAGGCCAATTGGTGTGGTTAATATGTTTATGAACACCCTGGGACAAATGACTCAGGGATTTCCAGACAATCCCTTATGCTGACATCATTGAAGTGTGCAGACATGTCTGCAAACGAAAAATGCAGACTTTGCAGTGCGTGCAGAGATATTCACACAGGACAATCCTGCAGCGGTGGCTGAGAGTTTTCAGAGGGTTTTTGCATGTGATTAACATTACTGATAAAGATGGTTTGTAGACCTGATGGAGTGTTCATGTGGGACCACGGAGCAACTGGGTTATAGAATGTGGACTGGGGAGTTTGGGAAACCTCATCAGATTTAAATCATGTTCTTTTTCAACAGAGACCGCTTTGACCAAAGGCAGTAGTGCAGCTTGAGAGATGTGATTTCACACCTGAACATTGTCCTATAATAAGATACAAAAAACCTCTTCTTTTTTTTTTTTATTTTAACAAGCATCCCACCTTTGAGCATC
The DNA here is from genome assembly GCA_013397845.1 of Melanocharis versteri. Taxonomy (NCBI): domain Eukaryota; kingdom Metazoa; phylum Chordata; class Aves; order Passeriformes; family Melanocharitidae; genus Melanocharis; species Melanocharis versteri. The sequence goes on along the minus strand of VZTG01003214.1, from coordinate 295,280 downwards.
TGTGCAAAATATCAATTTCAGGATTGAAGGAGTTTCCCTGGAGACTCAGTTCTTTAGAGTGGACAGATGTCTGTTGGCCACAAAGGGAGAAGTGGGTGACACTTCTACTTTTTTACACTTTTACTACATTTACACTTCTACTACCTTTACACTTCTACTCCACAGACCAAAGACACACTACAAGCCACATGTGGGCAGATAAATTCCATCTATATGAAATTTTTTAAAAATTACTATTTCAAGAAGCAGTGGAAGAGCTGATGGAGAAATCTGAATGGACTCCATGGCCATTCATAATCCAAAGTGCCAAAAGTTCGTTGTTATCTTTTAAATACGCTGTATTTCAGTTTTGCTATTTGCTTATCAAGACTATTTTTGGCTCCTCTCATATAATTCAGCAAGGCCTGGAGGAGTTTTATTAATGTCAATGTGCAGGCTGAAAAACCACACAGCACCCAGTATTATTTAAAAATGAAATGTCTTCACACAGCTTGAAAGTGTACATGGTGGTGTTGGTCGTGTTGATTAATTAATCTGACTAAATAAAATAGCAAACTATAATTTTTCAAACACCAACAATTCCATTTTAATATTTTAAGCTTTCCGCATCCTTTACTGAGCTATGAATTTCAATAAAGTAGAGGTAAACTCAATTGTAAAAACAATATACAGTCATTTTTTCAGTTTGGAAGTTTCTTTTCCTCTCTACCTAAAATATGGTGCCATTAGTATCCACCAGGCTTCTTCTGGTGATGCAAATCTTTCTGTCAAGGCTTTTTTGTGTTTTTTTTTCCAACGATAGATAGCAACAGTAAATGACCATAAATACATTTCACAGCATCCTAGGTCTGAAAATTCCATTTGCTTCTCCCGGGTACATAAATACCTGGTAAAGAAAGATACAGAATGCTTGGAAAATCAGCCCTGAACTGTTTGAAGGCTTAATGCACAGCAGTTCTGTTTCTTAAATGTGTAAGAAAGTTCCCAGTCTGCAGCTTTCCCCTCCTCCTACTCGCTGGAGCCAGGGAGATCAGTCTCCAAGTCAGCTACATCTTGGGAATAGTGTGCTTTAAAATTGATTTAAATTTTAGTCAGCGTAAGTTCCCTCAAATATATTATAATATATATATTTTTTTTACAGTTTCAGAACTCTGTTTAGTAAAGAATCTCTTGTGAAAATACACCCACGTTCGGCTGCAGGGTTTGCATCATTTATTTCTCTGTTATTTCACTGGGATATTTGATGAAGCTGGAAGAGTATTTTGCAGAGGGCTCCGAGTTTCCCCTGCAGTGGACTAAAGCAATGCTTCCACAGCATCCTGCTTTCACGCAGCGATTAATGGGGGTTGAAGCTGAACTGGGGAAGAATTTGCAGAACTGGGTTTGCTGTGTGGCTCACGGCTGGAAGACAAGGTGAATTGGGAATTGTCGCGCTGGGTGAACATGAGCTGATACCACGGAGGGTTCAGTGATGCCAGGGGAAGTCCCCAGGCCACCCCTGAATCGATTCTTTGCTGCAAAGCCCCGCTCTGACCCCTGGGCTGAGCTTTGCCTCACTGACATCTCCCACTCCCTCCATTAAAGGGGTCTTGGCTCTTTGTCTGGGTCTTGGGAAGCAAAGTCTGCGATTCTGGAGCTGTGAGACTGAAGACACCACAAGAGATCAAACCAGAGCCTGCCACGCTCCTGCTTTTGGGATCAAATCAAAAGATTTCCTCAAGGCTCGAGAGCTTTGTGTTTCTTAAAGCATCTGTTTCTGAAATAATGAAATAACATGAAACAGTAACTTTTCAAGGGGAAAAAAACACTCAAAGAACCAAAGAAAAAAACTTTTGACTTTTACTATTGGAGAGACAAATTTAATAAGTATTGGAGTGTAATAAAAACCTCAAGTGTCAACAAGGGAGTATTAAGAACAAAAATCCCACAACTTACTTACAAAAGCTCCCCCAAACCCATTCTTCTTTCAATTGCTACATTTTTAGTGGTTGTGACTGAGAAAAATGGAAGCTGCTGATAATGAAGTAATGTTTCTGAAGCTGATATTGTGCTTCCTATAACTCAGTGATTTACAGTTTGTGCACAAATAAGCTTCAAATTGATTCTTTTTATCCTTGGACAGATGGGCTTGAAGGTATTTTTTGGCTGTTCTGATTCAGCAGCATTGAAGCATGGCTAAAAGTGAAATTCTTTCTCTCCTGTTGGCGTGATAACACTGCCAAATATGAAAATACCAACAGAAATAAAACCTGATGTTGAAAAGTCTGTCAATCAAAAAGCTCAAATAATTCAGCTTGATAGACTGGGTTTGAGCACATAAAACAGGGCAACAGAGTCCAAAAAGGAATGTAAGAAGATGTGATGTGCCTCTGCTTCGGGCTTTGATTACTGAATATTCATTTTAGGTAAGCTTCTTTCAGTATTTGTATTATTCACATAATTTGCAACAGAAAAAAAGAAAAAAAAATCTGCAACAAAAAATCTTTCTTCAAAATCCAAGAAGTCACAATCTTCAAGATCCTAAAATTTCAATTCCTTTTCTTTTTGATATTTGATATTTTAAAAAGAATAATACAAAGGATGTGTCAGGAAAGCACCGTGCTGTCACACAATTCAAACACTATGGAAGAATCTGAGTACATTCCTCAGTTTTCTAGAGCCACCCGGATAAATTTTGGTAGCTCAGTCATTAATTCTCCAAATAAATGAGCAAGGGCATCTCCTGCTTTCTGCAGACATCTCAGGACAGGTCATCTCTTAATACCCAAGGACATTCCCACGTTTCCAAATGATTCAACTTAGAATAAATTGGCTTGGGTTATTGTGTCCTTGGAGTGAATCAGGGGAGGGTTTGGTTTTGGTTGGGTTTTCTTTGGTTTGGGTGTTTAGTTTTTGGTGGGTTTATTTTTTTGTTTTTGTGTTGGTTGGTTGGTTGGTTTGGTTGGTTTGTTGTTGTGGGGTTTTTTGG
>VZTG01003214.1:269305-292302 GCA_013397845.1 Melanocharis versteri | reverse complement strand
ACGTCCCCAGTACAACAGAATTAGGAATTCAACTATCTGCAACGTCTGCCAAGGGCTTGGGAAGTGAACAGAGCAATAGAAATTCCAGGCTTTATGGATATTTCAATTCTTTCTCTGCCGTGGTGTGGGATTCCAATGAGATCCTGCTGCCACTGAGTGCCTCTAGAAAGAAAATCCTCCCAAAAATTCACACATCCCGAACTGGTTTTATGTGATTTGTTACAAACTGATGAGACTTGGGGGGGAATTAATCCTCCTCCAATCAGGCAGTTCAGCTGAAAACAGTTTTGAAGAGATGTCTTTGAAAAGAAAGAGATTTGACAACACAGACATTTAGGAACTCTCTATAATTTGATGCTCATCAAACTTTGGTATTTAAACCCGTGGATTCTACGGTATCAAAGGAAACAAGAACCTGTAACGTGCATGAAACTGTAGAATACAAAGTGTTCATCAGCCTTTTTGGCTAGTTTTAGTTTTCAAACCAAATCATGAGATCGACGTCTTTACTCAAGTTGCTTGAACCATCCTTTGCTATGGGGAGAGGTGGGTTATTCCCAGCTTTTTCTTCCTGTTTTTTTCCCATATTTAAGCCATTAGGAATTCAATTATCTGCAGTGTCTGCCAAGTNATCTGCAATGTCTGCCAAGTGCTTGGGAAGTGAACAGATCAATAGAAATTCCAGGCTTTATGAATATTTCAATTCTTTCTCTGCCGTGGTGTGGGATTCCAATGAGATCCTGCTGCCACTGAGTGCCTCTAGAAAGAAAATCCTCCCAAAAATTCACACATCCCGAACTGGTTTTATGTGATTTGTTAGAAACTGATGAGACTTGGGGGGGGAATTAATCCTCCTCCAATCAGGCAGTTCAGCTGAAAACAGTTTTGAAGAGATGTCTTTGAAAAGAAAGAGATTTGACAACACAGACATTTAGGAACTCTCTATAATTTGATGCTCATCAAACTTTGGTATTTAAACCCGTGGATTCTACGGTATCAAAGCAAACAAGGACCTGTAACATGCATGAAACTGTAGAATACAAAGGTTTCATCTTCAAGGTAATTAAACATTGTTATCAAACATGCTCTGTTTTAACAACTTTCATGCTTTTGCAGCTCCACAGCTGGAAAACCTCTCTCAAAAACTGAAGACTTCCAGGACTCAAAATTTACCTGCCTACATGAATATCTAATAGAATGGGACTGCCAGCCAGTTTATCTTCCTTTATTTTAGGTTGTAGACAGAATCCTCAGCTACAGCTTAAAGCAAATAAACCAGGGAGAAAATTTCCTCAACAAAAATACCCCATGGTATAGTGAATAATTTTGCAGACAAAGGCAGCACTGTTAGTACATTTCTCAACATTAAATGAAAAACCAGATTATTCCAGTGTTTGGTGAAGATGTGGGGACCACATATTTGCTCATTTATAGGTTCTGGGAATTTCAGCCTCTCAAAGTCCCATGGAAATACCTAAGAAGTTGCATTCTTTGTTTATTTAGGATCTTTTGATGGTCCCAGGCTTGCTCAACTCAGACATTACTTTTTAACCTGATTGAGTCAAATTAACTTGCTGTCATTTGCTGAACTCAGTAGTGGAAATACAGTTTGGGAATGTCTAGACAAGGTTTTTGTGTCTCCAGCCACAACCTGGTGGTTGTATTACCTATTGTATAAATTGCAAATATATAGAGCTATAAGGTTCATTATCCACCTTATAGCTATATATATATGCAATTTATACAGTATACACTTCAAAGGAGTGCCTGTGTGAAGGAAAATTACTCCTGAAACACGGGGAACAAACCACATTTACTGCACTTAAGCCTGTAAACGTTTCCTCTAGCTCAAGTTGTAAATGCCTGTGATCTTACTGCTAAAGAAAGCAATAACAAAAATAACGACAGGGCTCTCCTCCTGATTCCTGGTCTCTAGTTCCCATAGGATTTGTAGGTTTATTGCCTCTTGTTTTCTGCAGCATCTGAGTTTTGCTGTGTTGTACAAAAATATTCTTATCTGGGAGTTTGCCACTTGTGTGGCTTTTCTTCCCCCTCTCTCAGTAAAATGCCAATTAACGCAGACCAGCAGTACATGGAATTAAGGGGTGGATCTGAGGAGTTGATTGGGAATTCTTCCCTGGACTGCCAGTTGCTCACCTTTGTTAGCACAACCTGCATTTACAATTATATTGCTGAGCCAAATGGGACACGTTGTCCCAAAATTACTCATGACAACAGTATTCAATCCACACAAAAATCCCATCTAGGAACAATTTTCATTCTGATTTTTATAGGGGTATATTTAGCTTTTGGCAGAACTAATTTAGAAAAGGTAATTCATTTTGGAGCAATCACGCCAGGGTCATTGAGATGGGGGCATTTTAATGAAAATGTTCATAATAATTATGAAGTGACCTTTTGCTGTTTATTGAAACATTTATTTTATGAGTGTCTCCTCAAGAAAAAAGAAAAAAAAAGTACCAGGTGGCACAGAAGAAGGGTAAAAGGATATGTTAAGGATTTATTTACATTTCTACTTCTTCCAGTATTTGTATTCTCAAATTTAATATTCTAATTAAGCTTAAAACTTCTTTCTGCCTTACTGTTGTAAGGCACAGACTTGTGGATGACCATCCCCTGTCTACAGGTGGTTGTTTCCCCTTCTCTCTCTGCTTTCCCATTCTTGTCCTCCTCCATAATCCCATTTCCCTGCCTTTTCCCTTCCCCTAACCATCTTATCGTGGATTTTTTACCATCCCAGGAGGTTTTTCCCTTTCAACCCTTCCCAATTCCCATCCCCCAAAGCAATAAACCCCCTTTCAGCCTGCCAGCCCTTCCATGCCCTCTCCCTTTACCTCGTGGTGATGTTTCACCCCCAAATCAAGGTTCCAAATTTTATTTATTTAGGGTCAGGGTCAGGGTTCTCCTGGCACAGCCCTGCGAGCAGCTGAGGCTCATTTATCTGATCAGGTTATTTGGGTTCCTCTGCATTTGTGGAAATCAAGTTTTGTTCTTTTTCATAACCAACCACCACCTGCTTTGCAGAAAACCCTGCAGCCATCAGAAGTAACACGAGCACGTCCTAAATCTGTCTGTCTGAAAACACACAAAGGCCTTGAGCTTTTATCTTTTCTATTCTTGATCGTTTCTGCCAGTGTTTAAGTTGTAAGAACCTAGGCTAGGCTGAGTGNCACTGCGGGAGGGTTTGACTTCAGAACTTGACATTTTCATCTTTCCCGTTTTCCTGCCATTCTTACAGTCATTTTCTAACCAAAACATGCAGAGATTCTGGTGTCACTCCTGAGGAAAAAACCCACAAGTTGCCCAATGTTTATTTTATTGCCTGGGCAGGCAGGCAGAGCTGAGTGGTTAAAATAAAATAAAATAAAATACAGGCAGTCTAGTTTTGAAAGATATGTTTTAGGCATGCTTTATACATAACAGGAAGATGAGACACAGGGAGAAGGAGCTTTGGAACCCGCCTGTACTCAGGAAGGGGTGGTGCAAGCACTGGGAGGTTCACCCGGAGACAGAATTCTGAATAAATGTGAAATTTTAGAACCAGACAAGGTATCTGGGAGATTTAGAACTGTCCAGTGCTTCTCTTTTGCTACAGTAAACCACAATTTTTGCATAAAAATGAGAAAGTTGACATTTTTTAATGTCATTTATGAAGTAGCGTGGCATGCAAAGACTCTCCAGAACAACTTCTGGCACCTTCCCAGCGTCCATGTGAGCAAGGCAGGGGATAAATCAAAAGTGCTTTGCCTACTGGTGAAAAGGATCACAGAAATAACAAAAATTCCAGCTGGGAGCTGGGACGTGGAATTACCAGAGCAAACCCACAGCAGTTGTTCCAGCAGCAACAACTCAGAAACGGGACTTGGAAGCTTCCATCCTTCAGGGAAGGAAAACAAAGCATCCAGTGGAATTTCTTGAGAAGAAATAGGGGTTGGTGCCCCCATGACTGGGATGGAGGTTGTTTGACAAAAAATGTTATCCAGGCTGAAGAACGAAGTTCAACCACGATTCCTTGTCTTGCTGTATTTGATCTCAAATCTTATTTTTCTCTTCAAACTGTTTCAGTCCATCAGGTGTCTGTGTTGTCTCAGAGAGGATGGCAAAAAAAGGAGAGGGAGGCTGAAAGGTCAATGCCGAGGAAGCTGGAATTACACGTTTGAATTACTCAGCTTGGTGACATTTTAAATGGATTACTGTGGCTTGCAAAGAGTAGAAAAATCTGAATAAAATCAAGGTTAAGGAATGTGCAGAAATGTTGCAGAGCCCTCCAGTGCCATGAGCACACAGCAAAGAGCTTGCAGTCGTTTTTATCTTGAAGAAGTACAAGATTAATTCACGCTGATCTATTTAAGTAAAATGACTTGCACAAAAGTAGGTTACATTGATCGCTGCGTGTTCAAATTATTAATTACAAGTTTTATGGGTTTCCAGTTTGGATTTGCTGGCACAACACTATAAATCAGGCACAATCCCATTAACACTGATAGACTGGTGCTGGTTTAGATTGGTGTGAGGGGAGGATAGAAATGCAAAAGCTCAGAGGAAAAGTTGTGTCCTAAACTGACGTATCTGGAGTGTGTTTAAGGGAGTGACTCTTGATTTATACCGGTAGAGAACTAAAATTCCTGCTTGGAAATGTGACCAAATATGGAATAAATAATATTCCAGTAAAAGGGATATATTCTGTCCATCTAAAAGAGCAGAAAACCCTGTTTTCTTTGGGTTTTTTCCCTAACTGTACAAATAAAAGTAATTTAGATCAATTTCATGCAACATGCCACCAAATCCAAACTGGAAACCCATAAAACTCGTAATTAATAATTTGAACACGCAGTGATCAACGTAACCTACTTTTGTGCAAGTCATTTTACTTAAATAAATCAGCGTGAATTAATCTTGTGCTTCAGCTGGGGCTCTCAGACAACGAATCTTCACCTTCACCCGTTGCCCGTGCTCCGCATAATTTGGGTCACACACTCTCAGCAATCCACAGAACCTCTGCAGAATCAACTGAATTTGTTGTGAGCCGGTGCTAAAAGTTGATTTAAAAAAAAAACAACAACCAAACCTTAATCAGACTGCTAAAACAACTTTTTTTTTTTTTAAGTAATCGTCCATCTGTAACAATTCTTGCACCACAATTCAGTCCCAAGAAGCTGTTTTATAATAAAATTGAACTGGGGACATTATTCACACAAAGGATGGGGCTTTACAAGTGGGGAGTTTACAAAGAGGGGAATTCTCTCATCCGGTGCAATGAATGAGATCCAAGTGAAGGAAAAACATTGGCCAGAAGGAAAAGGCTTTCAGTGTTTTGAGAGGTATTTCTGTTAAATGAGCTTTTTCCAATAACATTTAGAAGTTCAAAGCACTTCTCATCGTCTACAGCACTCGAGGTGACAATTTGCTGCTGTCTTGTAAGGCATAGAGACATAATGGCCAGAAATTGGGAGAAATTTTGTACGTCAGGAGGAATTTCTTCATGGAAAGGGTTGTTAAACCTTGGAATGGGCTGCAGGGAGGTGGTGGAGTCCCCACCCTGGAGGTGTTCAGGAATTGAAAGGACGTGGCACTCAGTGCTCTGGGCTGGGTGACAAGGTGAGGATCAGTCAAAAGCTGGACTTGATCTCAGGCCTAAATGACTCTGTGTTAAGGGTTGGATTCAAAGTTTATAAAATGCAGAATGAAAGCAGATGTATTTGTGCAATTATGATTTTTCAAGGTAAGTAGATCAGGAAGAAGCCGTTTAAGAGTTTCCTGTGAGCTGAGAGATGGTTTAAATCTTCTTCTATTACCTGAAATATTAACGATTAGCAAAGTTTCTGCATTTAAAGTATCACCACAACTACAGAATGGGGTTCATCTGGGAGGTGCAGAGCAGAAAAAGGAAATGGCAGGAAGCAGAGGTAAGTGGGGACATGGCCAACAAGAACAGCTGAAGCTGGTGTTTTCCACCAGGAAAAGCTGATGGAAACCAGTAACACCAAGAGAGCTGCACAGCTTGAGTTCTCAGCACTCAACAAGCTGCTGCAAATAGAAAACAATTATCTGAGATCAAAATGTGAGGATTAAAGCTGTATTTCAAATTGGAATCCAATCCCTGCTGCAAAACTGGACTCCAATCCCTAACAGAAAGGACCCACTGGACAAGGACTGTGTCTTCAGCTGCCTCAGAGTCTGCCTTTACATCTGCAGGAGGAAGGGAAGCTGAAAACCCCTGAAAACCTGGCTGTGCTTTCCCAGCTCGGTGGGAAGCCTGGCAGCAGCCCAAGGTTTCATAAAATCCCTCCAGGTCCTTGCTGGAGTGACAAGCCCATGATCCAGGCTCTAGCCAGCAGTGGAAGGGATAATAACGAGCAGACTGATAAAGGCAGAGCTCTGCAAGGATGAAATTGGCCCCACAGCTTCGTTCCCACATCCCCTAAAAGAGGCAGGTTCATTGTTGAGGAAATGATGCTGTTCCCTGACAGCACTGCTCTGGCAATCCAGCTTTAATGTGGAGCCATTTCCAAGTTTGTTTCCATCATGGGGCAGCAGGGAGGAATCAGGAGGTGGCTGATCCCTAATGGATGATTCTCCTCTCCAGGCTGATTGTGCAGAAGAATGGAAATGGCTCGTTTGGAGCACTGCAAGCACACGGCCAAAGGAGCCCAGAGTCCTGACACCCTCTCGCAGGGGTTTTTAAACCACTTTCCCTCCAATGAGCAGCTGAGTGGATTGGCCATGGAACAAAACTTAAATTACAGAGGAAAATAACCGCTGATTGGAGTTCCCAGGTACGAGGTGTTTTATTGCCTCAGGTTCTGGGAATTTCTGGGAGCCAGAGTTAATTACAGCTTACATTTGGCCACGCTGGCTTAGGCAGAAGGGGGATTCCCTGGGCTATTTTGTGACATCTGATTTCCTTTTTTTCCTCTGGGCAGTGCAGTGACAACCATTAAACCCAGGTGTCTGTAAGGATTAGAGCACAAATAAGCAGCTGTGTTAAGCTTTTCAGATTTCCAGAACCCCTATTCTATTCTTGATATCAGCAATGAGGCACAAAACCTATCAGATGGAGCCATGCACATTTTCCTTAAAATTACTGTTCTCATTACTTCTGGGAAAACTTTCTAGTCCCAGGCACTCAGAAATACATCATTATTAAGTTTCTAATGCCTGGCACTCATTTAAGGGCAGAAACTGCAATCAGATGATTTGCAACGTCTTTCTCTGATCAGTAAAATTAGGCTGCAAGCTTGGTAAGGAATAATAAATCTCTTATATCCTCTCTCCCCTTGTCTTTCCTTTCCAAAACATTGAATTATTACAAATCAGAGGGTTTGTTGTTTCTCTTTTTTTTTTTTTTTTTGATTATGCAAAATCTACTTGCTGGNTTTTTTTTTTGGATTATGCAAAGTCTACTTGCTGGCAAATACTTATAGGGATTAATTAGGGGTTTAATTAGTTAATTGGCCAATCATTGCCTGAAAAATAGGAATCACAGAATATGGTTGGGAGGGACTCACAAGGATCATCACAATCAGATTCCAAGCAATATTTCCAAAGGTTCGTAAGGAATGGATTTTTGCCTCACCATCTGTCACATCTGTAGGCATTAATTTGGCTTTCCAAGGAAACATCTCTTCAGTGAGAAAGTTTTTTAAGGCAAGGTTAGGTGCACGAAGTAAGTGATGGAGAAGAGGCCACATGGAGCTTTCTTATGTCTTTAAATATGTAAAATACAACTATTAAAAAAAAGTAGGAAAAACTTCAATTAAACAAACATTTCAGCTCTAAATGAAGCCTGGCTGACTCAGTGCTGCTACATAAACATTGGTTTAAGCAGTAACTGATGTAGGAAAGAATCAATTAACAGGCTAAATGGTCGTGTCAATTTGCAAACGGAGTTAAGAATTAAATGGAGAAACACCAATTTGTGCTTACTCCAGGTCTGGCTCTCCGTTTCCTACAGAGCAAATATCAGCCAAATAAGTACCAGCAGTGGTAACTTGGGGGTTCTACTGCTCACTCATTATTTCTGTACTATAAACCAATCAACATCAGCTCCCTGACAGCCCAGGGTCTGAGCCACTTCCAGCACTGAAACAAAATAAAAATCTTGAATGGATCAACTAGGGGACTCTTTTCTCTATGATTTCCAAAAATCCACCAGGCTAATGCGTAGATAAATACTCAGAAAATCTCTGTCGGAGCTTTATAAAATCAATTCCTGAATAAGACAACCAGGGTCCCCCATGCCCTTCACACACATCTTTTGGTAAAAGTAGAATTACATAAAACTATTTCCACACCAAAAAAGTTGAGTTTTCAAGATGCAGGCTAAATTTCTTGTCAAAAGCTCACCCCGGAGAATCACTTCCAGCCTCATAATCGTAACATTCACTTGGGAAGCAAAATTGAAGTCAAATTTTGAGTGAAAAAGGCCTAAATTCTGTTCCCTGAATTCCGAGGTGGTTGAATCAACGTGTCCATGATCATGAATAGAGCAATATCATCCTTTCCTACATTTTTTCCTAGATATGAAGAATTAAAAAGGAAAAGCATTTGACTAAATGCAAATAAAATTAATTTTTGACCCTGTGCTCCCTTCAGGAGAGATCGAATCAGTGAAGTCTCTGGCACAATTCACTTGACCAGAACATCCAAAAGGCCACGAGGAATCACCCTGGAAGTGCAAATTTCTTTTCCTGAGTTTCCCAGGGGGAACAGCTGAGCTACCAACTGCAGATCCCTAAAGCCAAAGGAGAGGAATCTCACCAGCAACATTTAAATCGAATTTACTTCATCAAAGAGCTTCCCTTCCTAGATCTATAAATGATGGGCATTTATAGAGCACGTTAAAATCTCCAACGACCACGTCCTAAAATGCCCGGAACTTGAAGACTAAGGTTGCCAGCAGGAATTAAGAAGTTAATGAATATTTGCTAGGATTTACTGGGAAAAACCTGTCCCAAGGAGAAGGGAGAACCTTAATTCTTACTCCACTTAGAGTAAACTTGGAGAAAAACAGAGCTTTCCTCACCCACACCTGGAATTATCTTGCACTGATGGGTCCTAGGAGGCAAACAGGGCTACCATGAGCCAATTCTGAGATTTATAAACTGCCTCCACCATAGAGGTGGGCTATAAATTATCTAGTTTTACTTGAAATGGCCCTTTTTGGCCCATTCAAGTGCTCTGCAGTTCCCTGTCTCATATCAGTGACTATGTCGATTGAATCTTGCATTCAGAATCTGCAAATATTGTCAGATAAATTGGTAAAATGAAATGATTTCCCGGCAGTTTTCTGTGGATGCAAGATTGTGGAAATCATTGGACAACCCATACCTGTTTATCTACTCTGTAATAAATATGACTGCGGGGAAAAAAAATCCTTTTTATTTGGTTTCTTCGAATTCTTTCTTTGCAATGTCTTGTGTTCCAGAGCTCCAAGAGATGCCTGTGCAAGAGCACAGGAGAGAGGATGGGCAGCACTGATTGTGGGATTTAGTGGATAATCCAGCCCAAATATCCTCCTTTTATGGGTTTCCCCAGAGATCAGAAGGATGTGTGCTTACACGGTTAAAGGCACATCTTCTTCTGCCCTAATTAAACCTTCCCAGCTTTGTATCCCAATCCACAGCAGGATGGAGACCTTGATAAAATTCCTGGGATAATTTGTTGTGCAGATGATCTGTTGTGTCCTTGGTAAGGTAACAGAGGAGCTGAAGTTGTCTTTGTGTTAAAACATTTTCCCGACGAAGAAGGTTTGAAACCAGAAGGAAAACGGTGAGTCAGGCTCACCAAGGTTGGTAATGTGGCAAATGTCACAGAAAAAACTGCTGTAAGCCAAGAAAAATTCATAGGAAACTTCTCAAGAGTCCTGGATTGTTACTTTTAGGATAAAAGTTTCTTTATCCACAGAAAGAGGACCAAAAAAAATGTTGCTTTTCAGAAGCATCTGGCTTTTTGTTTGATTGACAGAATCATAGATGAATGTGATATTCAGTTTTCTCCCAGATTTGTCATGCTTTAGCATTCCGAATATTAACTGTGAGTAGGAACACTTAATTTTTGTATTTTTTCCTTGGACCAAGGAGGGAAAATTCTGTATGTAAAAATCACGGATTTTTTTACCTCAGGAACCAGCGTAACATTTCCAAACCAAAATCAAAGCAGAGCTGTTCTCATTTAACACCTTTAATGTTTTGAGGAGGTTTAAATGCCATCGTGGAGTCACAAAGCAAGCGCAAAAGCGAAGAGGAGAGACCTGAGAGAGACAAGAAATTGTCCAATGGGAAGCATGAGAAGCTGCAGAGCTTCCACAGTCGTGGTTAGAAAAGATGCCAAGAAATTGGATTTTGGATTCAATGTTTCTGCACTTAACAGGAATTTCAAAGGGAGCAACCTAAGGAAATTTTAATTCTCAGCGAACTGAAAAGGACACAGGAAAAATGCAATTGCATGAGAGATGACAAATAACTGCAGTGTGAGATTGTATCCAACAACAGCACATCCTGCAAGAATTTTTAGTTGTTTCCTGGGGCTTTGGTGAAGAATTGTCTTCACTCGGGGGGCCTGGGGTCCAGTGTTGTGAATATTTTATAACAATTAGAGCTGCAGGAGGAATAAAATACCTTGGACTGTTTTTAAACTTAACACAGAGACTCAGAGATTCCCTTTAACAAAGGTGGGTGTCCCTCCAAACCTAAATTAATTGATTTTTTGAATAGAGCAGCTTTTGAGGAAATACCTCTCTAAAACACAACAGCTTCAATTCCAAGCAGAAGGCGGCACCAGGAGCGGTCACAATTCCTAAAGTTCCCCTTACTTCCCAAACGGTGTGGAGAAACAAACTTTTTGGGTGTAGTTTGTGACACACAAATAACTCCAGACCCTCGGTGGGGAGACTGAGACTCCACTGCTGCCGCGTTTCCCCGCGTTGCATCACGGGCCCGATGCTTTTCGTTGGAGTTTTATCGAAGAGATGGGACCATCGTAGTTATACACGATTTATTACTTAAAATAACAAACAAGGCTTCAGTCTCAGAGGTTGTGAGGTCGAGTAACAAGTCGCCATAACAGAGGATAGTCACGGGTTTCAGGGTTACATGGTAATTTATAACTTTCTGGTCCAATAAGCAATTAACACGAAACTTTGTTTTAACTCGATAACCTATCACCTCTCATATTTTTACTGCAATGTGTCTGTTCTTCTACCAATCAAGTGCCAGGTCACGTATACCTATGTACTTCTATTATAACATCTAAATTCTTAACTTAAACTATAAAATCATGTTATTATACTTAAAAGCCTTCACCAAATCACCCAACACATATTTTTATTTATAACTATAGGAACACAGGTTTATGATTCTCTTGCTTAAGATTTAATGTCTTGTCATCGCATTAACCCCAGCTCCTTCCAAGGCCGTAAATTAAATCCATTATTGTCTTCAGAGGTTTTAACCTCTCGGTCTCCAACACACTGCAGCACCTCTGATGGGTCCCTTCCAACTCTTGTCTGAGCTCTGGAACTTTTCACGGTTTTTTTCTCTCATCCTGCTTTAGAAATTCAAAATAAGCCAGCAAAGGGTGGGAAAAGTGCCCTTTTCTCCCCCCTGATGGTGGAGTCAACGTGAGCAGCCTTGGTGGGGACATGTGTGACAGTCTGAAGGCAGGAGAAAGAAATCATCAATCCTAAAATTTCTTCTCTTCTCTGGAGGTGCCTGGAGCCTGTGCTGAGCTGCTGCATTTCAGACTCCCTGGCCCCATCCCTACTGTACCTAAATTGGGATAAATCCATTCCCTCCCATCAGGGAATTGTCCAAACTGCTTCTTGAAAACCACCAACGGCTTGTGCTAATTGATGTGAACAAATCCAGGAATTTATTCAAATACATGGCCAGGACCATGTTAAAAATGTAATAATTCAACTTTTTGGGTGATTAAATCTGCCCTGGTGCTGAAGTGTTTGCCAGGCTGAAAATGGGACGTGATTTAAAAACTGCTGGATATTTCTGATCCCAGACTCTCCTTCCCCCAGCAAACCCCCAAAACACAAAGGAAACCCAGTGAAATTAAAGGTATTGATTGGATCAAGCCCCGTGCATTTACACAGAATACTCAGAATATTACACAGAATGCATTTAATCAGAATATTATCAGCTACAGAAATCCAAGTGGCAAAACACAAAAGTGTGTTAGAAAAAAAAAAATGTTAAGAAGAATAAAATAAATAAAAAATAAAAGGAACACAAAACCAAAAGAACTAAGTCTGTTAGAGTGGAATTTTTTTTTTTCTGAAAGCATTTCAGCTTTCAGAAAATTTATTTAATGCAGCAACCCCAAGAGTTAGAGATGATAAGAGGCCTTTTACCCCATTATGAGGTTGCTTAATAAAAAAAGCTACAACAGTTCCAACCTGCAATTAAACACTGATTTTCTCCAAAAAGCACAACTTTCTAAAGAAAATTCTGCCTGAATGCAACTGTTTCATCCATCATTGCAAATGATAACTCTGAGAGACATGTCAAAAAAAGCAAAAAAACAGGGATGGATCCAGGCCTGGCACGTTCTGTAACAACATAATTGACACAACCCCAGAGGAAAAGGATTTGTCAGACACTGTCAGCTCCAGCAGCTGCAGAGGCTCAATTTTCTCAAAATTATAAGGTTCCCCCTAAGCAATTTTTGTAACAGAGTGAAAAAGAGTAATGTGTAGAAAAGTTTCTTATTAGGAATAAAAGCCCCGATTAAACCTCCACCATTAACCCCAAAATGCCAATGATTTGCAGGGGGTGTTTGAACTTCATTTGTGCTTTGCTGTGCAGCTCCTGCAGACACCCAGCAAGAAAGAGGAATTTGCAGGCTGAAAAACACTAATTGGGGAGAGATAATGAGAAAAAGTGTGCTGAGCATGATAGGGTCAGCAATAAACAGCTTTAAATAGTTAAAAAAACACTGCTTTGGTGAGACAGGCACCACTATAAACCTTGTTTCTGCTTTATCAAGGGCTGAATGTGGGTGAAACAGGCACAGAGAGGAGGGTTTGGTGTCCACATCTCAAAATAGAAATAGTAATGAAAGCTTCCTTCTCACCCATGTGTGTCGCCTCATTGCTGCTTTCCACGAAATTATAGTTTAGGAGAGCAAGTCAAGACTGTTTCCCTCCTTTTTCCCTTTTTAGAGGCAGCCTAATAACCCTAATAATTATTTCAGGTGTTCTGATAATTTTGTTTAATTTTTGTGGAGCAGAAGTTGTAGTTTGAAAGTAATTGCAGACATTATTCTGTGGAAATCAGTTAGGACCAGATTTCTAAGAGAATATGCAGTGCTTCCTCATGCAGTTTCATAAGATCTGAGTAGTCAAAATGCTTAAATCCCATTACCCAAGTACCTTTTTTTAAAAAAAAACAAAACCTAACAAAAATAACAACAAAAAACCAATGATGACAACAACAACAAAAAACCACACAACCAAAAAAAACCCTTAAAAACAAACAAACAAACAAAAAAACCCAACCCCACCCAAAACAGGATTATAACCTTATTTTCAAAAAATTCCATGTGTTTCACCATTGTATCTGTTGAAAATCCAGTTACCTTTAAGAATCTGCTTCTTCACTGGCGTATGGTCCCTAAATAGCTGAGTCAGAGAAACACAGCAGGTTCAAGATTCCTTAAAAGAAATTAATAAATCCAGGCTTGATCCCATGGCTTTCAGCCAACTGTAAAAGAGAGATAATATTATGTCCCTATCTCTTAAAGAAGCTGTCAGGATAAATAAAAAAAAAGCCTGAAATGCTCAGATCTCTCACTAATGAGGTCATGTAAGTGTCAGAATTAGATAAGAAGAACTGACAGTGCTGATAAACTACATGAAGGTTGTATGGATATTCCAGCAAGTCCCTGTAGATCTATTTTAGCTGTACAAATATTTTGCCAGTGTTACATTCAGTTAACAGAAAAATCAATCTAGTGAGATCAAATTCAGTTTGGGTTAATTGAATGAATGCCAATATCAGTAGCAATATTAAAAAGAAAGACAAAGTGGAATAGGAAAGGACACGCAGCTTCTGACTCGTAACATTAAAAAGTTAAAACTGAAGGAAAGAAATAACTAAGTTTAAAAAAGCCAGGCCTAAAGGTCTGGGTTTGGGTTGGAAGGGATTTTAAAGACTATCTCATTCCAACCCCCTGCTGCCCCTTCCACTATCCCAGATTTCTCCAAGGTCTGTTCAACCTGGCCTTGGACATTCCAGAGATGGGGCAGCCACAGCTTCTCTGGGCTGCATTATTACTCCTCCCAAATCACATTCCTGAAATTAATCATGTGCACCACCCCCATGACCACCAATGGTTTATATTCCACTCAATTTCTGTCAGGATCAAAGTGGATTTGCATACCTCTCACAGAATAAAATGCACGGCAACATTTTAATGGAGATGAGAATTAGTTTAATTATTTCACTATTTCTCTTTTTCTAAATGTCCCTTCGGTGACATCCCTCTGTGGACACTGAAAGCTTGGTTGCAGAGAGATTTTTCAGTGTCTGCTTGTGTCCGTGAGCATTCTCACTTTCTCACGGAGCTAGCTGCAAAACAGCCAGAGAGCTTTTGTAAATAATTCTTCTATCTTGCACCTGTGAGGTGTTTTTGCAGCTTGTTATTATCAGTCTGAAGGATTGTTTAGGAAATGTGTGTTTTTAGGACCTAGCCAATAACCCTGGGGGGTGGTTGATGAAGATCCAATGACTTTCTACAACCTGGGGTATAAAACCCTTCTGTATATAAAGAAATAAAGGCATTTCTATCTAGTTACTCCTGAGTTCGGTTCTCTCCTTCCTCCCCGGGCTGTGTCCAGATTGTGACATCCCTCTGTCCCTCAGATATCAACCACATTCTCTCAAAATTAAAAGCTACTTTCAGTTCTTGATCAACCTACTGACTTTAAACTTGAGGAATTGCTCCTTGAAGTTGCTGTGCCTCAGACCCAGGGAAACCCAGGAGTGTCAAACCCCTTATCTGTACTCTCCAAATATCTCAGAAGGTCTGATAAAATCTGATAACTCTCCACCCAAACTTTACCTGCCATAATGTGGTGTAATATTCCCCTGTGAATGTGGTTGGGATGGCACTACTGGATTTTTTCAAGGCAGGCAGCAGAAGTTTCTGAAAGGTGCTTTGGTATTTAGAGTTATCAATCAATCAATCCTGTCATCTTTGATTTGCATCAGGCAGGGCCTGAACCACCTCCCTGGCAGAGATGCTCAGATTTTTGCCATCTCCCTTCTTACAGGGGCAGGAAAGCTGCACATCTGCAGGGGCCACTAGTGTTTTTCAGGAAGCACTAATTGGGGGGGGCTGACTGGAGATAAATCACCAGAGGGAACAGAATTTTCTTAGAGGTTCTGATGGCTGCTGCGAGGCAAACAGATCCAAAGGCCTGTTAATTGCTCAAACAACACATTCTCTCACGCAAACGAGGTTTCTTTTTCTTCTTTTCAGGCCCAGTTTGCCTGACCACGTTTGAATCCTGTCTTCGTGCCTTCACCAGTATGAGAAACGAGATAGTTAATAAATATTTCTAATGAAATAATGAAATCGATGAGGCTTGAGGACTTGGCTCAAATTCAGAGCCACTCTTCTTGCTGCACAGCCTTTATAAACCTTCCTGCTTGGATTCGGTGAGACAAGAATCTTTCCATGATTAAGGCAAAGAGGCAGAAACGATTCTTCTAATGCAAGAAGACTTTATTTAGAAAAACTTTTCTTTTTTTTTATTAGATCAAAGCATACTGAAGTCCTGAAGACCTTCTCAGTTTTTCCTTTTCAGGCTATTCAGACCAATAAACATCCTACTTAAAGTAAACCCCCTACACACAAACCTTCTATTGCCTCCCTCTGTAAAACACCACAGCTACAAAATGTTGCCAGTGTGATTTCTAAGCCTGTTTTCCATTTATTCTGCTCATTAATACAGTGATTTTGAAGCTGGTCACTGAATCGCAGACATTAATGAAGCATAGGGAATAATTCATGGAATCTTTAAGGCTGGGAAAGACTTCCAAGGTCACCAGGTCCAACCTTCAGGTGATGCACCCATATTCACTAAAACACATCCTGAAGTGCCACATCATGTGCTCATGTTTTGAACACTTCCAAGGACAGTGATTCCACCCCTTCCTGGGTGGAATTCTTCCAATGCTCAACCACTCTTCCAGTGAAGAAATTCTTTCTAATATCTAATCTAAACCTCCTCTGGTGCAACAGGAGGCCGTTTCTCCTTTTCCTGTCAAATAACTTTAATTTCCTTAGGTGGAAAGCACAGGAGAAGAGCAAAGAAGGAGAAATTCCAGGTTATAATTGGTTTTTAAGCACATTGTGCAGGAGTGTGCTGAGCTTTCTTTGTCTTCTTTCTCTTTTCTTCACAGGGATGAAGAACTCTGCCCTTCCCCTTGCTCACAATTTACATCTTGGGATGTTATCACAGAAAAAGTGCTCAGTTTTACCATCAAACTCATAAAATCACCCATAAAATCACTCATAAAATCATTCACAAAAGAATGGTTTGGGTTGGAAGGGACCTTCAAGATCACCTCGTTCCAATCCCCCTGACACAGGCGAGGAACCTTCCACTAGACCAATATTAATACTGAATATCAGTGATTAGTGGATTTTCTGCCAACATCTCCATTTCAGCGAAGAGAAACAGCCCAGCAAGCTGCAAGGATATTTAGGAATAATTTTCAACCTGTGGTCCACCGGTGAAAATCCCAAACTATTCCTAAAGGCTGCACAAAAAGTCAAATATATTGCAGGCTGGCTCAAATTCACTAATTACGATGAATTCCGAAGGACAGCAAACCAGAAGAAAACCCAAAAACGCTGAACAGAGGCTTGTGAGCCCTTTCCTGAGTAGGTCACCAGCTCAGTAGAGGAAACAAAACTGTAGAATAAAACTCAGATAAATAAGAAATGGCGGAAATAAAAAGAAAAAGAATTAAATAAAATTCAGGGAGTTGTTTTAGAGGCAAGCCACAAGGAATTGCAGGCAGGTGAGGCCCTCACGTGCGGCCCAGTTTAGAGTGCAAGGAAAGATATTTAACGTGCCAATCAAAGGGAAAATGTGCCTCACATTCCAGGGAATTTAATGCCAACTCTACATCCCTTATTAATTGTTCTCAGCCTCAGAAAAGCTTCCTCCAGGCTTGGTTTTCTCTACAGAAGCTGACAGTAAAACATCGTTTGATGAAAATAGCACACTGCCCAGCCTTTCTTCCGTGTGCCCTGTGACCCTGTGGCTGGAACAATTCAGCTGCAGGAGTTTTCATCATCAACATTTGAAACCCTGCAGTTACCTTTTTTTTTTTTCCCCCCCAGAAAAATAAGTGTTTTTCTCCAAGAGGACACAAAATACTGGAGAAAAACAAGTTAATAATGTGCTGTGATCTTATCAGGGGCCTGGACTGAGAAAAGTCCTTTAAGAGAGATGTCAAAGTCAAATCCAAGCCCCAAACAAATTTTACCTGTCCAAGGTCAGAGTCCTGTGCATCCTTAGGGATCTTCCTGAGATTCATGCAGGGTTTTGCTCTCACATCCAGTATTTGTCATAGCAGACACTCTGGGGGCTGGAAAGACAAAGAATAACTGAGCAAACACTCAAAAACCTGACTGCAGCAAAGGTCTGGCTGTAAAGAACAATCTTTGTACTGTTGTTCAGGAGGTAAAGGGGAAAATACAATAATTAATTCATTATTGGGACTGCAACATGCTAATTATCTATGAACCTTATCCAAATCTGGAAGGAAACAAGCACAACTGCTGGCTAGGGCAGAATAGAAATGTTTGAGGAGAGCTGCAAGTGGGAGATCCCTGGGTCTGAGATGTAAATGCAACTTGAGGGGAAAAAAAAAAACTCATGAAGAGCTGGAAATGGAGCAAGTTAATTAAAAAAAAAATAAAAATTAAGAAAAAAGAAAGAAAATAGCAGATTTTCAGGCCCCTGGAGAGCAAAGACCACTTCCTTGGCTAAATGAGCAAGCTGAAGGATCTAAATGCCAAAGTTGGACGTAGGGGCTGAGTTGCAGCAGTGAAGTGGTGGATGTTTGCTGAAGGCTGCTTGGTTTGAATCTACTGAATTAAATAGAGTGTCCATGCTGCAGTGGAGGATGGAAATCATTGCTGTCCCTCCCTCAGCCTCACTGGGAGACAGGCACAAATTACCAGGCTTAATAGTTCCTTAATATCCCGGAATCACAGAATGGTTTGGGTTGGAAAGGACCTTAAAGATCATTTTGTTCCTCCCCCTTTCGTGGGCAGAGACACCTTCCACTGTCCCAGGCTGCTCCAAGCCCTGTCCAACCTGGCCTTGGACACTTCCAGGGATGAAAATGATTATTCTGAAAATTCCCTAGGATTTTATCTGGGGAAAAAAAATTGTGGCCAATCCTGGGAAGTTCCTGCAGCTTCCAGCAGAAGCCTGCTCTTGCTGCAGGATGGATACAATGCCCTTAAAAAAAGGGGGTGTTTTATCCAGTTGAGGTAGGAATGAGATAAGGCTGGGAGAAAGCCAGTTTATCTGGGTCACCAGATGGGATGCTGCACAGCAAAAGGCACAGGAGCCCGAATTCTCTGAACGAGAGCAGAACAAAAGGGCAGAGCCATCAGCAGCAGCTCTAATGTTTCTGAACGAGTGGGGATGGCAGGGAAAAAGCTGCAGTTGACTTACATGTGGTTTTTAAGCAACAGATGTTTAGGAGAACAATGCTGTACAAACCTGAAACAGTGCAGGTTATTTATTGTCAGGGCAATTCTAACGAGAACCTCTCCTGTGGAGGCAGAGAGCTGGCATTGCTCAGGCTGGAGAAGAGAGGGATCCAGGAAGAACTCAATTTGGCATTCCAGTGGATGAAAATGGCTTACAAACAGGAGGAATGACTTTCTACACGGGCTGATAATGACAGGACAAAGGGGAATGGTTTTAAACTGCCCAGTTTTAATGGGTA
Organism: Melanocharis versteri; assembly: GCA_013397845.1. Classification (NCBI taxonomy): domain Eukaryota; kingdom Metazoa; phylum Chordata; class Aves; order Passeriformes; family Melanocharitidae; genus Melanocharis; species Melanocharis versteri. The sequence continues at coordinate 273,289 of VZTG01003214.1, read as the reverse complement.
GGGCACATCTGTGTTGTTTTCGAAACACATCTGGCATTGCTTTCTGTCTTTCATTGAGATTTATTCTCCAGGGCTGAAGGATTTCATACCTTGTTTCATAAGAGCAGCAAGGAGCTGCTTGGTGGCCACTTCACATGATGGACTCGAGGTCTGTCAACAGCTGGAGATAAAATAATTGTCAGCTCCTGTGAAAGAAGCATCAAAGCACTGAGAAAGACAAATACACTGCCTGGGGCTGAGGAGAGCAGCCCTGCCCCTGTCAGTAAGGGCTGACGTGTACATTAATTCTGCTTTTCCATTCTACTTCTCAAAATCAAAATGTATTTAGGATTATTTTGGAAAAGAAAAAAAAAATCCCCAGTTATTAGCAACCTGGGATAGTGGAAGGTGTCCCTGCTTGTAGGGTGGAACGAGATGATCTTTAACCAAAACCATTCTGTGATTCTATGATACGCAGTTAAAAAATGTGATATCTCCATAAAAACATCAACTTTCTGAAAGCATGAGGGAGATGTGAAAGGAAAGAAAAAAAACCAACAAAATTGCAAAATTGCTTTCACTTTAAAAAAAAAAAAGAAGCATTAAAATTATAACGGCTGAATAGAAACATCTCATAGCAAGTTCGATGAAATTAGAAGAAAATTAAAAATCAGGACTTAAAGCCTGCTTTAATCAGCTGTGCTGGTTTATGGATTCAGCTCATCAGCTCGAGCTCTGTCTCAGCACCATCCTCTGCCAGCCCCTTCCTCCTCACAGGACTGAAACATCCCTGCTCTCCCAGGGAGCTGCTTGCAAGCAAACCCACTGCCTGTCACAGCACGGGATTCTTGTAATTAGGGCTTGAATTTTGCTCCCTCTGCCTTCAGTGGTCACCCTTCATTAAAGCAACAATCACTTTTCAATGCGAGGAAAGGCTCCTAACACAGGATATTTTCCTACTTGAGCAGCGAGCAGCTAGATGAAGGATATTCAAAGATTCTGAGGGAAGGTTTGGAGCAGGGAGTCAGCTCGCACAGCACTCAGGGCAGAAATGTGCCATGTGAGTTATAGCAAACCAAGACATATTCCCTGATGCAGAACTCCTTTGATGGACTCTCCTCCCCACAGACTGCAGCATCCTCGTATTCTGAGCGTGTCCTGTGTGAGCTTATTAAACTGTTCTTTAATTAGCCTGATAAAATGAACTCGCTGCTGGACTGGCTGCTCCGAGCTGGGGTTTGCTGTTTGATGTTCAGACAGTTCCGAGAGACAAAATGCTCACGAGGAGATAAAGTCCCCTGATGTTGAAGGCAGATCAAAGAGCCTCCAAATATTAGCCAAGATTATTAGGTTAAAGGCTTTGGTGAAGGGTCCCGAAGACAGACAGCATCCCCATCCACACACAAATGGAAAAAAAAACCACCAAAAAAAGCCACACAAAGAAATCCTTTCCTTTCCTTTCCTTTCCTTTCCTTTCCTTTCCTTTCCTTTCCTTTCCTTTCCTTTCCTTCCCTTCCCTTCCCTTCCCTTCCCTTCCCTTCCCCTTTTCCTACACAAACTTGTTTTCTAGGACTCATCATTTCCTTGTCCAAAGCACTTTCCATCCCAGGAATGTAAATACCACTTGGATTGGTACAAACCAGCCCTGGTGGCCCAGCCTGGAGACCAAAGTTGGGCTGATTTAAATAGATTAATGACATCATCTGGCCCAAATAGATAACAAAAATAAAGCTTTCTAGGGGGTAAATAAAATTCCAGACATTTAATTAATCAGCAAGTCAATAAAGAAATATTTACACATCAAATAATGATTTTTCCCTTTTCCCAAGGACTCCTTTTACTCATGTTCTGGCTGATCAGCACAAATTAAACACGGGACAGTTCTCCAAGCTCAGTTTAGGTGGAACATTGTGGCTTCTGCTTTTCCAGATGTGAAGAAAGGAGCGTGCTTTGCTTTTCCCCCTCGTGCTGCCACTCAGATGAAAGGTGCCACCTCCCTTTCCAGGCTGTGCTCCGTTAAATCTGGGAGTGATCCTGCTGCTGGACAAGGCCAGGTTTTCACGTTGCCATCAGCCAGAGCAGAGCAAGGGCACGGGAGGCAGCTGCTCACAAATCTGCCCTTTTCAAAGCCAGACCTCCTGCACCTCACTAAGGCAGGCACCTGTTGCAGATGAAGTCAGTGAAAATAAAAAAAAAATGGCCTAATCGCTGCAAAAAGAGGATTCCTGCACATTAATCCAAAAATTAAATTGAAATCACGATAAAGAATGATCAAAAGAAAAAACAGGTTTTTCCCCAGAGCTGTCATATTTGTCTGGCTTTCTGAGTGTGATAGACAGAGCAGTAGAGTCAATTAACTCTCTTAACTAATTAGCGAGTGAATAGGCAGTAAACATGGCAGAGTTTATCTTCAAGGGAAGGCAAATATGAACAAATGTGTGTATAAAATCGGATAAAAGCACACAGAGATATTTTACATAACTTATATTCTAGATAATGATTTACACGAGGCTTGCTAGGGGCATTAAATCCAATCACGTGCTTTTGTCATCTGATCAGGAGAAAGTGCATCTGCCTAATTTACCTTGGAAACGGGAAACATACTTTTAAAATTGCTGGAGAATCACCATTTTGGGTGTTATTATCATCATGCAGGGTGTCATCAGGCCAGCACCTGGCAGCTTTGCTCACCTTGTGGCTCCCTTGTTGAAGCTGCTCCATCTCTTACCAAGTCCCCTTAATTCCATGGCAGGAAATCGAGAAATGATGAGCAGCCACGATCAGCTGAACACTTTCTTTTGAAATGGGACAGTTCTGAGATGGTTCAGTATTTGTCTGGGAGAGCATCTGGAGTTTCAGGAGACCTTGCTCACAGGCGAAGGAGCTGAGAGAGAGCGTTAGACCACATGAGCTGGGTCTGTGATTTGCTGAAAAGCGAGGGCAAAGAGAGAATGGAATATCAGAGGCGTTGGGGTGGCATCCCAGGGCTGTCCCCACTGCCACACTGGTGGTGGGAAGTGACCAGGAGGGACCCATCTGTCTCCTGTGCTTCTGCAAGGATGCAGCTGCTCAAGCCCCCAGTTCCAGCAATCCTGCTTTTGCTTTCCCATCCTGCATTCCCGACCTCGGGAAAGCAGCCCACAGCCATGCTCAGCACAGGCTGCTGGGTTCGGCTGACACAGATTTCATTTTCTTTCTGCTCTGGGGCCCTGGTGACACAGGGATATTTTTGTTATGGCTGAATTATGGGCTTGTACAACATCAAACCCTTTTCTGCTTCTCTCTGACCCCACGGGGAGGCCGGGGGTGCACGAGGGGTTGGGAGGGGACACGGCTGGGACATCTGATCCAAACTGATTCTAGGGATTTGGTTCCACACCTTGTAACATGCTCACATACAGACCTGGGGGAGAAGGGGAAAGGGAATTTGGAGTGGTCGTTTTCAAGTCACTGTTACAGCTGATGGATGCCTGCTTTCCTGGGGTGGCTGAACACCTGCCTGCCCATGGGGAGCAGGGAATGAATTCCCTGTTTGGCTTCGCTTGTGTGGGGGACTTTTGCTTTTCCTGTTTTTAAACCATCTTTTTCCCCACCTGTTTTCTCGCTTGTACTCTCCTGATTCTCCTCCCCCATCTCAGGGGAGGGAGGGAGGGAATGAGCACCTGCCTGGTCCTTATTTGCCAGCTGGGTTAAATCAGAAACATTCCCAAACTCTTTGCCGCGAGCCTTTGTCCCATCTTTACCTACTTCCAAAATCTCGCATCGTTCAAAACCCAGTTAAAAAACCAAACTAACTAACTAACAAACAAGACAACAAACAACAACTCCCCTTTGAGACAATCGTAAATCAGAGGGACTGAATCAAACCCTCTGCCTGTCCCACGCCTCCAAATCCCGGACGGAATTTTGGCTCGGATGGGCGGGTGGATGTCACGATCCGCTAACACGAGCGGGGGTCGTGATAGTTCGTTATCCTGATCTCAGAGTGCAAAAGAAACATAAACG
>VZTG01003214.1:256794-268978 GCA_013397845.1 Melanocharis versteri | reverse complement strand
TTTTTTTTTTTTTTTCTTTCCCCCGAGTTTTGAAAGGGATAATTGAAGTCTCCAAGGACTAGAAACACTCATGGGAATATTATTATATTCCATAGGGTTGCATCTCAAAGAAAAACTATAAAAACGTAAGGACCAAACCCTGAATTACTGTTGGCAGACAAAGCTATATTCACTGACATATACAACAGTGCTATGTGACCTTTTTCTGTGCCAGCAGGGCATAAAAAATCACCTTTTACTCAGTGTTCAGATCTTTTAGATCCTGAATAATGAAGGTAGATCTGTGATTAAAGGAAACAATGAAGGATTTTTTTAATTTTAATTTTATTTTTTTAATGAAAATAAGCCAGAAAATTTGAACTATCATGTGATTTCTGTGGTTTCCACGTGCTGGTCTCACGCACTGCTCATGCACAATAAAAAGTGATGAAAAGTTCGTGCTCCCCTCTATAATCTCTTATTTTCATTATTTTGTCCAGACTGCCACTTTCTCAAGAGTAATTGAAATGGGACATTGGATCTCAAAGGTTTTTTGGGGAAAATTATTGAGGGCACACAGATATATACAGGAATCACACATTTCATCCTCCATGAAGCCTCTGAAGTGTTCACAGAAGGATTTCTTTTCAGATGCTCCACACCACTATTTGTAGCACTGGATTCTGCTCATAGATTTTGTCTTCCTGGAGCAGCAGCTGGAGACCAGGCAGAACGTCCCCAAAAACCTCAGATTAGGCCAGATGTCCATCCTTAGGCACTCAAATTATTCTTTAAGTAGCTGCCAGGGGAAAAGAAAAAAAAGATTATTTTATCAGATTCACTGTAGGAATAATTCCTTTTTTGTTTTGACTTGGAGGGTTTCAGTAAAACATTTAAAGTTTCAAATGGAAAAAATCTCATAAAAATCACACACAGAAAATGATGGAATTTTGGGGTGAAAGAAAAAGTTACACCTATTTGGAAAATTTCTGAACCAATTTTAAAGCACACGTTAGGGTTGGTTTGGAAGTGGGGTGAGAATGAAAGGACATTTAATTTATAATTACAGACTGCCTCCATCTGGTGGCATTCTGCTTCTGGAATTTGGGATTCCATGAGGAAATTACCAATTCCCACTGCCTTCAGGTCTAGCTTTGGATATGCCATGGGAATGGCATTAACACTCTGAGGGACAGCTACGAGCAATGCAGAGGTCACAGTGTCACCCCAAATCTCACCTTGTTCGTCTGGCTGCAAATGTTGGATTCAAAGTGTGAGTGAACACTTTTTGTGGATGTTCTACCCTTTCTCAGAAGCCCAGGCAACAATAAAACCTGATTATAATTTTCTTTTTTTATGACGTTAATTGGTTCTGCTCAAAAAAAATCCCCAACCCAAAACAAAAGAAAAAAACCCCAACAAGGAAAAAACCCCAACCAACAAAACCCAAACATTATTTAGAATTCTTTTCTTCCTGACTTCATTTTGCCTCTTCTTTTTTCCTTTGTCATGGGATTCTCATTAAAATTTATGCACCAGCAGCCCTTGAAAGAGTTGGCTTTGTACAAACATTTACCAAGTCTATAAATGTGCATTACACAGACATTTCTCGCTGTACCTACATTTCTGTAAGCCTTCCATAATGAAGGTGAACATTTTAATGAAGATTTAAAATCTGTCCATGTGATTTCTATGAAGGCCTGCATGCTAATAAACTATTTTGCTATTTTCTTGCACCTTTCTTATCTCAAAACACTTTTCCAAGGGCTTGACTTGCCTCTGTTTTCACACAAATGTAGCATTTATGTTCTAACACTTTTCAATATTTGGCCCTTCCTTTCTTGCTCCAGCTTTGCAGAGAAATAAGGAGACAAACTGAGGTGATAAAAACATCACAGAGGGTTTGGGGATGGTTTTTCTTTTACAGTGTTGATATTTAGCATGTCACCTGTGGCATTTGGGGATTTTCCATGAACTTTACTTAAAAAATGGAGGTTTCATAAAACCTGAGCACACTATTCCTACTTATTAGAGGTTTGGGGGTTTTTGGCTCAGTGGTGTGTTGGAAGGGAAGAAACCCAACCAGGCCAGCCTGAATATCTTTTCCATTTATAGAAATAACAGCAAGATGGAAAATCTATAATTCCTGCTCCTCCACTTCAAAAATCTCACTTCTGTAGTGTTCAAACTTCCACACTCTTTTCCCTTTTTCTCCCAACCAACAGCACTGTCTCACCTCCAGTATGGAAGAACCTCAGACCACGAAGTATTTTCACATTCAGCCAGCACACAAAGAGACAGTCTTGCTCTTGCTGCCTCGTGTTCCATGAAATGTCTGTTTAATTATGGTGATTCTGCCTCAGTAGCTTCTCCACTATAATAAGCCCTCCACTGTCAGGAGGAAAAACAATAATAACAACAAGCCCTGCATGAGGAGGAAACATATAAGCCCTCCATGCCAAGCTCGCTGCCATCTATTAATTAGCAGAGGCCACGGGAGCTGTTTTTGTCCCTCTTGGAAGAGAATTATATTTGCAGCTGATAGTTTACATCTCCTGTAAAAGGAGCTGCAGAAATAACCCACTAATCACCTCGTTTCAACCTGAATTGAGGTGCTGCAGCTTCCAGGAAGAGCTCTGTGCTCAGCCAAGGATGTAATCACGGGTCTTTTCAGGATTCATCTCCCAGCCCCAAAAGCAATTCCAGGAATAAACTCCCAAAGTGGAAAACTCCACGTCGCTCTCTTCGTTCATCCTCGCCTACCTTCTACCTCGGTGTAATTTGATTTGCTGTTAATATTTCCAGCCAGAATTAGATTCAGCAGCGAGTGTAAATAGGAGTGTTGTTATGTTGTTATTCCCTTACTAATATCTCGGAGAAAAAATCAAGGTCTCTTAATGGCAAGCATTACAATAAAAACATTATTGCTCCAAGAGCTTTTATTTAAATAGCAGAATCAACCTCCCAGTCCTGAAATGTCTAAAATGAGAAAAGGCATTGGTTTGTTGGTTGTTGAGTGAGGGTTTTTTCGTTCGTTTCCTGCTTTTTTAAGCTTTAGAACACGAAAACCACTGTAGCAAAAAGGTAAAAGAGCACCACAAACATGCAGTGATCCTTCCAAGAATACTTGGTGGATTTCCAGCAAATCTGCAGCTCAGCAGCTCCTGAAAAATATTCTGGGCCAAATCTGTGAATGGTTTAATGATTTTTTCCATTAGTCAGTCGCTTTCAGTGCAATGGTTTAGGCTCAACTGGTCACATTTGGATGCCTATTGATCCATTTGGCCCTAGAAATTGATATTGACCGCTGCTAAAATGAGGTATTTGTTAAGGATGGAGTCTGATTTCTGGGTTTTTTTATCAGTTTGCATCACCATCATCCTCGATTTCTGATATTTCTGTTGCCCTGTGTGTAAATCTTGACTCTCCTCACAGATCAGAACATTATTAGAGAATTTTTTCACCACCACTATTGCAGGGATTTTGAAATAAACAGGACTTGTTTCCAGTCTCATTTTCCACAATTATTTTCCCTGAGCGAGAAGAAAATTCAGGGAAATAACCACTTTCATGATCTCATACACACACACAAAAAAAAGTCCAAATATTGCAATAATCACTCTAATTTTTGCACCAGGAAACCAAAAGCAGAAGCAAAGTCGGTGTGATCAGAGCATGTAAAGGTACCACGTGCCTGAAGCTACAGGTCACAGTTATTTTGGCAGCATGCAAGAATTATTCACCAATTTTTCAAATAGTTCATCTGGGAGAATGAAAATCTCTTTATACAAAATTAAGTACCAGGAAAAGGCGATCGGTGAATGTGTAGAAATGATGAACTGCTCAGCACTGTTAAAAATATAAATGGAATTATCCCTTTTCAAGGGGAAATTCATGGATTTATGTTTTCTGGCCTGACTACCATAACTCCAGAGTTTTTTCTTACAATTTTTGACATACTGGTGGAGAAAGAAAAGGAAGGCAAACAAAACTGTCTTTAAAATAAAAGGAATTTTTGACAAATAAAGGAATTTAACACAATAGGATCTTTGAATAGGCAAAGGCTCTAAATCTCAAAGTTTCCCCTGTCTGCGCTTCACTGAACATTTATTTATTCCTGCTCTCCTGGTGTAAATCAGTTGTAACACTGAGTTAGTTTTTATGTACATTCTGTTCATTAGTTTCTCAGTATAGATCAATCCTAAAGCTGATAAGGTTTTCATCCAGCTATTTTTCACGGGGTTTTGCAGTAAGAATTTTCTCACATTATTCAACACAACATTGTATCACACTGTAGGAAATAGTCTAATTATCTGATTATAATTGTGCAATACTCTCGCTAATGCACTGTTCTCTAAAAAAAGGAAAAAAAAAAGAAAAGAAAACTGCTTTTTTGTTGAATTACCTGGTTTTTGTTGGTTTTCGTTGGTGTTTTTTTAATGGAAAGAAAATGGGTTTGATGGTTTTGATTTTAATCCCAGAGGTTGATGGACTCCCTGCTTTCCTGAGGTAATTACATTTCTGGGCAAATACCAGTGCTCTGATGACCACAGCTTGAGCTGGAAGACCTAAAAGAAAGTTTCATCCCTGTAAGAGCAGATTCTGTCTCATCTGAGGCTTCTGACTCAGAAATCTTTAGTTGCAGCATTTTGCCCTCTCAGAAATTGAGTCAACGATTTTTCCCCTACGTATAACTCACAGTGCTTGGCCTTGAGCTCACAAAGTTTCCCTCGTGGGAAAGATTTTGGTTCCTGTTATGATTTCCTTTTTCTTTCCTTCTCCTTTTACAAAGTGCCAACGCTCAGAATAATGAGTCTCCAGAGGGCAGGTCACACAAAGGATTTATGTGTTGGATTCCTTTTGTAAGTATAGGCAGTTGCATAAAGGATTGAGTTGGCCTAATGGTAAAATCAAAATTGGTAAATGGTTAAATAAAAATAAGAAAAATTTCATGGAAAAGAGATGATTGAGTGTGTTCTCTCTTCTTCTTTCATTATAAATAAAAGTATGGCTTGAGAAGCTCAGCTGTACGTATATAAAACTTAAAAACTTGAAGGAGAGAAGAACCTCATTCTCTCTAGGATCAGAGATGAATGAATTAATTAATCAATCAATGAGGAATCGTGGTTGAATATATAACAGACTTGTGTCTTTGTATTTACTTCTATTTAGATATTTTACATTATTTCTCAAATAACGGGGATTTTCAAAAAATCAGAGCATTTACCTCTTGCAATCTTGCTCTGTGTGCAATCCAGCTAATCAAAAGGTAATCAATTCTTAGCTAATTGCCCTCTTTGATGGCTCTTTTTGCACTGTCCCATGGCTATCAAGAAATTGCCCCTTCCCAACAATTTGGGTTTTGGGTTAAACTGAGTGCAATGTGATATTTCCACAAAGCTGAGAGGCTGGGGAGAAATGCTGAAAAGGTTTTGTTGAATAACAGGAAGAACGGGAACACACCAAGACCTTTGTTGCTCTTTTTTAGAGAAAATAGTGGTGGAAAGAGTCTTCTGTTCATCGTTCAGAGAAAGGTTTCTCTCATCCATAACAGAGCTGAGCACATTTCCTTGTGTTTCAGGTGGACAGTAACACAGGAAGGCACAGAAACAGCTGCTCTCCCATAATTTCTGGCAGCACAGCACTCTGGTTCCCCACCAACAGGAAAGTTCTGGAGATCTCACAGATCTCTGGACACAGCTCTTGTCACAAATCTGCTTTTTTATCACCTTCCCTCCCAGAGTTGTTTCAAATAGTGTTTGTACCAACACCTACATTTAAAATCACCACAGAAGCTGCATTCTCTTAGTGGTGGGTATTTTACCACACCCAGAAAGCTCAGGGATAAACTTTGTGACTCTTTACGTGTTCTGAGCTCTTCAATAAGGGAGTCACAATGTGCTTGTAAAGTCACGGACATAAATCCTTTCTTATTGTGAGTCCAACCATAAATAATGCAAGATTTAGTTGTGTGGTCCATTGTAATAAGCAGAAATACAACAAGCAAGAAACAAAAATCTTATGAAAATCTCCCCTCAGCAAAAGATTACTTTTTTTTCTATGTGAAATGAAAGAATTTACTTTAAATAGAGGAAGTGAAATCTTCCACCATGTGATACAACCATGCAAGAAGCTCAGTGTCCTGAGGAAAAACAGCCTGCGACGTTGTGGGCAATAGGTTTAGGTGTAGACGCTGAAAGCTTGGTGGCAGAAAGATTTTTCAGTGTCTGCCTGTGTCCGTGAGCATTCTTACTTTCTCACGGAACTAGCTGCAAAACAGCTAGTCGGCTTTTGTAAATAACTTACTTATCATGCACCTGTGAGATGTTTTTTGAACATTGTTATTGCAACCATGGTCTCTTTAGCAAACGTGTGTGTNGCTCAGTGTCCTGAGGAAAAACAGTCTGGGACGTTGTGGACAATAGGTTTCAGTAAGGAGTTTAGGGAAAAAGGNCCGTGTCCGTCATTGCGACATTTAGGTAAGGAGTTTAGGGAAAAAGAAAAATGGGTTTTGATAAAGGAAGCCAGGCTTTGCAATTGAATTCATCTTTGAGAAACACTTGGCGAAGGATTCCTCTCATGGAAGATGAATGTGAAAAGTCAGCCAAAATCAGATATCTGGTCTGGCTGGGATTTGTCTTATTTGATTTCAGGGCTTGGTTCATTTCTGCTCACAAAGGAATCTGGTTCCCTTTGGCCAGGCAGCCTCGACCTGCCACGGCTTCCATGTCCCTGGGCCATAGCTGGCAGCTCCTGGGAATGTTAAATCAGAGAATCACAGAGTGGGGAAGGTTGGAAAGGAGGCTGGAGGTGTCTGGCCCAACCTCCTGCTCCAGCAGGGTCCCCCAGAGCAGGTTACGCAGGATTGTGTCCAGATTGCTTCTGAATATCTCCAGTGAGGGACACTCCACCCCCTCTCTGGACAATCCAGGGCTCAGTCACGGCACAGGGGAGAAGTTCTTCCTCATATTCAGGTGGAACTTCTTGGGCATCAGCTCCTGCCCGTTCCTCTGGTGTCAATGCTGGGGCCCACAGGCAGAGCCTGGTCCAGCTTCTGATCCCTCCCTGCAAATACTTAAAACTACAGATTTTTATATTATATTATATAGCATCTTAATTGGTTATGGTCTCCCCTTGTTGGGCAACACAGCTGAGCCTTGAAGTGCGTGAATTTATGCAGGATCTTGGCCAATACAGTCAATGGACTCTAAAGAACCATTCAACGGACTAAACGGATTAAAGGTTCCTTTTTATCGGGATTATTGACCCCAAAGGAAGCTGGAACATCCAATTTGCATCAGGACACCAACACGTTGATACCTAAATTTCCCAACATCTTTAACAGACTCCACCTCACACCTGCCTTTGAAGTCACTAAAAGACAGGATGGCTTCGGACTCAGGGCCTCCTACCACAGCACAGCACAGCACAAAGGAGGTTCTAACAGGAGCTGCAAGGGTAAACTGACTAATTACTTAAGGCTGGCAATTAACCACAGTGGGAGCTCATTTTCCAGCTTATCCAGCCTGCGTTAGGTATTCATAACCCAATGTGGGAAGTGTGTGGAATTTCCCCCCCCAGGCAAACATCCCCAGCTGAACTCTCATCCTTCCCTCCGTTCAGAGAGGGTGGTGAGAGGAGAACGCCCTGAGGAAATTATTATCTTGTCCTCCATAGACATCCAGATTATGGCAGGCAGATTGTGTTCAGCGGTATCTGTGACTGTGAAAATAACCCCGAATAATCAGCTCACAGTTACATTCTTAATGTCTGAAATCAGGTGACACAGGTACTGCTGGAGGGGGGTGAGGTGAGTCCCCTCTGCAGTCCGAGGAGAAACTGGGATAATCAAAGGGAAAAGTTTGGGAAAAAAAGTCCTTTTTGGTGGAGAGGCCCTGGCACAGGGTGCCCAGAGAAGCTGTGGCTGCCCCTGGATCCCTGGAAGTGTCCAAGGACGGGGCTTGGAGCAGCCTGGGATAGTGGAAGGTGTCCTTGCCATGGCAGGGGGTGGAATGAGATGGACTTTAAGATCCCTCCCAACCCAAACCATCCTGGAATTCCATGGTTCTCTCTTTTAAACATAAAAGAAGCAAAGACCAGCATACACCAGTAACCAGCATTCTGTGCTGTTAAACATAGGTTATTCCTGTTTACCCAAATTCTGTTTTATAGGCTCAATCTATACCTAGGAGAAACATGAGTATGTTCTTGGCCCTCAGGAAGGGAGCAAGCTTAGTCTTAAACCCGCATTTTAGTGAATAAAAATCAAGGTTGTTCTCCTCCTCTTGAAAAAGAAACAGAATTGAAATTGAGTTGAAGTGGCCAGAGGAAAGCAAGAAAACCAATGAATAATACAATGCATTAAACAATTTCTGAGGACAGGAACAGCTGGTCTGTCAACTCTTTAGAGACTATTAATAGGAATGAAGATTTCATTGTGTGTCACTGGGAAAAGTGAGATCCCTCAGCTTGGAAAAGATAGATAACTTGCTTATTCTCGAATAAAATACAATGGAAGCAGAGAAGAGATCACTGCCAGATTTGTTTTTTTCAAGTAGAAATGCTGAAAAGATTAAAGGAGTTTATTTTTAAAAGAGTTAAATAATATGTTTGTGGAAGACGAGTACAAATCAGATGTGTTTTTCAAATCCTCAAAGCGCCTTAGATGCTTGGGTGGAATTAAGTTTACAGCTGGAAACAGGTAGGGTAGAATCCACACAATCCAAGGGTCTGTGATTTCTGCCTTTATTTCGGAGGTGTCCCTCAGTAGCAGAATATGGGCACATATGGAGTCAGAGCCCCAGGACACGGCAGGAGTCGATTTTATCCAAGAAAAGCAGTAAGGAGATAACACAGGGAGGGTTTACAGAGAACACCAACTGGACAAATTATCCTCATGCAGCTCCGAGCACTTGCCTGATATTTAGTGCCTTCCCTTTTTAGTATCTCAAACCCAGCCCATTGCCTTCAGCTGTTTTATTTTCCTGCTCTCGCCCCTCTGTCTCAAACACCCCACAGAGATCACCCTCAGGAATAAAACCTCCAGCCTGTTTTTATACCTCCCTTTTTTTAAATACCGGGAAGTTTTGCTGTTAATTACAGCCACAATATGTTTCTCAGTAACACCATGTTCTGCCCGAGCACTGAATTATGTACTCTCCATAATTGCAGCCTCCTTCCCATAATCCCAGGCCTTTTTCTTTTGCACCTTCAGTCAGATTTATCAGAAGATTGTTTAGAAATGTCAATAAACTCACCTTGATGCTCTGGCTGAGGGCTCGTGCTGCAGCGTGGGGCTGGGGCACCCCATTTTCCAGCCTGGTGGAGGAAATACAGGCGCATTTCAGGAAGCTTTTTGCCATGAAAAAGCCGTTTTCAGGTAACATATGGTATCGAATCTCCACTCTCCAGCTTCCACAAAGGTGCTCAGCAGCTCAGCAAATGTCAAGTAATTTTCATTAAATGGCACCAATTGATGCAGAATATCCATGAGGGGGTTAGGAGGAATCTCAGGTCTGTTGCCTCATTGATTAAGTTTCATACCAACACAAAGGCTCGTTGCTGTTAACAAGAGAACGTTTTTATGCACATCTGTCATATCCTGAGCCCAGGTTGATGTTGTGGAGCAGCAGGAAAACAAAGGTGGCTCTTGTATTTGATTAATTTTCCTGTAATTATTGGAGAAAAAAAAATAGTGCTTAGTTAGAGGCAGCTTATCAGGCAAGGACTTATTTTGTGACAAAAAGTAGCAAAATGCATCAGAGCATATGAAAATATCGTGAAAAATAAGTGTGATTTCTTTCCTGCATTATTTCATTATTGGATCTTCTTTGGGTACATATAAAGAAACAGCAAAGAGTAAAATGAATAAAGCAAATTAATATGATGAACAGAAATTAGGTTTTAGATTAAATAAAGTTTTAAGGATCTGTTTAAAGCAATGAAGGGATGTAAGAAGACTGAAGAACTCAGAGAATTTATTATAGGTGAGGTTTATAACACTAACTACAGTGAGATATTACAAAAACCCAGTAAAAACAGGCTTGATTTCCTTATTAGGATGGAGAAATATTCTTACAAGAGGCATTTCCAACTAATTAATTTAAGCCTCAAGGATGGGAACGTGGCCTGCTGTTTTGATCAGCTGGAGATGAGAAAGGAAAAGCAGATGGAGAAAAGAAAATGTATGAGAAAGCAAATATTGAGAGGCCAGGTCTGCTCCATGAAGAAATGCCTTCTGCTAAAAACTGCTTACAAACACTCATGTCAAAAAACTGCACAAAAAAACTACCCAAAAAAGTGGTTTACACTTGTTTTTGCTCCAAGCTGGTTGTGATGACCTAAAAAGCCTCATTTAAGTGACTTTTGAGGCGTTAAATAATAGATTTCAGGTGAAATATTGGAGGCTGGAATGCCACACTGATGTTCCCTCAGTGGCATTTTCATGTTTGCAGCATGGCTCCTGAGAGCAATTCCCTTTGAAACACGAATTCCTGAGCAGCACGACCGGGAAATCTGAGTTGTGAGGGGAGAGGACTGGGGCCAGAGCTCCATCTCCTGACCTAAATTATTCTGTTATTCTCTGATCTCGTATATTCGAGTTGGTTGGATAAAGTTCAGCAGGGATTGTGAACTGTTCCTGTCCTGGGGGTGTTTGAAAGTTCTCTGCTTTGCATTTTTCTTCGCCTTAGAAGTGGGAACTGCCTGACACCATGCATTGCCTGCCTCGTAGTGGGATCCTAAAAATTATTCTAGTGTGACAGGAACCACCTTGCTGACCAGTGAAAGTGGCCACAGCTTTAATTTATCCATTACAGACAGGGAAAAAGTCAAAATCAGTTTTCAAATTATTTTTTTTTTAACTTTTAATCTCTATTTTCTCACAAATTCGGTTTTTGGAGCAGCATTTGAGGCTTACCTGTGTGGGTCAGGGATCAGGTGCCATTTTGTAATATTGAAAGACAAACGTATAGAAAAGAGAAGGTTATATGGGAATTTGGCTACAAATGTTATATATTGTATATGTGAAATACTTAGGTGGAGCTGCAAAACCAGACACAGGACTTATAGGAGAGCTGTACACTTATGGACAAAGCTGCAGAAATAAATATTCCTTCTAATGGCATTGAATACCTGTTTTGGGGTAACTTAGGCAAGCCCCGAACCTCCCCTGACTGCACAGAACTCCTGTGCTCAACACCACTGGGAAATAACGAATGATAAACAGGAAATGAAACAGCACTTCAGTCTTATCAAGGAAAAACGCTTGAGTCACGTCCATAATTTTGGTTCTCCCAGGTCCTGAAAGTAGCTTGGTGCAATATTCAACGGGGCAAAAGCCAGAGCTGGTGCCCAGGTCCTATGAAGCCTGACGCTTAAAAATTATTTTTTTCCTCTTCTTTCTCTCCTTCCCCCTCTATGCCCTCCCCCCCCAAAAATATCTAAGCTGTAGGCAAGAAAAGCTTTAACTTTTTTAGCACCAAGAGATAAACCTGAGCTCAAGACATCTTTGTGACACAAGATCCAAAAGCATCTTGTTCAAGTTGTGGAGGAAATCCTGTCATGGCACATTTTCAGTGTGAGAGGAGGGAGATGCCAAAACCCAGAAACTCCATCTCCAAGAGCCCCAAAGGGAATCCCACACTGTCAGACCCACTCAGACCCCAGATCCTGGGAAAAGCTGCAGCCACACTCTGGCCCCTTCAGAGGGAGGGGTGAACGCAGCCTCTCTTCTTGCACAGAGAATTTCTGCTTCCAAAAACACACATCGGTGTCCCAGCTCGCTGTCCCGCAGGTGGGCGGCCAGCCAGGTGCACGGAGGTGAATCCAGCATCCCCGGGGGATCCCGGAGAACCCCCTTCCAGCTGCTCCCACCCTGCGGGGGGATGCCGGGGGTCCCGGGGAGGTTCGAGGCTCTCGGGGCGGGTCCTGGGCAGGCGGGGGCGGGCAGAGCCTCGGCTTTTGGCAGCATCGCGCCGGGCAGAGGCGGCTGCTGCGGAGGATGCGAACTTTGCGCTGGCTGCTGCTGCCGCTGGTGAGTGAGCGCCCGCGGGGGAACCGCTGCGGCGGGGGGGAAAGCTCGCACATCTGGCTGCCGGCCACAGCTGGATGGCTCCGCAGCTGCCCCGCTGCGGCCGGGGTGGGGGAAAGCCCGCAGAAGCTGGGTAACTTTTCTCCTGACAGGGAGCAGGCGGAAAGAAAGAAA
>VZTG01003214.1:225723-256749 GCA_013397845.1 Melanocharis versteri | reverse complement strand
GAAAGGATTAAGAAGAAAAATTTAAAATGAGGCAGAGATGTTAGAGAGGAGGAAAGGAAAAAAAAAAAATATCCCCGACCTAGCTCCTTTCATTGAAATTTTCCAGCCTCGAGGTGCTCTTAATAAATGTCTTTTCTTTCCCGTTCATTAGAATTGCGGTTTGCAAAGCACAGAAGAGCATCCCTAAATCAGAACGGCTGTAGCAGGGCTTTGGAGGGACAGAAGGGGACAGGTCGCTGTCCCAGCTCTCCCGAGAAAGGCAACTTTGCAGCAGAAGGAGGATAACAGTTCCTCCTGATGGCTGGGGGATATTTACATCTCTGAGAGGGCAGGGATGTTGTCAGTGCTGAAGGTTTCTCACTTCACCAAGCAGGAGCACGAACTGTCTCACGTCTGTGAGCGCTGAGGGCAGCAGGTGAGGCTGTGCCACTGGACATCAGGGAAGGGGGATGAGCACAGGACACAATCCCAGCACAGCCACCCCTCCCTGATCTCCACGCTCCACCGCTGGTGTTGCCTGGGCTGTTTAACAAAAATTAGTGCAAATCCAAGCACAATAATATCTCTTCTTTGCTCTCAATCCTCAGCCTTGGGGAAGTTTTTGGAACCCTTCCTCTGGGTGTGATTACCAGGGACTCATTAATTCAAACTTTACTCATTTCACGGTGAAATGTTCAGCGTGGGCTGGGATTCAGGCTCCTGCTGGAGTCAGGAGGGACAGAGTCACCTTCCTGGGAAATATTCCATCTTGTCCTGAGAAGCCAGAGGAGTGAGTGCTTCTCTAGGGCCTGCTTTCCTCTGTCGATAACTGCGAGAGCCTAAACGGTTACAGATGGGTCCTGACCTTTCATTTTGAAAAGGTGAGAGGTGGGATGTAAATTTTCACACCTGCACAACCTCTGGATCTCGTCATTTCCTCTGTATTCACCCAGATTTATGTACAAGGGGTAGGCTGTGGGTCCTTGCTAGGCAAACCTCGCCAGTGTAGTTATTATCATGTGTAATACTGCTCTTCCAGGCAAAACCAGTCAGCCTCAAGGGTTACACTGCTGCAGGTAAAGTGATTTTGGCATCTGGGCCAGCCTTTTTACACCTAATAGAGGCACAACTCATTCTTGCAGCTGTCAGCAGAGTGGAGCTGATCCGAAGTGATGGATTGTGCACATCTGGGGCCTGCCATACTTCATTTTCATATTGCAGCATATTGCAGCAGGCTGTGCCCATAATAAAAGAAATTCTATGAGCTGCGTGATCTGCACAGCTTTTGGCCTCAAAATATGAACATCAACTCCATGTCTGGGGAGAGGCAGTGCTCTGAATGCCAGCGAGGTTTGTGTCTCAATCCAGGTCTCTTTGAATGCTCAGTTAAACAGTCAGGGAAGGACTGAGACCCCTAGGATGTACTGAGGAAATAATCCCTTCCTGTTTCAGAGGATCATGTCTGAGCAGAGAAATAATTCCTGCATGGATTCTGCAAATAAGTCATTAATCAATATGAAAATAAACCAGAGGGCTAATCCTGAAAACTTCCTCTGTGGAGCTGGGTACTGTCACCTGCTGTCACTCCGCAGGGATGTTGCACGATATACTTTGTGCCTTGCAGAATAGAGTCCTTGACACTAAAAAAATTACCATTCACTGGTAAGTGACAAGGAACGGAGAGCAGCGGAGGCTGAAAAGCTTAAAAATGACTTTTCCTGTCTTTAAGAGTTCAGAGTCTCAGGAAGCAGAGGACAGGGAGCAGAAAAGACTCTGCCTTCACTGCTCTCCCTGCTGTGCTAAACTGCTTTCCTCTTCGAACACCCCCATTTCCCATTTCTGGAAAGGGCTTCAGTCAGATCTGATGGGTGGAGGTGAGAATGGCAACACAGATGGGTCAGCACTGAGCTGTATGTTCCCTCCAGCAAAGCATTTCTTGTGGTGATGAATTATGGATCCAAACCCATGGCAAGATGCTGAGCTGCCACTGAAACAAAGCTGGGGGTCTGATTTTCCGTGTTTAGTTAATGTTGGCTAATTTGTGCTTCTTCTGCCAACCTGGTCCCTGCAGACCTTCAATTCCTCTCCGTGGGGAGCTGGATGCGTGGAATAATCTGTGTCTGGGTGTTTTTTATCCTGGAGGGAGTTAATGGAGGGAGGCAGGCTCCTGTACAGGCAGTCACTGTCCTCAAACAGGTGCCTGAGCAAAGGAGGAGGAATCCTTCCCTGGAACTGCTTGTCTGCTTTCACTGATCATTTAGGGAGGCTTGATGGGGGAATTTAGATTAATCATCTGCAATTAGCTGTCTAAAATTAGGAATCTGGTCTAAAGCTACTCATTGAGCCTCCTTCAGAAATTCTGGGAAGATATGGAAACATTCCAAGAACTCAGATCAATTAAATGAACTTGCTGAAGGACTTCGATTTCCAGGTTTCAGGACTTTGGGATTAGATGGCATGAATCCCACCTGTAGGCAAAAAAAAATGATACAGAAAGGGAGACATTTCTCTTTAATTTGCAGGAATACTTGCAATAGCAGAAAATGGGGATCCTCAGTTATTAGTGTTCTGTTATTCTTCAAGCATTAGTAATAATTAAATGCTCTACCCAATTTAGCAGAGCGCTGATAAATTAATTTTTCTCAAGGTAATACTAATTACACAGGGTTTATAAACAAAACAAATTAGTATGGCTGTGTTGTCTCATAAAGAATACCTATGAGTGAATAAATATAATGATATACATGAATAAATATGTATAGCAAGTGCTGTTCTCTATAAGGTCATGCAGTTAAACACAGTCACATAAATACAGTCCAATCCACAGAGGAGCATTCAAGCATTGCTTCAATGTCTTGAAAACAATATTGAAAATATGTTTCTCTAAATGGCTGTGAGGCAATCAGAGTCTCAGCTTCCCTTCTTCCATAGGTAATCGAGTTAGAGAGAGAAAACAAACACACCAAATATCCTCTAGGTAGTCATTTTCAGCCAAAAAACCTCCTGAAATAATCTATTTAACTGACTAAAGAGAAAGATTGGAAATGAGGCTCTAGCTTTGGGGTTGGAAGCTTCTGGGATCAGGATGGTGTCAGAGCTGGAAGCTGAGGGTGTGACCTCGTGCTCGTCAGTCCAAGCCCAGAGTGCTAAACGTGGCTTGGGGATGGTGGAAGCAACAGAGGTGGATGCTCATCTATTCTTACAAGTGTAATCGAGCTTGTAAAATTTGAGTTGACTTTTTTTACTGCATAAGAAATCTTTGTTTTTTATAGTTTCTTGTCGTTTTCTGACAGAACACAGCACTACATATATTGCATTGTAAATATCCCAGAATTACTTACAGGACTGGGTTGGACAGGAAGGTTTTGGCTGCAGTGACTGGGAGTGTAGCTATGAAATGGACAGGAGCTCATGGAGCTCGGGGTGGGCCCCAGATCCCTCCAAAATACGTGTGAAAATTGGCTTCAGTGTCCTGCGCTCCCCAGTCTCAAAGATTTTTAATTAGCACTTGGCTTTTCAAGAAGGAGTTAAGCAGATGGAAGGTTTTGATGAGATACATTCAACAGACTGGGAAGTTTATGAAAAAGGCTGAGGTTTTCTTTGTCTGTTATTCAACCTGTCTTCAACTTTCTCTTTTTTTCCATGAGCCTTCTTCCATCCTAAAAGCCTTTCCTGCCCATCAAAATTCACTGAAAAAATGAGTGTATTTCAAAGAATATCCTGATTCCGTGCCTCGTGTCTTTGGCATCCCTGACCAACTTTCAGGACTAACTGAACACTTGATTCCACACTTAAATGGGGATGCAGGAGTTGTCTTTGCTGTGCTTTTGTGTATTCTAAAATTCCAGGTGAGTTTTAACCCTCCAGGGTGGGAGTCTGTGTGTGGCATGAATGGCAGACAGCTCTGCGTGAGGGACAGCTGAAATATTCAGGCATCAGAGTCACATCAGAAGAACTGGGGAAGCACAGGCAGTGGGAACTGGGAGAACAGGATGGATTTCAGAGCATATCTGAAATGGGATCTGAGTGAACACAAGCTGAGGAGACAGAGGCAGAAAGAATAGTGGTGAATATTCTCAGTCAATGGTTTATGCACTTGACGCAAAACCCATTTGTGAGGCTTTAGGATTGCAGGGCATCCGAAGCTGAAACAGATCACTGGGAAGAGCCTTCAGGTTCTTGAAGCCTTCTCATCTTGTCAATGAATTCAGCCAATTCTTCGAGCTTTGATTAATTTTCAAAAAAGGCTGAGTGTTACTGCTGGCTCTTTGATCCCGTGGAATTGCTTTTTCAAAGGTGAATAATGAATTCAGTGCCCGGCTTTGAAGCACTTCCCTTGTTTTCAGAGAGCATAGAAAATGCCCCTACTTTTCCACAAGTGTGCTAATGGACTTCTTAATGAGTGAAGATCTGTCCTTTGAGTGACATCTAAATTATAGGTTTTTTATCCCCACAGAACCTTAGGGGCACCATTTTTGGATGGACTCTCAGGAAAGATTGCTTTTAATTAAATTGCACTAAGCATGGCATGAGGATGTTGCTAAAAATTCTCCTCCCAGTTCTTGCTAAATCTCCTGTTGTCCAACATGAGTAAATCAAAGCCCTGAATGCCATTACTTTGATTTTTCTGTGCAGATTTGGGGAAATAAATAAACTATCATGGAACAGAGGTAATAGAAAACCCTGTTACACTTACTCTCAGTGAATAAGCCACTTAAGATTTTGGTGCAATAACCTCACAAGATGTGAAGAAAATGAAGTCAAAAAGTAAATGCAAGCCCAAATTCAGTCTCTCTAAACTGTCCCAAATTTTTAGCATGCTCATGGTTTTCATAGGTAATTTTTTAATGTTCACTGTGTTCCAGGCAAGATTGTTTTCGTGGTAAGGACGGGGAGCAAAACACCGCTGTGAATTTTGACTCAAATTGGTCAATAACATTGAACCCGGTAAAAAAACCTCTTTGTGCTATGGTGCTCAGGAATGCAAAGCTCAATTCCTTCAGGACTGTCCACAACCCTTCCTGAAACCTCTCAGTTTTGTGTGTAAATCTTGCAGTGGAGGCACCCCACTGAGATTTCCAGTGAGAGTCAGGCCAGGTTACTGCCGAGATACTGGGAAATATTGATCCAAGGAATAACATTTGAAATCAGCCTCTTACACTTCTTGCTGCAGCAGGGAGCACTGTGCCAGACTGGACATGCCTGCCTCAGAAAGCTCTGCTCTGCTTTGGTTCCTAAATTTTCCTTTTTTATGGTGAGCAGGAGTTACTCTGCTCCTACAAAAGCCATCTTTTGAGCAGATGGCTCCCAAATTGCCATAATATCTCCCTGCATGAAGTGCAGAGCTCCTGTTTTCTAGAAAGCCCCATCACCCACCCCTTGTAGGCAGATTAGAGTAAAAACTTCTCACTCAAGGCATTGTGAGACTAATAACAGAAAATAAGCCATAGACAACAAATCCCAAGTAATGCTCTGCCCACAGGGCTTTTCTTTAACTATGCGACGGTTTAATGTCTTTCTTTTTCTTAAAGCCTGAGGAAAACCAACAAATTGAAGCATCATCACTGCTCTAAATTTCTTGTATGTGTGTCATTTTTTCTTTTTTCACTGTCCAACAGTAGGATTACTTTGAGTGAGGCTGCATGATTATAAATTAATTACACCAGCCTCGTTTTGGCTTCTGATGGGACAGTCCGGAGGTTACATCTGAAATAGGGCTTGATATTGATTTTCAAACACCAGAGTGTCAGTGACATTTAATATCTGCTCTGGCCCCTAATAAAAGGTCTGGGCTCCTGGGGTTGTGGCCCTGCCCATCCCAAATCCAGTGACCCAGAAGGAAACAAACTTTGAGGCACTGATTAGTTGATTGTCATTGGGATCGACTGCAGTACCACCATGGGAATCCAAGAATCCCAGAATGGGTTGGCTTGGAAGGGACCTTAAAGATCATCCAGTTCCAACCCCAACACCTCCCACTATCCCAGGCTGCTCCAAGCCCTGTCCAGCCTGGCCTTGGACACTTCCAGGGATCCAGGGGCAGCCACAGCTTCTCTGGGCACCCCATGCCAGGGCCTCCCCACCCTCTGGGTGTTGCTACCAGTTGATGAGGATTTCCAAAATAAACCATCAAATCACGTTTTCTGGTGATTTAGCACCGTAGAACTACATGGACCTGTTGTAGCAATTCCTCTGTTGTGTGTAAAACCAAGGCAGTACCACCTGCCCAGGGGTGGGGTATGAGCTTCCCCAGCCATTGTTAACGAAGAATTCCTCCATTTTCCCAACTCTGGTGAATAATGGTGACTGAGGGTCTGGTTCAGCAGGTGTGGATTTACCCAAGGAGAGAAGACAGGAGATGCAGCCTACTTTGAGCAGCAGGAGTCTGGCACACTCACTCAGTGTCCCTCATTCCACCTGGATCAGCTGCACGTGTCTCTCAGATCAACTTTTGGACAAAAGATAACTCTTCCTCCTCTGAAATTTCTTCAGAACTAATTCTGTGATTTCTAGGATTCCCAACTTTTCTGGCATGAGGTGGAAGTTAATTAAACCTACATCTCTTCAGTGCTTTTTTTCTAAGACATTTCAAATTTCATGGTTTGTTTTCATTTTGGGTTTCATTTTGTTGCTTTCAAGCCTTTTAGCAGAGGGCTCAGTGTAGATGGTGGAGCATCATCTCAAACTGCCGTGACTTTTAAACATCAAGCCTAA
Organism: Melanocharis versteri; assembly: GCA_013397845.1. NCBI lineage: Eukaryota > Metazoa > Chordata > Aves > Passeriformes > Melanocharitidae > Melanocharis > Melanocharis versteri. Next base: position 250,056 of record VZTG01003214.1, on the reverse strand, counting down.
GAATATTCCAAACACAAAATTATCAGCTGTAACAGAATCCAGGAATTCCAGAAATTAGAGGGACGGGTTTTCCCTTTTCAGCTGAATCCACCTTTATGAACTGAAATAGTGAGAGATTTATGGAGCAATTATTTTGTTACTTCTACTCAGAGGATTCATTTTTTATGTGGGCAAACTGCAAAGTGAAATGTCTGTTTAAATGTAAAGTGATGAGCAGGGATCCTATTAATACCTAAAAAAGTTCGTTTGAGAATTGAGTTACTATAGTTGAAGAGCAAAAAGTACTATTTTAAGAGTCACTCATGCTGATTTATGAAATGTATTTTGAATTACCCACTGGAGTAATATAATGCACAAAAAAGCACCGTGTCTCAACTTTCTTTTCAAACAGTGCCCTTAATCCTCTCTCTGTTCTAATATTAGCCTGGATCAACCATCTCTGGGGACTCAAAATTAAGACAAGTCTGCCTATGCTACTTTAAAACCCAAATGTAGGCAGAAATTTTAATGGTTTTTAAAGATAAAGTTGTGCTCTAATTTTTGCCCCTCGGCAGATATTATTGCTAAGATGAAATAGTCTGCATAACTTCCAGTAACAATTCTGTGGATGCTAAAAGAGATCCTTGTTGCTCTGCTCACTGAAAACATTTTGAAGGCCAATAAACCATTTTTCTGAGATTGAAAAGGAAATAGAGAAGCGATGTTTGCACCTGCACTGACTTTTCAAAGTCATTAGAGGTTAAAATGGCCTACAGTCTTCCTCAAAAACATCTTGGAAAGTCTTCAATCCATCATTTTCCATTAAAATCCCTGCTAACTGAGCCCCTGGCTTGGTATTGAATAGCATAGCTTGAAAAAAATCTCAGTGCCAAGCAAACAAAAAAAGAGAATTTCTATTCCATATGATTCCATATGACTCCCTATGTCTTGAAGATCACAAAATCCCAGAAGAGGCTTTGGTCCAGCGTCCCGTTCTCTGAATAGAGTTCAGCTGCTTTCTTTACTCACTTGAATATGGGTTTAATTCAGTTTCCTAAAGATGGGTGTGTAGAAGCATTTGAGACATCAAACAATGCATTTGAGACTTCAAACAATGCATTTGAGATTTCAAATAATGCATTTGAGACATCAAATAATGCATTTGAGGCTTCTACATGGGGCCAACAAAATTAATGCAGGGCCTACACAACAGGGCTGAGAACCTTCTAGCATCCCGAACAGCACCAACCCTTCCTGGGGGACTGAGACATCCTTGGAATTCCCAAGGACTGGAAAAGAAGCTGAGATAACAAAATCACGTGCAGACACCGACATTGCAATTTCCTTCTCAGAATTTATTTGCCTTTGCAGAGGAAGCCATTTTGGGACTGTGTAGGTTATTGAGAACATCTTCACGATCACAGGAGTTACGATACAGGACTGCAGGGGACATGAAACTTTCTGGAGTGGGAGATGGAGGTCAAACAAATTACATGACAAAAAATGGGGCTAAATATCTGCGGCTAAGAGGATGAATTTAGACCCTATTCAACAATTGCTATCTAGAAATCCATTCAAATGTTTAAATGTACCTTAATCTGTGAGATAAATAAATTCCTTAAGTTCCCCAGTCAAGTCATTAGTTTTTTCTCTTTTTTCAGCTGTTAAAATGGAAGCAGCTCCTCTGTCTAAGGTGTGTGCAACACCCTCAGATAATACATGCAGAGAATTTTTCAGTCATTCAGATTAAACTCTGGCAAAGACTATTCTTTAAATAAATTTATTTATTTTTGCTTTATGGGGAAAAATATTTCTGTGGTCAGACTGCACCATGTGTGTTTGGAGAACTTGACATGAATTTTCTCATAGCTGGTAGATTCATCCAGTTTTGGCCAGCTGGTAAAATGTGAAAATCCAAAAACTGTGAAATGCATTTAAGTTTTGTGGAAAACATAACTGCAAAAGAAAGGAGATAAAAATGTCCAGATTGGAGAAGAGGTGCTGCATGAGCTGATTATTATGGTACACTGAAGAATCCATACGGACGTTACACCCAGAAACATATTCAAACTAATAATTATTTGGGATCACAAACTCTTCCTGCTATTTATATGTTCTATTTGCAAAAACACCACCCCAACTTTAGCTGGAGTTTTCACATTCTTAGACCTCTAAGTATAAACCACGAGGTACAAACTGGCTTTCCACATCCTGATAATCACAGAATTTCTTGGGGGTTTTTTGTCTTTCTCTTGCCAAGGTTGCGGGAATCCATCCAGAATGCAAAATATTCCAGCAGGTGGTCAAAGAGGAGGCTCTCTGCTCAGAACACAACGAATCTGCCTCACCTGATCTTAAAGGTAATGGTCCATTCCCTGGCTCGGAATGTTTCACATTATTGATTTGTTTGGTGTGTTCTTTATTTATCCAAAACTCCAAAGGAACTCCCACAGAAAGCACTGAAAACCCTGTCAAGATTGTATCACATTGGGAATCATTCCAATCTGGTGAAAATGTTCTTTGAGGGGAAAAAAAAGAAAAACTAATCCCAAATTCTTCAAAATACTACATTTTTATGATTTTAGACATTATTTGTTTGCCTGTGAAGATTTATTGTGGTGGTGTTCAGAAGTCTATTAAATGCCCAGATATGAATTTTGTAAACTAAAATGAACACATAACAGAGCCTGTAAAATATGTTTAGAATGCTGTGTAAAGTGTTCCCTCCTGGGATTTTGGCGTTGTGGAAACATGCTTAGAAATAACTCAATGTGAAATTTCAAAATAATCACTCAAACTCTTTCAAAAATTCAGTCATATTTTATTCTGGTCAGCTTTGCTTAGAAAAAATTGAATCCACCTCAGTGAGATTTTTCAGTTCTATGGATTTTAAGATGTTTGTTTTCTTCAGAGGAATTATGACACAAAAATACCTCATGCATTTTGTTGGGATAGAGTTATTGGAATCATTTGGAATTTTGCCTTTAGCAGCCTGGTGAAAATCAGAGTCTAACCCCAAAATATTTCCTTTGTCTTTTATGCTACTCTGCAGAATTTCCAATCACTCTAATATTTCATACTCCTCTTCCAGTTTCCTATTTTATTTTGGTGCTATTTCTCACACACACTTTAATAAGAATCCAAAATACCCCTTGGACACACTTTGCACTTGGAACACACAGTAACCCACCCCAAAAAAGTTCTGGTATAAATCAGGCATTTTCCAAAATTACTTGTTACCTTCATTACAGGATGTCATTCCAGGGATCTTCCTCTTCAACACAAAAATAATTACATGGTTTTAGAATCCTCTTTGTAGCAAAAGGAATAAAAATCCCTGAGAGTTCTGTTGATCTTTTTAAAAATCTTCAACCTTGTCCACTCCGAGCTTCTCAAAGCTCCCTTTGCCACCTTTTACTCTCCACGTATGGAAAGACTTTAATGAAAGTCTGTTCTGGTATTTACAGCCTTTCTCAATATAGTTAGAAATTAAATGTTAGAACTGGAAAAACAATTTATCCCAAATATTTTATCTGGAGGATAAAACTAGACTAAGACAGGTAAAAGTTCATTGCTTGTGTTTCAGTTTTCAGGAACTCAGCGAGACGAACAGAGGGATCACAGTTTGTAGAGTTACTTCTCAGCAGCCACAGAGAATCTGTGCTGGAATCAGTCTGTGTCACAGTTTTTAATCTAAACTAGTTCCACGTTATTCTTGTACAGAGCAGTGTCCAGCAAGGGTCACCAGCAGAGCCCAGGGTGAAATTCCCCTCCTTTTGGAGCAGATGTGTAAAATAGGTAAAAATGAATCAAGTCCTAAACTCCACTTTTTTTTCCCCCCCACTGTCTAAAAATTCCTGGATTACTGAACAAGACGTAAATATCTGTGGAGTCAGCATTAATAGATACAACTCTTACTGGAGTTATCTTTATGGAGTCTCAGGTGACTTGGACACCACCAGTCTCTTGAAAACTTTGGTGTGAAAAATTCCCTTTCAGCCCCTGCACTCAGAAGTTTCCTTGATATAAACTGTAGAGGTCGCTGGAAATAAACCACATCTAAGACTTAGGACATACAAGTTCTGTTCCTACGCCAGGTCATACAACTAGAATTTTTAAATCCACATTGCCAAATAAAATAGGTTTTTAGACCCAGCTCCTCAAATCTGCCACTTCAGTTGCTAAGTCCAAGCATGGGGACTACTGCATGTCTAAGTGGGACTGGTATCACCTGGATTTATTAATCAGACAATTAGCAGCCGAGTTTAGGCTGTAATCATCAGTGAGAGCCAGGTATTTGCAGGGTGTGATTCATCCTGGCCTCAGGAAGAAGCCGCCAATGTTTGGGATGAATCAGCGCTGGAAGTCACTGTCTCTTTCTGCTGGTCACAAAGGGAACGCAGCTGAGATTAGCTGACATATTTGAGGCAATTAAAATTACCGCTAATGAATCAGGACCTCTATTTTCCCGGGAAAATTTGGTATACCAGGAATTTTATCCTCCCGAGGGTGATGTGAGGATAGTGCTGTGGGAGATTCTCAGGACTATCTTTTTGAAAGCCAGAGAGTAACTCTGCCCAGCTGCAGGCAAGTATTGCTTCCACATTTCAACTTAACAACTCTAGATTTGCCTCGTCATCCATCTGAGAGGCAGCCGAAAAGAATCATGAAAGAAAATAACACCTCCCAACCCGACCGCCTGCTTTATATCCACCTTATGAGTACCCAGAGATTAGTTTTGATTAGAGCATGATGCTTTTTTTTATTGTTTCAGGCACATTTACATGCTGGCAATTTTTCTGTGCTGCCCCCACGCCCACTTGCCGACAGCTCGAAGTCTCAGTGTGAAGCAGCTGTGACAGAGCTGTGATTCACTGTAACTTCTGAAAACCCTTTTTTAGGGGACTGAGAGCCAGCAGCACACCCTGTGGCACCAGCCAGCTGCCTCTGCTTTAGGGAAACTCCTGAATTCCAACCAGCCAGACCTACTCCCAGTGATGGTCATTTTTCATAATGCTCAGAGATGTTCTCCTGGTCTGGGGTGAATCTAATCCCTCTGGAAATCCATTGCAAAAATGCCATTGATTGCCTAAGACTGGTACTTCAGCCCTTATTTCCTTTAAGCCTGGTGAAATTGGTAGATTTTTAAACATGAAATAAAGAGGTTAAGGCTGAGTTTGAAGTCTGATGTGTTTCAGTTAGACTCTGTAATGAGGAACCTCAAGTAATGAAAAAGGAGTAATGAGAAATCTCAAGTGCTAATCATTATTCAATATTTTTATTTTGGTGGCTTTTGTTTTGACAACAGAAAGGAGCTCCAATTGATTTGACTTTCGGATTGTGTCTGCTTGGATTTCAGGTACATTTCCTCATGAGATAAGGAGGGGGAAGGTCCAGCTGGAATACCAAGTGTGAGCCAGGGTGCATTCAAGGAGAAAAGGAAAACATTCCACTCCTTCCTTTGCAGAGCTGCACGTCCTGCTGTGGCTCTTGCATGTGAATGAGTGGGAAAGCCACAGACAATCTCATTATGGAAGATCAAATATATGATGTTCTCTGTGATTTTCTTTATTTAGACGAATTTTTTTTTTTTTTTTTACAGGATGTGCCAGAGATTGGGATGGTTTAACCTGCTGGCCCAGAGCCACTTTCGGAGAAGTAGTTAAAATTCCCTGCCCACGATTTTTTGAAGAATTCACCAGTACCCACGGCAAGATTTTTTTCGTATTCTTTTTATCCCCACTTTTTTGTTTTGTTTTGTTTTGTTTTGTTTTGTTTTTTTGGTTTTTTTTTTTTTGTTTTTTAGTTTTTTAGTTTTTTAGTTTTTAAATGCATTCTAGTAGTTGAGGATTCCTTCATATTTTCCTGATTTACAATGATCTTATGTCAGTCAGCATTCAGTAATTACCCAGACACACATCTCGGCTTGGGGCCAATATTGACACTCTGTTTTGTGTTGTACTCTACTGAATTGTTTAATCCCTCTGGTGATGTGAATACGATGGACAAGTGCACCATGCTGCTAAGTTTATAAAGGAATATATCATAAAATCACTGATTTATAAAATTGTACATTAATTAATATTAGAAAGAACCTCCTGAGGTCATCCAGTCCAATCCTCCAGTCAAAGAAGGACCAAGATCAAAACTTGGATGGAGCTTCCAGTCTGGAACAGGAGGCTCAGGGCTTTGCCCAAAATCCCCAAATATGCTGTAAATGTAAAATTTGATTTCCTTCGTGGAAGTATTGAATTTGCAGAGTTGATTTCCCATATGAAATGCACCAGTCCCACTGCATCTCGAAATGATTGGGAACATCTCCCTCAGTTTTTTAAAGGATAGATACATAGAATATTGTAATTCTATAGCTAATTTTGCTGAACATGACTAAACCTGTAAGTCCCTAACTTAGGGATCAAAGTGGGAATAAGAAATTGTTGCTACTCATCGAAACTTAGAGCACAGCAGCAGCACCACCCCTAATGAATTTTCTGCTGTGTTTTCCCTTTGAAGGTTTCCTCCAGAGGAACTGTACACAGGAGGAATATTGGTCGGAGCCATTCCCACCATACACCATTGCCTGTGGGTTTGATGAAGGTTCCAGTAAAGGACCTAGTTGAGGATTCCGTGTTTGATTTCCTGCGTCTGAACGTCTCCAGAGCACCCTCTCCTGAATAGCTGGATGCTCCACAGACCTGAGTCCTGTCAGCACCCAGTAATTACCCGTTTTCCGTGCTACACTCAAAACTTTTAGGTACATTTAGAGCTTATTTGACAAATTAGCACATTAACATAAAGCAAGGGAGCAGCAGTCAGCACTTTCCTCTCCATTCAGACGTCTCCTCTTGGTGTTAAACTCATGATTAGTTCACCTGCCCAAACTAACAAAGACTTTGGTTCTCTGACAGAGGTAATGTGAGTCCTCATCATGCACACATCTCCCAGGGAAGCCCTACCCACTTGTCCTCAGGGATTTTTTCAGGGAAAATTCCTTTGGATCCTCCCTGCTGATTTTTTTTTCTAGATTTTCTTTGAGCCATAGAAAAATATTTCTTAACTTTATAACCTGGTGGCTAACAGACATCCTTGGGAGGGAACTCTTGGATGCCATTGAGTATTTCCACACTTTATCTCAGGTGTTCAGTGGAACAGGAAGTGAATATTTTTCCTGACTAATAATCACCATTGGTGCTCAATTAAGCTCCAGCAGCATTTCTGTCACATCCACATCTTGATAGGATTTCAATTTCCATGTTCCTCCTCATAGTACTAGAGGTCATATCTGGAGCTCGATCCACCTCCTATAAATAAGAATATTTGTAGTTTGCACTTTGGGGAAGCTAGAAAGATAAATGCTTAAAAAGCTTAAATAAATGCTTAGAAAACTTCAATAACTGCTCGAAAACCTTCTAGAAAGATGCTGGAAATTATCTGAACAGTTCAGAAGGGATGTAAGATTTAAAGCAGGACGTGTATTCTGGAGCATGGTTCTCCAGCCCTCCCACAGGGCTAAACTCGCTCTCCAGGTGGCTTTCTCCAAGCAGTCCCTGGATTATGCTAAGCCAGGCATAATTTCTGGCTGGTCTAGGCTAGAATCAAGCACGGATTTATATTTATATGTCACCATGATAGCAGATTTCAGCACGGAGCTGCTGTCTGTGCTCTGGCTGTGTTTAGTTTGTTATTCCAGTCAAATCCATGAGATTTGTCTACAAAAGGAAGATAAGATCAGCAATCTCTGCTGCACTGCAAACACAGGGAAGTGAGTAAAAATCCCAATTGTATCCTAGGAGAACCACTTTGTATTTCGTATGTGCAATGAGCACTTAGGATGCCTTCTGTATATAATGTTGTTTCTTAATCCATCCTTCAAAACCACATAAAATTAATTGAAACACTCTATTTTCAATTAAATAACCTCTTTTCTTATTTTCATCTGTGTTTTCAAAACATTATGTGAAAGATCACTACTATTTTGGAAACACCGAGATGATTCCTATCATGTCAAGCTTACAAGATCTATTTATAGATCTACTTAAAATTGCTAATCTGTTGCCTCAGCCTAGAATTGCAGCCTTTTGGAGAAACAGATTTGGGATCAATTAGAGAACAAAGTGTCCACCGGGTTTATAAGGAGGAAATTTGCCTGGGTTCAGAGAATTTAGTTTCTTGGGATTTTAAATGATTAGGTGCTCTTGTAGTGGATCAGAATAAAATTTGCATAGTTAAAGCCAGGAAAACAAGCTTTATTTTTCTTAGGACGTAGGATTAGAATATCTTAGGATATAGGTCTAAATCGAAAAAAAGTGAATTATGAAGAATTTACAGTGCTACAATGGAAAGCAAAGAATGAACGGTTTGTCCAGAGAACTAAAGACTGTGAGGTGATTTTCCTGGCTTTAACTTACCTCCACAACATGATGTAACTTTTTATCAATGTTTCAGCTTCCTCACCTACAAATTGAGAATTTTATTTCTCTTTCACCTATAGCTGTTCATGAAATTCAATACTTATTGAATCTGGCCCGGGTCTAAAGTGACGGATTCACAAATCTCCCACCAGAAGGTTTCAGTGCTCCAGAGTTTTTATGTACTGATGTGAGAAAAGGTAGTTACATATCAAAGTGAATATTTTCCTGTTGAGCATGCTCAGAGGGGTCAGACGAGCCTGTGGGCTGTGAAACTTCTCTCCTGTGTAGAGTTAAGTAGGACTCAAAGGAAAACCTTTGTTAGTGGTGGAGGGAAAACCCTGAAGCAGATCTGGAGCATGCAAACAGCACAGAAATTGTGGGACTGGGCTGTGGGGGAAATGTGTCCCAGGGGAATGAGCAGCCCAGGATGCACCCAGCACAACCACCTGCATTGGGCTGTGTCTCCTTTTCCTGCAGAAATCCTATTATTCTGCATTTTGGCGCGTCTACACCGCTGGCTATGCAGCATCCGTGACTTCGCTCATTACAGCTCTAATTGTCTTTGCTGCCTTCAGGTAAATATAAACGGGCTTTTTCTCAGAATGTCTTAGGATAATTTCTCTCAGATCCTCTGTGGCTTTGTTTTGTGGGATTTTTTTATGGTTATTTTCTGTCGTTCTAAGACATAACACCTTTGGTAGTGTTTCTCTACTCGTGCTGTGGTGTTTCCCTGCAGGTGTTAAAACAATCAAACTGGGCAGTCTCTCCTAATCTCCTTAATGACACCATACAGTGGAAATGCCCTAACTTTAGATCATTTTTAACATTTTTAGATCATTCCTACAGCGCATGGCAGGACAGACTCTGCAGAAACAGTGTCCCATGCCCTTGAACCAGAGTTTCCTAAACTGTCCTTTCCCTCTGTGAAAGGCCACTGCTTCCATAACTGAGAGCTAGAAAAAGAGATTTAATTAAATTAAAATGCCTCGTTTGATGATGTTGGTTATTAAGAAGTGGATCTGGGGTTTGGCTGGGGCAGAGCACAGAGCAGCTCCCTGACTGGAGTGGGTTGGCAGTCTCAGAGGTCATGGACCTTCCTGAGGGACCCGGGACCACGAGGTTGATGTATTCAAAACTTGAGGGAGAATCCTTCAGCTCAAGGTAAAACGTGCACAGGACAGTCTAGGGAAAGGGAATCATAGGAATATTGGGCTGGGAAAGACATTTAAGGTCATTAAGTCCAACCATTAACCCAGCACTGCCAAGTCCATCACTAACCCATGACCCCAAGCACCACAGCTACGAGTGTTTTAAATACCCACAGGGATGGGGACTCAGCCACTTCCCTGGGCAGCCTGTGCCAGTACTTGACAACCCTTTCCATAAAGAAATTTTCCCTAATATCCAATGTAAGCCTCCTCTGGCACAACCCAGGGTCTTTCCCTCTTGTCCTATCCTTGTTACTTGGGGGAAGAGCCCAGCTCCATCCGGCTGCCCCCTCCTGTCAGGGAGTTGTGCAGAGCCAGAAGTTCCCCCTGAGCCTCCTTTTCTCCAGGCTGAGCCCCTTTCCCAGCTCCCTCAGCTGCTCCTCATCAGATTAATGCAGTTTAGGGTAACTGCTCTGGCAGCCGTCCCATAAAATGTGACTGACACTGATTCAATCCTCTCTTTGATGAGAAAGGGGCTGAAAAGTCTGATGCAAGCTTGTTCACCAAAAAAAAAAAAGTAATTAAAAATAATTAAGAGGTATTTTCATAATCCAGCCCAAGAGTCCCACAGTTACTTTCTGCTTCTGGCATCTCCTTTAAATGTGTGGTGATCCAAGGACAATTTTCCTGGAATTTTTATTAGCTGAAAAAGGTAACAACTGCTCTGCTCCCTCCTGTCTCACTGCCTCTCAAACAGTGACAGATCATTTATTGCTTTACAAGGTGTCTGCAGCCTTATGTGTTCCTGTTCGACTTTTGACGAGACCACGAGAAATTTCTCTCAAAGAACAATTTTTATTTTCTCTTTCCATGCCAGAAAATTCCACTGTACACGGAATTACATCCACATGCACCTGTTTGTCTCCTTTATCTTGAGAGCCGTTGCTGTTTTCACCAAAGATGCTGTTTTGTTTGCAGATGAAACCATGGACCACTGCCTCATGTCAACGGTACTGAACTTTCCCTCTCCCTCACCCTCGATTGAACATTTAATCCTTTACCTGAAGGCAACGTGGAGATCTTTTCATCCTATTTCTCCTATTGCCAAAACTGAAATCCTAAAACAAACAATATTATGTAAACCCAAAGACCAAGTGCTATGGCTGCACTCAGCTTTGATATTTGAGGTCTGTTGACTCTAATGCAGCTCTAAAAATTTCTACCAGTAAAGAATTTAATCCGTAAGAATAAAAACCAGTATTTCCCTTTCAAAAATCTGAAATAAAGTCAATTTAAATTACGAAACCCCAAACCTACAGAAATTTTGTTGTTTCTTCATTCTTGTGTGGTTACATTGAATTTTGCCTACATTCCTATAGAAACCAGCCATAACGAGAGTAGACCTAAAAGGTTTTTCTTGCTCTGCACTTCCAGGTTGCTTGTAAGGCTGCTGTGGCATTCTTCCAATTCAGTATTTTAGCCAATTTCTTCTGGCTTCTCATTGAAGGGATCTACCTGCAAACCCTGCTGCTGCTGACCTTTGTTTCCAACAAGAAATTTGTGTGGTGGTTCATATTTACTGGCTGGGGTTAGTACTCCCTTCCTCTTTGTGCCATTCAGTATTTCTGGTTGCTTGCAGAACTGGATAAAATCTGTATTTTGAGGTAAAAGGAGCCTTTCAAAGGTGCCACTTTTCTGAGGGAAGTTGCCCATTCATCCAGTGCTGCTACATCAAAGCCACACTGATTTATTGCCTTTTCAACTTAGTTATTTACACCGTGGTGGTGAATAATCCGGGTCTCAAGAGGATGAGTGATGTGGCTGGATAATATCCTAGAAATATTTCTTCCACTGACTAAAGAAGTTTGGGTGACTAAGTTGCCTGCTGTTTTTAGCAAGCAGAATTGGACAGATTAATCTTAAATCATGTGAGTCCAGGCCAAGGAATCAAACAATTTTATTTTTCTTTTATTTTCAGAAATCTCCTGGTTTTCAGGAACGTTTTGAGGTTATACAGCAATTACATTTTTCTCTGATATTCAGAACGGGAATGTGAAATAAATAAGATTTCTTTCACTCCTCAGAATTGTCTATTGTGACTCTCAGATATCCCTATGTCTCACCTTGGCCACTCAAAAATACAGGCATCTGAACTGAGTAGTTACAATGACATTTTTCAACTTAGAAGTGAAATCAAAATTATCCTGAATAAATATTAATTTATCCTTCACCTTCAGATTTTTAGACTTGATTTAATGTAATTAAATTTTTTTTGGAGCTATTCCAAATCGGACTGTCTGAAAGTAGACTCTCAGCCCTTGATTAATCATGGCCAACTTGAGATAAAAAAGCAAACAACTCAATTAATAATGTGGTAATGCTCATCTCCTTCTGTAATCAATGGGAGGTGAGAGGCACCTCAGGGGTAACTCAGATCTGAGGTGATGTGGAGGGAAATATTTCTTTTCATTAATTAAAAAGCCAACTTGAACTTAACACGGTCCCACCTTAAAGGACTTGAGCAAAGGGCTAAAATTTGGAAGGACGAATTCTGGGCCCATCCTACAGATCTCAAATGATACTTAGAAAGAAATTACCTATATTTCTATAGATTTAGCAGTGAAAATGTCACCTGCTTCACATTAGAGGCAGCTTTGAAAATCACTTAGTCTTCGGAAATCCAATTCTACAGGAGGAGAGCAAAAGCAATTTCTAGTCTATAGGCCTTCAAAAACCTCAGTCAAAAATGTAGAAGGATAAGCAGTAACAAAGTGAGGGTAGAAATCACTGGATCCTGGATTCAGTTAAATTTTCATGGAATTCTGATCAATTGATCGGTCTAGGGTGATCAGTAGAGTCTTTAGGACAAACGTGAACTCTTTCAGCTGCTGTACAAAAAGTGTTTGTTGGCCACAGTCCACAAGATAAAAGAACCCCAGCTAAATAAATGCTTACTCCAGCTTTACAAGTGCTTGTAATTCCTATCCAAACCTTCAAGTAATTCTTAGCATTTATTTCTGAAAATGGAGTTTCACAGCATCCCCTATGCTCCTTTGTTACGATTTCATTCTCCTGCCCTTTTATTCCTTTTTTTTTCCTTTCCCTGAAGCAAATTCAATTCTTTCATAAAGATATTGAAAACTGTCTGACCCATAATTCGACCTTTAATCCAACCTGCTGCACTGTGAACCTGTTGGAATAAAGATTCCATGGGACACGATATTCAAACCAGTCATTGTGTTGCTGTTGATTTGCTCAGGAGCTCCCACTGCTGTGATGTTTGCCTGGATCCTCACACGAATCCATCAGCAAAACACTGGGTGAGTCAGAGCTGGGATAAGGAAGACAAAGCCTATTTTTTATGGTGTTCCGTTTTTCTGAGGGGGAAAAAATATGTGTAGAAAAAGAAGAAAGGAAAAACCCCTCACGTCGCAAAATTGTGCCTCTAATTTTTACAGCTTCTATGTAAGTAAGAAAAGAGTTTTATTACTTGTGATTTTTGTGTCCATGCGTGGGGTAATAAAACCTGGAAATATCATATTAACTACTGAAATTTCATTTAAGTTCCCTAATGCCCAGTCCTTGAAATAATTGAATTTCAAGAAACTTGCTCCTTCTTTATAAAGTCAACCATAAATTACTAACCCTAATCTCTTCAAATAAGAACTTCCCAAACAACCAACATTGTCTTGTTAAGTAGTTTCTTATTTTATTTCCGTTCNAAAAGTCACCTGGGGTTTTATTTGTTTTTGTTGATTTTTTATTTTATTTTATTATTTTATTTTATTTTATTTTATTTTACATTATTTAATTTTATTTTATTTTAATCTTTTAATATGAGCTCCAGATAGAAAGATTATTTACTGTAAGCTATCCTGAAGGCTTTCAGACCATTTGACATCAGCTGGAAAAGATATTATTTTATACCCACCTGCTCAGAACTCAGGAAAGTTGAGTAAGAAGTTGAGTTGAGCGTGGTAGGAAGAGCAGGAAAGAAGCATGAAAACAATTTTTTTTATTTTGCTTTGGTTCTTCAATTTGTGCTTCTTGGTGATTAAATTTCCTTTAGATTAGACTACACAGAAACCAGGGACACTCAGACAGTGATTTAAAATGTAGTGTGCCCCAGTTTCCTTTCCTGTGGCAGAAGTGCTTTTGTGTGTTGTGGGAAGCTCTCGTGGGACAGATAAAAAACCTGGTTTTGTTTGTTGTTTCAGATGCTGGGATGATGATGAAAATGGAGTGGTGTTATGGATCATCAAAGGCCCCATCCTGCTGACTGTATTAGTGAGTATTTTCATTTTCCTTTGAGTTTCTGCATAGAGATACTTTCATCTAGTGTGCTTTTAAAATGAGTTCTTATGATCGTAACTTAGGACAAAAAAATCTCCCTTATCCATGAATTTATACCACCTGAATTTAGGGAGGGAGCAGTCAGGTTTTTAGGTCTGTATCTGTTATAATCCCTGTCACAAACAATGAAGAGAACAGGAGGGACTCTTCAGACCATTTAAAATCTGCAAAGTTCTGACCAGAAGTACCAGGCATTAATATCAGACATAAAATGATATTAAGATACGCAGATCTACATTAACTCAACGTAACTTTCATCACATTTTATATACAGCTGTATATTGGTGGGAAAGATAATTATTATTTCTGAAGTCACTGATTTGAGCTGAGAACAGATGAGCTTGGTTTAGAGCAGTGCAGTTCCTAAAAGCGGGGATTTTCGGTTGTTTGTATGAGCTGAAGGCATGTCCTGGTTTGTAGTAAATTTACAGATTTTGTCTTGTCTTTACAGATTAACTTTATTATATTCATTAATGTGATCAGGATTCTAGTCCATAAACTGAAATCTCCAGAGGGAGGAGGGAGCCACTCAAGCCACTTTGTGTGAGTGTTTCTGGGTCTCTTAGGATTGACCTGTTCTATCTCCTGTAAGAAATTTTTTATGGCTAGGAGAACAGAAAGTTCTACTCCTCTTCTAATAGAAGAAATGACAATGTGAACTTTCTTTTTCATCCCAAATATCACGTCTTGTTTTTATTTCAGGGCAAAAAGGGTGGGGTTCACGTGTCAGGGACAAAGAGAAAAGTAAAATATAGTGTGTGAAACTTCAAAAGCTTGAAAGTCTAAACACTGAATGTCAGGTGATGAATCCATCAGAAATGGCCACATAGAGAGAGATGCAGATAATTCTCTTTAAATTCTTTGCTGTAACGGGATACAATTTGTAACCAAGCCTAGTCCTGGCTGTTTACAAACCCCTTCACAGCCATTGGGGATCCCATCAGTGCAGCCAGAGAACCTTTCCATAACTTCTCTGGGTAGAGTTGCCTCCAATTGGAGCTGTCCTCTGAATTAAAAAATGTTCCAACATATAATTGTTGTCGCTCATTCCTTGTTTCTAACAGTGCACCGTTCTTTAATTCTTCCTTTTCCAGGCGACTTGCAAAATCCACGTTACTTTTGATCCCCCTCTTCGGGGTGCACTACATTGTGTTTGCATTTTTCCCAGAGAGCACTGGTCTGGAGGCTCGGCTTTACATCGAGCTGGGGCTGGGCTCGTTTCAGGTAAGATGGACAAAATGTTTAACAGCCCTGAGACGTTTGGTCTGTAACACCACGCTTGAGGTTGGTTATTAGAGCAGGATTTATTAACGTGTCCAAATTCAACACACATGTCCCATCTCACTCCTTCACGAGCTCTTCTGCTGCTTGCTCCCTTATTTTTTGAAATCTCTGAGTCAGACTTCGTATGAATAATCACCAAATAAATAAAACATCTCCCCTTATTAAATAACAATGACAGAACACCATGAAGGCCACTCTGTGGATTAAGGTGAACTGATTGAAAATGATTTCACGTGTGATAACGATAAGAGGGATCGTAGATAAGAGTACATAACAACCTGCCCTGCCCTCACCGTTTAGGAGCAGTGAACCCTGTTAATATCTCGTTGTTTATTTTGCTGTTCCACTACTCAGAACAACATCATGGATTTGAGAGAGTCGAGGTCTGTGTACGGCACATTTTGTACTGAACAGCTGAGATCTTTTCCCTTCCTCTTTCCTCTGTGCCCCACCACAACTTGTCCACATTGATATGTGTTGCAAATGATTCCTCTTCCACGCTTGCCTTGTCTGAGGGAGAATTTGTTTGTAGGATACAGCAAACAGCGAGTTAATCCTTGTTGTCTCTGTACAAGGGCAATAATAAACATAAAATGTCGCCAGTCCATTGAGGAATTTAATTCTATTATGAAAACTCAATAAATAGTGTCACGTTGTCTGAACTCCAGTGGAAAAATGGAAAATAGGCATTCTTTGTTGTCTTACACAAACTGTGAACGAAACCTGATGTCTGGCATTGATTGTAGATTTTAAATGCTTATGTTTTTTCTCCCCCTACTCTCCCTGTCCTAGGGTTTTGTTGTTGCTCTCCTATATTGCTTCTCAAATGCAGAGGTGAGTAGCAAGTACATGAGATTACCAAAGCCTTTAAAACTCACGGTCCCCTCTCATTTTTTAATTTCTTTTCCTATTTTCACAACAGATCTGTCTTTGATCTGCTCCTGAAACCATGACATCCCCATATCTTTTTTGTCCCTTGGTTCCTCTGTTGACTTTATTTGTATTCATACAGTTCTGACAGGAGGACACAAAATAAACTTTGAAGCAATGACCCTTTAAAAATGGTTGCTGAGTTTCATGTCAGGGGACTTTTCTCCTGATTTATGTTTGATACCTATCATGAAGATATCTCAGTGGAAATCTTGCAGAGCTCCTCACTTTCTCTAGGTTTATTTTTCTCCTGGAGATTTTCTTCATTTTCCCCTTCCCTTTCTTTTTCCCTTTCCCCTTTCCTTTTTTCCTTTCTCCTTTCCTCTTTTTCCCTCTTTCCCTTTACTTTTCTCCTTTCCCCTTTTCCATCTTTCCCTTTACTTTTCTCCTTTCCCCTTTTCCTTTCCTCTTCCTCCCTTTCTCTTTCTTCTTTCCCCTTCCCTTTTCCAGGTCTGCTCATGCAATCAGGAGTTTTGTTCAAACACTTTCTTTCCTGGTTTTATAACACTGGTAGAATTTGGGTAAATTCCCTGCAGTAGAATGCAGTGAGCCTATAATTTAAAAACCTCACTAAGTTTGCTGGCACTTTCCCCCAGAAGGGCAGAACAAATCAAAATTGATGAGAAAATGCAAAACCGCATCTCATGCTCAGAAAAGTGAGTAGGTTTCGTTGAGAATGAGCCAGTAATGGTACCTGAGTCTCTGCAGTGGCTTAAACTTGGAGAACTGTCATAGAACATGGAATTATTAATGTTGGAAGAGCCCTCCAAGACCACTGAGTCCCAGCTGTGCCCCATCCCCACCTTGTCCCCAGCCCAGAGCTCTGAGTGCCACCTCCAGGCCTTCCTTGGGCACCTCCAGGGATGGGCACTCCAAACCTCCCTGGGCAGTTCCAAGGCCTGAGCACCCTTTCCATGGGGAAATTCCTGCTGCTGTCCACCCTGAGCCTCCCCTGGCCCAGCCTGAGGCCGTTCCCTCTCCTCCTGTCCCTGTTCCCTGGGAGCAGAGCCCGAACCCCCCAGCTGCCTCCTCCTGTCAGGGAGTTGTGGAGAACCAGAAAATCTTCCCTGAGCCTCCTTTTCTCCAGGCTGAACATTCCCAGCTCCCTCAGCTGCTCCTCGTAGGGTTCACTCTCCAGTCCCTTCACCAGCTCCGTTTCCCTCCACTGGACACACACCAGCACCTCACAGGAATGGCTAAATGGAGGTGCAAGGTGCAAGTAACCCTGCCCAAGGATGAATAATTCCTAAAATAGGTTTGTTACTCAGGAAAACAATTTATAGTGGCCAATCTGAGAGCGTGCCTTCAAGACTTAGCTGTAAATACAGAATGCTGTGCTTCCAGCCTGCCTTCTGTACCACAGACTCCGTGCCAGCAGCCTTTTAATTGCTTCAACAGCCTTTTAATAGCTTGCATATTGTACCTCACAACGCAGAAATCCTGTGGGCATTAACAACGGGACAGGCAGAGCCTGATCTCTGGCCCCAAGATGAAGCTGGGTTGGCTTTTGTCCATGTTTCTTAGGGATAACTGCTCCTGGAGCAGCTTGGCCACTCATTACCACTTGGCAGTGCATCTGTTGTGGTTCCCTGCAATCATAAAAATTAATTATTATTTTCTCTGTGTGTGCGTTTCTTCAGTTTTGAGTATCTGTGACAATGTGAGAGACTGTGCTGCTGCCAGGCAAGGTGTTATCAGCATGGATTAAACTGAGGGGTGCTGGAGGGCCTTGAGTTTGTTGGGAGAGTGCTGGAATACTGAATTGGTGGAGGAAATCTCTCTTTTATTTATTAGATTCTTGGGAGATCCAGAGACCCATCCATGAAATTGTACACAGGGGTTCTCTGTGTGGTTAACAGGGAAACTTAAGGCAGAATAGGGGCCACTGAAATGATAAATATTCTCAGTGACTTTCCCTGATGTCCAAATGTACTTCTGCATTGCCATCCTCTGAATTCTTGAAATTGTCAGTTTATTTTCAAAAGGAATAAAGACGGAGTTCAAGTTCTTCTAAAAATGCATTGAGGCTTAATCCTGACTTACCTGGGCTGAGTACTCAGGCGGAATTTTTTTGCATGTTTTACCTTCAGTGTTCATGAAGTCTTAATTTCCTCTTTGTTTGTGACTTCCTGCAGGTTCAAACGGAGCTGAAGAAACAGCTGTGCAGGTGGCAGTACCAGGAATACCTGACCTTCACCCACAAACACAGGGCCTTGTCCAGAGAGACCAGCCCGGTCAACTACGTCACCCAGTTATCCCTGCTGGACAAAATCAGCCCCAAAAGGAGAACCTCTGTGCTCCAGGATGGTGTCACCACTGTCTGAGGGCTTCCAGCAGGATGAGTTGCTGTGACATTGCAGTGTCCCACCTGGGAGGTGGCCAGCTGGATGCTTTGTGGCTTTCCGTGCTGTCGGGAGCCTTCTGTAAATTCCTTGTCCCGAGCGGGAGCTGCTTTTCTCACCTGGTACAGATCTGCATCACAACCCTGGTTCTCTCTCTCCCGGATATAAAACGCCCTTGTTTTGTTGTGAAAAGCCAGACTTTGAGCTAGAGTGAATCTACAGGTTAAACACAAAACCCCCCCTACATTAACTCCTCCCAGGCCCAGAATGTTTGTCATATCTTTGTTGGCATTTCCCAAAATTTCCAGTTTCCAAGACCACGACTCCTAACCATCATTTGAAAGGGTTATTTGGTGGTGAGGTTTTGCCATAATCATTTCTGATGTTTTACTGCTTGTTTTGAGATGTCTTGAGACAATTTAATGTTAATTAAACCCAGAAACCTGCCAAGCACTTACCTATAAAACAGAAATCTTTACAAGGAATCTCGAACCATTTTCAGTGACACAAACAAGTGACACAAAATACCTGCTTGATTTCGTTTTTTTTCTTCTCCTAAGCCTGTTGAACAGAGATAAAATAAGACCAGAGGATCCCAAACCCTTTCTTGTCCAAAGGAAAATACGGAGCAGCAGAACGTCAGGCAGATGATGTGTGAAGGAATAAATCAGAGCAAACCCAGTGCCAGGTGCCAGCTGGGCTACCTTGTGCTCAGAATGGCTTGCAGACCTAATCTTAGTGCCCAGATGTTGTTTGGGTTTTTTTGTTTGGTTGGTTTTTTTTGTGGGACAGACGTCCAAAACCTTGAAGATCAATCAGCGAAACACCCAATTAAACCGTGCTTTTGCGCTTTTTGAGGACCTGCCTTTGAGAACTAAGCTGCTGTGATTGTCCCAGTCCCACCCAGCGTTTCTCAGCTCATTGTCACGGCACTCGGGGAGGTTTCAGGGACCAGGATACACAGCCAGCTGTGAGGGCTGGAGAAGTGAAGCGAGCCAGAGTCATTTTTTTACCATTCTTTGGATGACCTTTGTCTTTCTTCAAGACTGAGGTGGACTCGACCTCAACCTCTGCAAAAGCAAAGAAAAGGGACACGAGATGGTTCAAGACAGGAGCATTCCCAGGAGAACCTGCATCAGGCGTGGAGACCACAGCCATTCACTCACTCTCTGAGCTCCAGTATCAATTCAGGTTAAAAAAAACCCCCCAGTATTCCAGTCCCTCAACTCGCTCAGCTCTTGGTTAATTATTTAGGTCAACAGATATTTAACTCCTGGAAACCTCTTTGCTGATTTTAGGTGCTTCATCTCTCGTTCTATTGGAGCAGAGGTGAATTGTCTAGGTTCCTATAAATATGATTCAAATAAGTTATTTATTAATTAGGCATTTAGCCCATCTGTCACAATGTCATATTTATTGTAAGGAGTAATTTTGTCTATTCTGCCTTTCTTACCAGCTTTACTTGTAAAAGTAATCCCTGTTCCTGGGTTTTGTTGCAGAGTGCAGTAATGAGAATTTGTATACACAATGTGTGATGTACTTCTGTAAAATGCAAGTGACAATTGCAGCTGTTGTGAGTTTGTACGTTTAGTTTACATCAGTTTGGATATTTCATTTCGGTTTGTACATTGACTTTGTGCCAGTTTGGATATTTCATTTGAGACTTTATAAAATAAAAGGTTAAAAATCCTGGGCAGTGCTCGAATTTCTTGGATAAAGGTTTGATTTGGGCTGTGAAAAGAAGCCCGATCCCTTTTTGGTGACCCACATGGGTACATGAGGGTGTGTTTATGAGTCGGGAACGCTTCAGGCAGGGATGTTTTGCTTCTCAGAATGCTTGGGAAGGCAGCACAAGCATCCCAAGCCGTGTTTAGCAGCGCTGTGTGTTCGTGGGGAGCCACTGCCACCTCCTGGAGCTGGATGTGTGCAGCCCACAAAGCCCAAACCTCTCCTGAGTGAGTTTTAAACCACTCCCAAAGGGCAGCTGCAGTAGATCATTAAATTACACCAGCTGCTTTCTCCTCCTCTAATCCCCCGATGTCTTTTGCGGAGTTTAACTCTCCAAGAATTCTTTTTAAATCGCTTTACAAACTACATGACACCCTGGAAAGATCAAAACCTACTATTTTCAGCTGTTTTTCTTGGTGTTGCAGCAAAGACAGGTTGTTAAGGTAACTGAAATTTGTGAGAGTAGATTTTTAACTCTGACAATGTCAGCTTGTTTTTTTTTTTCCGAAAGTTTGATTGATTGAGCTCCAGATTAAAAGAAATCATTCCAGCAGGCAGCTCTACATGTTTTGCACATTCAGAACTTCCCTGAGGCTGCCTAATGCTCCCAGAGCAAGGAGGATTTCTTCAGTTGCAGAAAATACAACTGCATTCAAGGCAGTTGCTCCTTGGTGTGTTGCCAGAGCTATTAAATGAAGCTTTCCTCATTTAAATCAGGTGTCTGGGATTTGGAGCAAATGTGCTCTAGTGTGGTATTTCGTCTTTAAAATAGTGGATATTTACATAGGGCTTTTAGAGTGGCTGAAATACTTTTGGAGGTGCCTTTTCTTTGTCTTTCTTAAAAAAAAAAAATCACTTAGGGTGGATGTAACCTTCAGAAATTAGGGTTTTTCCAGATTCCCTGTTCTACATTTGCTGATCTCCACGATTAGGGAGACACGGACAGGCGCAGCAATTCTGCACGTGGTGGGAAGGGAAGACACGTCCTGTGCCCCATCATCCAGCCCTCAAAAAAAAGGGCTGAGGCTGCCTCAGGTTATCGTGGAAATCCATGTAAAGGGGATTTACAGTGGCTTGAAACATAGCAAAAATGAAAATATCTCGATCTGCCCTGTCCCTCCCAATTCCCCACCTGCCCACGGCTGCCTTTGCTGCCAGGTCCTGCCTCAGCAATGCTGTGGGATGGGGATCTCCAGCCCTGCTGCTCCCTGACACATCTCTGACCTAAATTTCACTAAATCTGTGTCCGTTTTTCCATCGAAGGGCAGGGCTCCAAATACCTGTACTTTGGCTGAACGATGAGTTAAAAGATGCAGCCTGTCTGGAGGATTCATAGATCCATGAGGGACAGGCAAAGACTTATGGTAACTGAAACGAAGGAAAAAGATGGGGGAAATATCAGGAATAGTTCATCTCCTGTGGAATCCTCTGTTTCAGTAGTTTGAATGTAATTGATGCTTTAAAAATTCACCTGATGATAAAACCCTTCGGGTTTGCTTTGACTATAAAAGAAATGAAGCCTCGAAGCACATCAGGTGTTCCAGAGACCAGGCTTCTTCCACCTTTGCCAACTGGCAACGTCTTTCTTTGAGGACAACCGAATTTCTTCTCCCTGTTTTTACCCTGTAGGAATCATATTTAGTCCCCAGAGGAGCGGTGGCTCAACCCCAGAGCCACAGGGGTTTTTAGAGAGTGTGTCACGTTTGATTTGGTGATGTTGGCCCGTGGTCCTGTGTGATACTGGTGCAGGGAGATAAGCACCACTGGTTTATGGAGGAGGAACGCTGTGCGAGGCAAAGACCTCACCCCTGGTGGGTCCAGGAGTGACTTTGCCCAGCAGAATCCAGGGTCTCCTTCCCATGAAGAAGCCAGCAAACCCTTTTAGCCCGAAGGACTTCTGCTTCAGGAAAAGAATACACTACCCTGTAAGTTCGCAGACAAAAAGTTCTCTTTGGTGCAATTTTATATCAGAACAGACTTTTACAAAATGAGAATACATTTATTGTGTCATCTACAGCAGTATACATGTTAAAAACAATTTCTCAAAACACAAAAAAGGTTAGAAAGCAGCAGTTGATATCTGTGTTTCCACCTCATAACAAAGCTGAATAACCCCAGATCCCGTTACCAATTAAACCAATTTTGACCAAAAAAGGTCAGTATTAGACCCAACAGGCCAGTAACTTTGTACCTTGACACAGTCAAAAGCCAAAATACAGCTTTCCATCTGATAACTTGGTTCTTCTCAGAGCTATAGCAGGTTGCATTGCCACTAAATTGACAAGTAGAAGGGAAAGAGAATGAACACACCAAATATTTGTTTTTTTACAGATTATACTGATACACAAAAGGCCTCTTGAGACTTCTCTGCAAGCACAAAGTCCATTGGGAAAGGCATATGCAGAAGCCTAAGTAATTTCAGACACTGAAGAGTGTCATTATCACACAGTGTCATATCACACAGTAATTCTTCACATGGATGAATTCCCCAAAAGAAAGCCAATGGGAAATTGCAATTTGAATCATAAGAAGGTGAAAGACCATGAGGTTCAAAACATTGTTCAAGCTCTGCTGGTGTGTTTTCATACACAAAGTACAATGTGTATTTAGCTGAACTTAGCTCTTTAGTACAGATATACACGGAGCATCATTAACATCAGAGCATCCTCAGCTGCTACTGCATCCTCCAGATCTTCCTGACTTGCTCTTAAATGCAATTCTGAACTGGTTGCACGTGCCTGACTGCTAAAATCAGAGTAAAACCCTTTTTTTTTTCTTCTTTTCACTGCATGTGAACTATACACTATGGTTTGTTCCTGTGCTGGTTGTGTGGACACAATCTGACAGAGAGAACAAAGCATCCTGAAAACTCTCCTATTTACCAGGCATTCACCTCCCCCAAATCTGGTTGGTAATACCCAACAGGAGCCAGCCCAAAGCTTTTGAAGACCATCATTTCTCAGCATGCATGAGACAGAGCAACAGTGACTGGGCAAAGCTGCCAGGGAAAATTCATTTATATCTGGGCCTCCCCAGGCTCAGCACCTGTCTCCAGTCTGGTCAGGGAGATGTCCTGGTGGAGAGAAACAGCCACTTGCAAAGCGTGAATCATCTCGCCCCGGAGTGGACATCAAAAATATGTTTGATGCTTGTCCTCTGAAACTGCTCGTTTCTCTCCTGTGACCAAAAGGGCAAAGTGGAGAAACCAGATGAAAGGAAGAAATCTTCACTTTTGGTGTCTGAGTGATATGGGAGTGCCCTTAGCTGCCTGCTCAGGAACACAAGATCTCTTGCAGAGGTTTAGCTCTAAGCCAGGACACCTAACGCCAGAAGTGCCAGATGTTGAAAGGGACACATCTAATATAGCCCTTGATATTTAACTCCTAAGGAAGAAAACTACTTAAAAACAGAGATTTGGTTGTGTTTTTGCATCATGTGCATTTCTGCAGTTGCAGAAATGGGAGCCCAAGGAACGCTGCCTTCACTGAGATCGCCAAGTCTAGAGTTGGACTGAATCCCACTCTGAGTTTATCTGTTTCCTGGATATCCATAGGACTACAGGAGACACTAATCCTGTCTGGATGCCAAGCAGGATCCCATGGGGGGTCCATATATCCTGTTCTTACCAACCCTTTAGTCCTGCCACGCTGTGACAGCTCTGCTGAGGTCACAGTCACTGCCCTGCAGTGCCACAGAGCAGAGCAGGAGAAGCACAATATTGATAATATAAGCACACCTTGCTCTGGGAGCCCTGCCCACACGAGAAAGATTTCAGAACAAAAGAGTCTGATATCATGGAATCACATAATTTTATGGGGAAAACCTTAATTTATTGAACTTTCTCGGGTTTTGATCTGTGGGAGCCTTTGCATAAATACAGGTGGGACTAAAACACTTCAGGAGGCTAAAAGCATCTATTGCCATACAAGGAATTAACTTATTTTCCTGAACAATCATCTATGGACATCTCAGAAACAGTCTCTGGCCTCTGAAGCCTCCACAGGCCACAGATTAAAACTTCTGACACAGGCAATTGTTCCTGAAACACTATTGAAAACCAAGTTCAAATACCAAGGCAAATAAAGCCAATTTAATTAATGGGGTTTGCATTTCTTTTGTTGCTACTGTTTGCTAAGGTCACAGTGAACAACTTTTTTT
>VZTG01003214.1:210999-225692 GCA_013397845.1 Melanocharis versteri | reverse complement strand
TTTTTTTTTTTTTTTTTCTGTAACTGAAATTTTGATATCTAATTCCTGTCAGTACTGGGATGGGAAAAATAATGTGAAGTTGGAAATTTGTATGGTTCACAGGCCAGATTTAGTAGAGATTTAGTAGCAGTGTCAGACAAAAGCACTGAAAGCTCCCAAACTGACACCATCAGTGTATTTTAACCTATTTGAATGATGATTTCCTGCAGTATTTTGACTGAATGAGTGTCCCATCCATTTGATTGGAAAAGCTTCCCTTGCAAGATTATAACTGAAAACAGAAAATCAAAATATTGGAATTATTTTCCCTTTAGGTTTGGCCAAATGAAAATTGCTCAACCCCCAAATCTCACTTATACATTTGCAAAAACTGGAAATCTTTCTCTTAATTTTATTGTTCCTTTTTTTATGTCCTTTTTCCCCCAGGATGATTGGCCTGCTGCTTCCCGGTGATTTTCCTGCTATTCTTAATGGATCCATGTCTGCCTGTATTTAATTCTTTGCATTGGTTTTGCTGCCCAAATTTGGATTAGAGCTGAGAGAAATGCAGCTCAATAGCATGATTATTTTTAGTCTTATCTTGCAGCTGTATGATCAAAGACAAACTGCAGACTTCATCTGAAATAAAGCTGTTTATACCTCAGGAAAAGAGAAGGAAACGAGGCAAGACCAGGATGACAAGGAACCCAAGTGAGCCAGGAGTTATTCCAACTCCAAGTTCAGGTAAAGGTTTTTAACTGCCAGAAAAGTTTTACAGCAACTTTCCAGTGGGAAGAGAAGGTGAAGAAATGGTGCTGAATTTTAAAAGGAGAGATAATCAGTTTAGGAGTGGGCATAAAATAATATGAAAATAATGGCAATTACAGAGCTTCCTTCATACTGAGTGAATGTGTTTTGTTCTTGCTCCTTTTGGCTTTGCCTATTTTTAAGTTACTGGTTTATTTTGTCCATGGGACTTCTGAAAAAAAACCTGAATTTTTGAGCTGACCAGAAGCCCCTTCATATGCAAGCACTGGATCTATCCGGCCATTCCGAAGCAGAATTTCATCCACCTTTGATACGAAAATATTATGGAAAGCCACAATTTTACATTACACGGGCAAGGCAAATTATGGCAACTAATCCTTCTGTCACTGCTGAGGAGGATCAGAGTCCCATGATCACGTTTTTTGCAGAAGACCAAGAAAACCTATCTTGTGTCCCATTCTGGTCCTCAAAATGCAAGAAAGAAGTGGCCAGACTGGAGAAGGTCAAAAGGAGGAACCATGAAGATCATCAAAGGGATGGAGAATAGGGGCAGGGAAGAAAAAAATCTGAGGGAATGTCTCTCTGGAGAAAAGCAGCCTCAGTGGAGACCTCACCAAACTATTCCAGTACTAAAAGAGTGGTGAGAAAGAGGATGGAGGTTCTTTTTTCACAAGGATCCACACGGAGAACGCAAGGGTGACAAGCTGCACCAGGAGAGGAATTATCTTGATAGAAGGAAGAAATTCTTTTGGAGTGGGAGCAGCCATTCACGGGAACAACCTCCCCAGAGATGTGGTGTGGTCCCTACCAGTGGAGGCTTTCAAGAGGTGACTGGACAGGGTGTTGGATAAACTCATCTTGGCTTCCTTTCTCATGAAGGCTTGGACCAAATTTGTCATTCAAGGTCACCTCCAGCCTCGGTTGTTGATTGTATGAACTTCATTCCCTTCTGGAAGGTATCTCACACTGCCATAGGTGATGGAGAGAGTCCAGGGAGAGTCATCTTTGTAAAGGTAATCTCAAATTATCAGCACTAAAGTAATCCTTTGCAAAGGTAATCTCAAATTATCAGCACTAAAATAATCCTTTGTAAAGGTAATCTTAAATTATCAGCACTAAAGTAATCCTTTGCAAAGGTAATCTCAAATTATCAGCACTAAAATAATCCTTTGCAAAGGTAATATCAAATTATCAGCACTAAGGTAATCCTTTGCAAAGGTAATCTCAAATTATCAGCACTGAGGTAATCCTTTGCAAAGGGAATCTCAAATTATCAGCACTAAAATAATCCTTTGTAAAGGTAATCTCAAATTATCAGCACTGAGGTAATCTTTTGTAAACGTAATCTCAAATTTTCAGCACGAAGGTAATCCTTTGCAAAGGTAATCTCAAATTATCAGCACTAAGGTAATCCTTTGCAAAGGTAATCTCAAATTATCGGTTCATGCCCACTTCTGGTTGTTATTTAGCCCTGTACTTGCAGGGCACTGTCCTTTAGGTGCAATGAGAGACAGATGCTGAAAAGGAGGAGCCAGACACCCAAAAAAGTGTCTGGATTTCACTTCCAAGCTGCATTTTCCTCTGGACTCACCTACCTTCAGCCCTTCTCCCACCACTCCATTTTAACACCTGGTTTTCAAACGCAAACACTTAAATGATGCAGAGGAAATTCTTCCTCTGTGATAAAAAACTTCCCAGAACTAAGCATTTAAGGTTCTTTCCCTGGGCTCTGAGTTCCAGAAATACTAAAAGTGAAGGTAAAAGGAGGTGACATCACCAAGCAGCAACGAAACAGCCTCGTCCTTTACAATCTAGGTTGTAGTTTTCATTTTTGGGATGTGAATTGTCCTGCAGTACCAGCACTCCACACTGACAAGTCAATAATCCAAACAGTGGTTAGATACAGTAAACAGTCACAAAACCTGCAGCACAGAAAGTTTTTCTACATTTATAAAAGCAAAATAAGAAAATTAGACAGGAAATACATTATGGACATGGTAGAAAAAATGGCTCAAGGCGCACTGCACACTTGTTTTTTTTTTGTTGTTTTGTTTTAATTGTGTACTGTTTTTAATAACACAGCCTTTCTAGCTCCAAAATATATTTCACAGTGAAAAATCAAACAAAGCACTGTTACACTCAGTTGATATTTACACACACAGAGAAGCAAACTGCCTGTTGGATTCTTCCCTCCTGAAACAAATGGAAAAACAGCCACTGTGGGGTGGCCATGCCTGGCCAGCCCCTGCAGCTTACATTCAGCAGAGACATTTGTGGAGAGCTCATTTGTGCCATGGCATCAGAGTCTGGATCCCACAACTGTGTCCACCTCAAGTGTGACCCTTCCAGGGACACTGGGAAAGTCCCAGGGACTCAGGAAAAGCCCCATCTGCCAGTGCATCGACACTTTAATTCAGAGAAATAAAACCATAATAGAAGGGTTTGGGGTTTTTTCTTTTTTTGTATAATATATTTTATATTTATTATGTTGAGAGATCCCATTTCTTCTGGTAAATTCAGTGCTGGTGAACAGATTCAATTTTTCTACTGAACAAGAAACACGACGTCTGCAACAATAGAAACTTCCCCTCTGCTGCTCTCCAAACTCCTGAGAATTGGCTCAAGGAATTAAGGAGCAAATCCAAGTTTCCACAACTTTTCCATCCTTGGACTCTCTAGCTGGGACCACCAAAAATTAATGGTAATAACAATGTGCTGAGGCCAAATCCTAATTCCAGGTGAAGTGGGTTTATCCTAACAATAACAGCAGTTTTCTGTACTGGTTTTAATTTAGCTGAGGACCTGGTCTCCAGTGTGCAGGGTTGGAGGGTGGTTTTGGTGATGTGGACATTTGCCCACAAGGCACTGGACTGAGATCCACCAACTCAAACTGCAGAGCACTGTAGGATGGCCAGGAAAACGACAGAACCCAGAAGTAAACTCAGAGAAAGCTTTGGCAAAACCAACAAAAATAAATTTTAAAAAAAAGATCCAAACACCTTCTTGCTCTGAATTGAAACAAGCAAAAAGTCTCCAGCTAGAGGAAGTTATTTGATATTTTTTTCTCAATGATTCTAACTTATTAATGATTGAAAACTGGCTAGAAGCCATTCAGGCAAAAAATAGCTTTTGATTTTTTTAAAAAAATAATACCTTTACAGCGTTGTCAATATAATCCTGCGAAAGCTCATCCTACAGAAAATTGTCCAGGTATGCATTTACCTGATAAATCTGCCTTTCTCCAGCTCTGGCTGGGCAGAAAAGTAACTGGTTCCTTGGGAAACTTTCTAAAATAGCTTTTTGAATCATCTAAAGAGGGAGGAATGGCCAATCTATCAGTTAAAAACACTTCAGTGGCTTTTGCAGAGAGTTGGGAAGAGGGGGACAAATTCTGCTCTCAGAGCAGCAAATCGGTGCTGCAGACTTGGGGAAAAAAAGGTGTTTGGATCATAAAAATCCCATTTATGAACCTGGAGTAAAACATAAGTGGTTTCAACTGTTTTGCTGGTCCTCTGTGCCAGGGCAGATTTCACACGACAGGGCTGTCCCCATCTTTTAAGAGCATGATCCTGTACCCATATGACCTCAAACAACATTTCTGTCTGTTTTAAATTAAATTTACATTCATTTAAGATGGCTCCAGCCAAGAGCACATTATTTCTCATAAAGGACTATATAAGTATTAAGTATTATTATAATTAATATTTCTTTCACAACTTTCTGAGACCATTTTTTTTTCTCCTTTTAAAAATAAGTAAACTAGGATTATCTTTAAAAATCTTTGCTTAAAATGACATCAAAACTCTTTTTTCTTTTTTACTTAAACTAACAAAAACCAGTGAAATTAAAAGCTCACACTCAGCTGACACTAAAATTCCGAGTATTTCACTTTTTTTGTTGTTTTTAGTTTATGATCATGTCAACTAACACCGAAGAACAAGCCTGAATTTTGAATTTCCTGGTTGCTATTATTTTCAGTTCAAAACTTCACATTTAAAATGCCATTTTCGTCTCTGTTCGTAATATATGCATACACATACACGTACATATATATATATTTGATATATATATATATATTTCTCAGTTCATAAATTCATAAATCCAAGATGAAGGGAGCGCTAGGACGGCCCTCGAAGCCTTTTTTTTTTTTTGCGCTGTATAAAGACTCTTAAGAATTGACATCATCGACATTGGGCTGAAGTAGATCTGTAGCAGTCGTGGCTTTAACTACAAGGCAAAGGTTGAAAGAACATTCGAGTTCCTCTCCGAGAAAAGCAGTAAGACCATTGGTGGTGAAACAAACAGAATATTCCGAGAGAGAGAGAGAGGGAACTGCCAGGTGTGGGAAGTCATCCAAAGTCTTTATCCTTTCCTTCCGTGCCATCTGAGTGTCCAGTTCGGTTGGTTTTTTCTCACCAAACACAGGCGATGTTTTTACCTTCCGGGGTGATCCTGCCAGGTCCTTCTCGTGCCTCTTTGCCCTGGCAGGGAAGAGTCAGCGCACAAAAATCAACCAGGTTGCAAAGGCACGGCGCTCTGTGTGACAGCACTGCCCCGAGCCACCAACGCCACGTCCGGCCACTGGCGCACAGGGTCCAAGGTCATCTGGAGGGAAAGGCCACCCTGGAACCGACTCTTGCTCTCAAGGTGGGAGGGAAGGGACAGTTGTTTGTGTGTTATTCAAAGAGTCCAAATGATCAATCTATCAATCGATGCCAAAAATAGAGCTATATCTCAACTGCACGGCCCTGTTAGAAAATTCACAGCTTAGCTAGAACAGAAAGCATTCCTGGGAGTGTCCCTGGGTACGGAAGAGCACAGCGGATCCCACTGCTCTCGCCTGAAGTTCCTGCACTGCTGTGCAGTGTCATGTTGGCACAGCTGTTCCTTTAAATCCGTCGGGAATGTCTGACTGAACCCAGCCATGACCTTAAATTTCCTGGAGATCCTCCTGAATCAGCTGGATTGATCAACCCAAGCACGTTAGCTCCATCCTAAGACTCCAAAGAGAAACACTGCGGAAATTCACGTGCCAAAAGACAGGGACGGGCTAAGACATGTTGGACTAGGGGAAAAAAATAGGCAAATCCAACCCAAAATGGAAACCAAGTGGAAGAATGACAACGGTCATGTCCATTCACAGACTAGGGTCAGTTTGGCAACCAAGGATCACAACTGCACAGCAATCACTTGTTACTTTGGACGGACACGGATTACTCGCAGATGCTCTGAAATGGGAATAGTTGAGTGGGTGGGTTTGGCCTCTGGCTTGTCTTTTAAACATTCTCCATTAATGGCCTTGAGTACAGCTGGGTATTTACAGTGAGGGTTAAAAAGAGATATTTACACATTTCCTTTGCTTTTTCACCTCAGGGAAGGGGAGGAGAAGGAGAAGGAGAAGGAGGAGANGGAAAGGAAAGGAAAGGAAAGGAAAGGAAAGGAAAGGAAAGGAAAGGAAAGGAAAGGAAAGGAAAGGAAAGGAAAGGAAAGGAAAGGAAGAGAGACCTGCACCACCACCAAAACTATTATTTCATTTTTTTCTTTTTCAAGGAATGGTTTTTGGTTTGCTCGTTGGTTGCTTTGCTCTCCTTAGCTGCTCATGTCGCCAGGTTCTCTGCATTTATGCTGGACATCCGAATCTGAGAGCTGCTCTTGCTCAGAATGGAGAGTTGTGTCCCCCCGTTCACTCCGCTGCTCGCTAGAGAAGGATGGCGATGTTTGAAATCCACAGCAAAATACCGGTTGACTTTCCAGCTCCTCCATTTTCTCTTTATTTCTGATTGCACCTTTAGGGAGAAACTTCAAAAGGTCATTTTTTATGTACTTAGCTGCTCGAGGACATGCTGACAAATTATCAAGATTAGAAAAAACCCCACAATTCAACAGAACTATTTTTAAGGTTATTATTAAACTCCTCATTTCTGCAAGATCTGAAGTTACTTCTCCATGGCTGGGAGAGGTCTGGGCATGCAGTAAGAACTACAGCCCAGCCCAGGTTCTGTGTCTGACTTCAGATAATTTAGGATCAGCCCAGAGGTGCATGGAAGACCTGATCAACACCACCTGGAGGAAAAAATAGCCTTTTTTCATCAATGGCCAGTACCAGAGACATAATAAGGAGCCAAAGAAACCAGCAATCACAAAGTCCTGGATAATATTGAAACACCCTGTCCACAGAGGCAGCTTCTCTTACCTGCCATTAATGGATGGATGTTTACTGAAAACTTTGCCTCCTGCTTTCAGATCCCCTCAAAGCAGACCAGCTCCGGGATTACTGTACGTCTGTGACACCCTCCTTTTCTTGAGAGCTTGTTGGTTTTTTTATGGGCACCCACAGTAAATCACCAAGAGTAAAACAATCCAACCTCAGAAGTTCAATTAGGCAATAAGTAAATAATTCCATGGCTTTTCTACTTTTCATTCATTACCAGTTTCCTGGCAACACTGCTAGGGTGTGCACATGGGTATAAATACATAAAGTAGTAAAGATTTAATATAAGAGAGATCATAGTAACTCAGACCAACATTTAGTCGGTCTATTACTCATTCCTGTATCATATTTCTGAATGAAATAGTGTAAGAACAAGGAAATATGTAGAGATGTTTTCCCAGTATATTTTTCCAGTCTCCAAGGAGCTGCTGTGTCAAAGACGTTTGTCCTGCCTGTAACAGTCATTGCTAGATTTTCCTGGATTCATGTTGTCAAAATGGATCAGCAGAAGTCAAAATGCTAAATGAGGGCTTCAACTGTATGGACAAAAACTACAGGGAGGAAAAATCCAACTGGGAAATGCACATTCTCCTTCTAGGGCCTCCAAATTCCTATTCTGGTTGAAGTATAGATATTCATAGATTAGATAGAGCATGGAGTTATATTATCTCTGTGAAGAGGGAATAGTGTTTGCATCTGGAAGGGTGTGATATTCCAAACCCTTTCTTGCTGTAGGAAATTTAGTGGAGGCACAAGACATTCTCTAATCACAATTCTCTGATATCTTGAGAGGGAAAATGGCTTTAATTAACCTGGTTGTGTTGGTTTGGGTAAGAACCACCTTCCACTCCCTCCAAGGGCCTTCAGGAGATCTTGACTATGCCCACGAGCAAAGATGACCCATAAGTTTGTTTGATGAGCTTGGAGATTGTTATGGTTTATCTGAGAAGGAATCACTTGGATTAAGGAGTTTGAGACCTTTTTGTACCACAGATCAGCGGAGCCAGGCTATACCTACACTCAGCCCCCTTGAAAAGAAAAGAAGGTGATTTTAGAAAAAGACTCCAACTGTTGGACAGCACAAGAGATGTGTAGCAGTGGAGAAAAGAACTGATGAACTTTAGGTGTTCCTCTTAAGGAACACCTGGAGCAAGGAACCTTTTTCCAATTCCAATCCAGAAAATAATTACCTCAGATATTCAGTCAGATAAACAAAGGCAGGGAAATGCAGAGTGGAACAGGAGAATCAGAAAAAAAACACAAATGTGGGAAACTGATGCCAGCAGCAGCAGTTGCCATGTGCTGAGAGGAGTGTGAGGCTTGCAGGGCACCCAGGTGGTGTCTGGGGGATGGCTCTGGGCATCTGACACCCTTGGCACCAGCTGGGGGTGCCAGCAAAAGAGGCCAAGGACCCACAAAAACTTGCACTTCAGTGAATGGTTTGACACCATTTCCCCCAGCCTTCTCCTAGGAAAGCTGGCAAGGTTTAGAGTGGGTGGATTATCTGCGAGGTGGGAAGGAGACCACACTGAGAGGCTGGTGAACAATGGTTTTTACTCAGCCTGGCACCTTATCACTAACGGTGTCCTCCAGGTATTGATATCGGATCCCACACTGTTCCACAGAGAATCAGAGAAGGGTTTGGGTTGGAAGGGACCTTAAAGCTCATCTCATTCCACCTCCTGCCATGGGCAGGGACACCTTCCACTGTCCCAGAGTGCTCCAAGCCCCGTCCAGCCTGGCCTTGGACACTTCCAGGGATCCAGGGGCAGCCACAGCTTCTCTGGGCACCCTGTGCCAGGACCTCACCATCTCCATCACAATCTCAGTGATGGGATTGAAAGCACCCTCAGCAGTTTGGCTGATGGCACCAAACTGGGTGACATGGACATCTCAGACCTCTTGGAGAGAGCTGAACGGGCTGGGAGAGTGGGCTGGCAAGAACAGGGCAAAGTTCAACAAAACTGCTGCAAAATTCTGCACCTGGGATGACATTTCAAAAGAGATCAGCCCATATCCTACTCCTGTTAGGGAGCCTTAATCAAAGCTGTCATCTCTGGTAAGGCCAATGTTTTGCTTTAATAAAGACATCATAAATCCTTTTTCTTTTTATTTTCTTTTTTTTTTTTTACCTGAGAATTGTGAGATTCAGACTAAAGTATTGGGGGTTATGGTAGATGATGAGTTAGAATTGACAGTTAGAACAGCGGTTACTCCCACAAGAAAATGGGATGTGGACGATAGGTGAACGACATTAAATATTAAAAGTCTTACCTCCCCATTCAAGAAGCAGTAGAGAACAGCAACAACAAAACCCTAGGGAAATGGGAGAGGAAAAAGAAATGTAATTCAAATCCTGAAGGAATGACAGAAAATAGCTGGAGTTAAAAAAAAAAAAAAAAAACCAACAAAACAAGCAAACAAACAAACCCCAAATCCTGGTGTACAAAACATACACATAAATGAGCAGAGACACACTCTGAGAGCTGTGCATGCAAAGCAGTCATAAAGAACAGAGATCTGGTTGTAAGGAAAGCAGAATTCAGTGTATAATCACCTGGAAGGATCCCAGTCCCAATTCAAACACCAGCCTCTCCCTCTTACTGACATTCTCAGGAGAAAAGGCAAACACCGTGTAGTGAATACCAAACAAGGGGATCAGCAGCAGGGTGGAGCGAGCCAGCCTCCTGTCACAACAGAGAGAAAGAACTTTAATGCAGCCTTGCAATTAGCAACCTGCGCTTTAATTAAAGAAGAAAACACAGAAAATATTTTGCTGACTGACTTTTGGGAAATACGTACACTGCATAATTATACAGACAAATATGCAACATTCCTATTTGTTCCCAAAGACTGATTGCACACACACTGCAGTTTGCTCCCCCTTCTTGACACTGCTACAGTAATGGCACATTAATTACGCTTAGTGCTCTCTGCTGCTATTTTAATTTGCATTATTATAAGCAGGAATTTTGTCCTACCACACCAAAAAATGAGGGGAATCGAGCTAAGGGATTCAGACTGCTACCATGGTACAATTATAAACCTCTCGCCCAGTTGCTTAATCCCAGTGGAGTGTTTGAAATCACTTGTTTTTGTTGATTCTGTGTGTGTGTGTGAATATGTTTCTGCACAGCAAAAAAATTCCAAAACAACCACACAAACAAAGCTAAAAAACCAACAGCCATACAAATAAAAGCTAACCCCCCTCTGCATGTTCTGGTTCTTGTACTCAAAATTATTCCTGAAGGTTTGATTTTGGTCTCGTTTCTACTGTTGGAAACCTAAGTGCAATTCCACTCTTTAACTAGTTTCCACTGCCTCAGAATAAAGAGGTTTCAGAGGGAAATCAAACTCAGCAGATACAAATAAAAGGGCTGGAAATGAATGTGTCATGTGTGAGCACTTTAATGGTAAAAACTCCCCCAAAGCAGGGGCCAGGCAAGACTTGTGCATGTTTTGGTGAGTGTCACTGGCTGATTGAGCAGCAAAAGAAAGAGCAAAGAGAAAGCAAATGTTGATCTGAAAATGAGGCAAGTGCTTTATTAAGAACTAAGTGACCTAAAGAAACCTCCAGGACATTTTCAGAGGGGAAGAATATCATTGATCACATCCAGGTAAGTGAAGAAGGCACATGGAGGACAAAGGAAGGTAAAAAGCCATAAAGATTTCTTGAAGAGCTGCATATTTGTTAAAACTCAAATGTCCATTCTGCTTTTATCTATTTACTTTTATCTATTTTATCTACCTTGCAGACAGATTTTAATTTCCTAATACAAGCCCAACAATAACCCGAAATGATGTGTTTGTTTGACTGGCAGCGAAGACTTAATTAACACATCTCCAGGAATTCTGTGAGCACCATTATCTCCAGTACTGAACTGGGAATGGGATCAGTGCAGTGCTGGTGTCTCTCAGCCAGACTTTGGGCCCTAATGGGGATAAATTCATCACAACTCTTGCCTGGAGACTGCACTAAATGTCTGATGGACACCAAACCTCAGGTCTTGGTGGAAGACCCCACAAAGAACAGAGCACCGTTCTTGTGGGTTATAAAATTAGACATTGGCCAAAAGCTTTTGAAAAGAGGGGAACAACCTCAGAATAGGGCGATGAAGAGCATTCAGAGTGCCCAGCTTTGATGATCACTAAAAAAAGTAATCTATACAGGAGTGAGCCAGTGTAAAAGAGCTCTTGGGGTCCTTTCTAGTCCTTTTCCTCTATGGACATGCAACCAGGTTAATAAAAAGGAACAGAAACATTGAGGAAGATATTATAGAGTAATGTTATCTCTGTAAAAAAAGGATGTAAAAATATAAGTATCTTAAACTAGTCATGTAATTAAAAAAAATCAAATTAAAGGTAATAAACTGGAGAAAAAATTATCATCTCTCCCTATCTTTTATCATTTATATTCAGACTTAATGACAACAACAAGAGAAGGATAATTGTTGTTTTGATCTAAAAGTCAGAATAGAATTGTGCATTAATATGTTCTGTCTCACTGCACTCTTGGGAGATTAATTTAAGGAAAGATGCAGAGGAAGTCTTTTTTTATTGTCAGTTTTCTGGCATTAATCATACCTGATTAATAACACAATTAGGTTGTAGGATCTGGAAATATAATGCCATCATCAACTCATTTGAGGTGTTGTCTTCAATATTGTCATAAAAGTGAGGAAGAAAATACACTAAATAACACATTTTGAAGTTTATAGATTATTAAGATAAATAAAGAGGAAAAGAAGATTTTAATGATAAGAAAAACTTGAGAGATATTAATGCCTTTATGGATGATGCTGAATTGCTTTTTTTCAAGAAGACTTAGAAGAGAGAAGATTTAAAGAACGTCCTGTGAGATGTAGGTTTATGTGCAATGGGGAGTGAAAATTTTAAAGGATACAGTGGAATTCTCAGGTGTGTGACAGCCAAAGACATTAATCCTCTTTTCCTCCCCTACTCTTTCACACAGGCAAGAAACTTGGGGGGGGCTGGATCTAAAAGTTCTGAGGACAATGATCATTCAAGTGGCTGTTTGGAAGATGATGTTCTCCAAAAGGTCTAGCAAAAGCCTTGTTCACCTTCCCACAGGGAGAGGAAAGTCTTCAGACTACTTTAAAAAAAGGCAATTTAAATATCAATTTTTTGTTGAGGCTGACGTTCTGTTTTCCAGCTGTTATTTTCCTAAAACACTTCAAACTTAAGACTTTCTCCAGCAGCACAGCAATGAATGCGGACTTTCCATGAAGTGTTAGTACAAAGAAACAGCCAACGGTGTCCTCTCTTTTCCCTCACTCCTCTACTGAATTATGAAATTAGAACTCTATGGTAAAAGAAACACAAAGTAGGATGTTTGTCTGATTTTGACCAGTATTTGAAGGAATCATGCTTTTGTTTTTCCATTGCACACCCACACTTATTAAGGAGACTGCTGAAGTCTCAACCTCTGAACCTTTTTGAGAGAAAAGATCAAAAAAGAAGCAAAAATCTCCAAACCATAAACTTTGAAGGAAGATAATATTGTTGTTTTGCCATTTAGTCCTGCCTCTCTAAAAGAAGAGAATTGCCCAGGTTAAAAGCTGTCCTAAGTGAAATACTTTGATGGAATATGAACTTTTGCAATGAAGACATCAAGGTCTGTAGTCCTGAAAAGCAACATTTACCTCACCAAGGTTTGGACGTACATGGCGTAGATATTGATAATGAAATTATTTTAAAAATGTCTCTAAAGTCAATGCAGAGAAAAATACACTTTTAAAACATAATTCTTGTGTGCTACCAATGTCTTTTTAACAAGAGGTGACCCCTGTTGTAAACCCTGTGGGTACTGAGTACATCTATTAATGTATTTATTGATTAACTTAATGCCGTGATATATCTGCAATGATGGCATCTATTTTTAGTTAAATTTAATCCAGACTTACATTCCCTTCATTGTCTATGAAGAGCACAAAGCACTGACAGACAAGGACAAATCCTCTGCCCCTAAGGAAGTTCTTATCATGTCCTAAATCACTCCATCGACCTCGAAGAGAACCTGGACTGAGTTTGTCTTACAAATTGCTGCCCTGTAGATTTGTGAGGCTTAGAGTAGAGGAACCCAATTTCTCTGGCCAAGGTACATATTCATCATCTTCATGACAAATGTGTGCAAAAAGGAATGGTGACAATATTTCAAATTGAAGGATGAAGGGCAAACCATGAAGGCAGAGGATGTTGCTACTAATGAAACGCTCAACGCAGCTCATGTTTAATAAACTGAAGGATCTATTTTATCACAAAATGCTGAATATACTAATGTGACTTTCAGGAACTTCAGTAATCTCCCTGACAGATCTTTCCCAGTCTTTCCCAAAAATTTAATTAAGTCTGTGGCATCACTTCCAAAAGACCTGAGGTAACGCCTGAACACAGTAAGTGATTCCAGGTTTTTAAGTGATTCCCATGCATAAACCACATCTCCAGAGCAGGGACTTGAAAAACAGGGGAGCTTACCGAGACTTTCATACTTCAACACACACACAAAAAATAGGTTTAAATACCTCAGGTTTAGCCTGAACTCTTCTTGCCCTTGACTAGGCAGAGGATCTCACCTTAGAGAGTTATCAGTGCCCCACCTTTCAGAAATAACTGCATTTAATGTGAAATTTGGTTCTCTGCAAAGGCCCAACACGACGTCTGTGCTGCATCGGGCTGTCCATTAAGCAGTGAAATTTATATTTCCAACTGTCTCCTCCTAAAGCTAACTCCTAGTTTTACCTAACTGTCCTTAGTCTTCAGCTGCTCTCTGTGCAGAAGATGGAGCTGCTGACTGTTTTTCTCTTCTCTGTTTGTATCTGCTTTTGCACGGTTCCAGTCTGTTAACTGAGTATTTTTCAGCATCTTCATTTTTCTATTTCTTAAATTCCTCAAAGAGATATGAAATTACACAGAAAATTCACTTTAATTTTTTTCTAACTAAAAAACATAACCCTATATGCAATTAGGCTACAAATCCATCTTTTTTCTTTAATGGTGTTGAAGATAATTAAATATTCTTTAGCAAAGTCCTGGAGTTTTGTGTTTGTGTGTCAGGACACCTCTGAGAATGTTTATTCACACTTATAAAACTGCTGTGAAATTCAGGAGATTGATCATCAGAAAACATATTTTATAATAGATGTCTGAAATTGCACCTCGTCTAAACAAAATGAGAGGATGACCTTGGAGCTCTTTTCCAACCTTAATGATTCCAGGAATCTGTGGAAACCTGTGGGCTTCTAGTGCAAGCAGCAAGCAGTCAGGTGGACTATGGGATAGTGATTAATTCACACAACTCTTGGCTGAATAGCTTTTATTCACTCTTCCAGCTGCCCCACTCTGTATTTGACAATGATATTTGACAATGTTGATCTGAACTTGATGATCTTGGAGGTCTTTTCCAACTCAACGATTCTATGATTCTGTAACTTCTGATGGACACAATTAATTTTGGTATTAGTTGATCTTAGCTTTGCCTCACCCCTGGGTGTTTAGTAAGTTAACTTCACTCAGTTCGATGGACAAAAGATGTTTTATACCCACTGAGGGCCTGATTGACTCAATCTCACCCAGTTTTCCTAGGAAACTTTCAGGTGAAAAATTTTGTCTCAGTATGATGCTCACCTCTTTGCTGTACAATAAAGAGCAGCTATTAATTCTGTACAGACACTACCCAAAACCATAAATAGCATCAGCCATAATTACAAAAAAAGAA
>VZTG01003214.1:178975-210883 GCA_013397845.1 Melanocharis versteri | reverse complement strand
AAAAAAAAATTCTACATGCAACAAGAACTAAATGAATGCTTTGCTCTCTGGTTACTTCCCCTCTGCTCTCATCCATTCATTTAATTGCAACATGCGTCACACACACAGTAATGTCACGGGAGTGCGTACACTTACAGGGTAATGGTTGATAGTTCTGACATCTTGCAAGAGTGCTGGTTAGCCCTCTTAGGCTTACAGTAGCATTTCTGAACGCAGCTGCTAAATATGACAAGATTAGCATTTTTTTCAGCATATCGTGAACAGGCCAAGGTAGGTCACTTTCAACACATTTCATGAGACACGTCACAAAGATGGAAAGCAGACACGACAGGATGGAGTCACAGCACGAACCAGCTGCTCGACCGAAGCAGAAATTAAAAAATTAAATAAAATTGAAGTGCGCTGGCTGTTGCTGGCCGTCGTGGTGTGCTGATTCACGGACAAACCCAAACTCAAACACCCTGGGGGCAGGCGGGCAGTGCTGTGCATCCGAAGCACACAGGACCTGCGCGCTCCGGTTTTGTACACAGGGCCACAGAACAATATACTGAATGAAAGTTGACTGCATGCTCATGAAGAACAATCAGAGGGTAACATAAACTTGTAGGACGGGGATCAATCTAAGGTGAATTGGATCAGATGTTCCTCGTTTTCATCGCAGTGTGGGTCCCTTGTTTTTAGCAGAGTACTAGTGAGGACACCAAAGTAAGTTTTTCCATCTTGCTTGGTGATGGGGAGGGAGCTCGGTATGGAATCTGCATGTCTGGCTGGTAATTTGGGAGGTACCACTTCTTTTTCGGCACCCACGCCGAGACAGTGTGGTTATAAAAGCAGCAGGCTCCTACCCTGTGGAGCAGGACCTTGATCCCTACGTGCTGGATTCTAGGAACAGCTGATAAAGAGAACAAAATTGTCCCCTTACAACCAGCCAGGAGAGGCTCATTTAAATCAGTCACCAAGAAGGGAAATCTAAAACATGGGAAGGCATTTGGAGGGATCCTATAAGAGATTTTATATCTGGGTTGAAAAACATGAAAA
Organism: Melanocharis versteri; assembly: GCA_013397845.1. NCBI lineage: Eukaryota > Metazoa > Chordata > Aves > Passeriformes > Melanocharitidae > Melanocharis > Melanocharis versteri. The sequence goes on along the minus strand of VZTG01003214.1, from coordinate 209,845 downwards.
TTGAAAATAGTGATTTCTTGTCGACTTTCAAGGGGAGAATTTTTGTTTTGTTTTCAACACGTGGTTGTTTTGGTGGGATTCACCTCAGGAAAGGTTGGATGTTTACGGTATGGATGTCTAAGTAAAATGGACATCCTTAGGACCCTGAGAATCACCAGAATAAATAGCTGAGAGAGAAATACACATTTATTGGCCAAGGTATATCTGGTCTATTTTAGATGTCCACTCTAGGATGGGATGAACACCAAACACCACTGAGTACCCTGACTAAATCCCCATTAATATAAAGGACAATAAATCGATTTTTAAAGCAAGTGCCTTCAAGGCAAATATTTAAGTTTGTTCAAACAAACCAAGCTCCATTTCTGTTACACAGTCTAAGATCTGTGTTCACAACTCATGGAATTTATAATCTGGACAGTAAACCAGGATAAATTGAAAACATACTCAATTTCTCCCCACTTTTAACTGCTTTAAGTCAATCCCCATTACTAGAGTTATGTTTTGCTTCCTTGTGGATAATCAAAGCTTGATAACTATGGTTATTAAATATTGCAGTATAAGAGCTGGAAAGAACACAGTCCTGTGGCAGGCACACATCCAGCAAATAGAAATAGTAACCGTGTTTCAACTCATAAAATTAATTTCATTTCTTGGATGTTGCTGAGGAAGTAAATACGAAAATGACTGCTCCTTTTACACTATAATTTCTGTGCTAGATTTTTGCACCACCTGTTTTTCACAGAGCTGAGTTGGGTATTAATTGTCCGATAGACTTAGACTGATGAAAAATGAGGAAGGAGGTTTTAGGGATAGTTCCAGTTTACTGTGGCTGAGGCTTTCAGAAGTGACCATGGATTTTGAGTGCCTCTCATTTTTTTGATCACTTGATCTGAAACACATTTCTCAGACCGTTTTTTACCACAAGAGGGCTGCTCAGCCTGTGTTGAAAAGAAGCATTTATGAGGCATATTAAGGCACAGAACTGAAAATAAAACATCTAAAAATCAATAATCACTTTGAAAAGTCTTAGCCATGGATTGTTGTAGGGGGTCGTGGTCTTCAATTATATACTTAATGTTGCCATGGCAATCTAGAAATAAATTCCCATCCGTGTTTCCTTTACTGCTTATGCCCTGTTTTATTTGACAGGGATTGATTTTTTTATAGGTTTTCCTGGTGAATAGACCTAATGTGACAGCACTTGGTATTTACTAGATTTATTGAAAAAAACAGACTTGATTTTGAAAATATTATCTAAGGATTAACTGCTGCTCCCCACCCAGTGAGGGGACGTTTACACACAGGTTTGTGATGGAAAACATTGCTAGCACTTTTTAGGAAAACCTTAATGTTTTAGTGCTGTTAGCACTTATATTCTGCCATTTCTAATTTAGGTGGAGTCATCTCTCTGATGTTATATGGTGTAAAGTGTCCCAAATCTTTAGAGTACAGAATTTACAGAGGTTTTCTTTCCTTTCTCCCTCCCCTTTTTATTTTGCAAACTTTATTTATTTATTATCAAAGTAGAGGCGTTGGTGGAAGGAAAGGGAGAAAGAGAGAAGAGACAGAGGAGGCAGGAACCAGAAAAAAAAAATACGAAGGAGGAAAAACCAGACAAATATAAGAAAATGAACAGAAATGAGCTCATGGCTATGAAAACACTACACGAATCAGGGCAGGATCCTCAGACCTCTGTAGGCACACAGAGAACGGAACCGGCCACATCTAACTCTACGTGCCAAAGACAGATTCCAAACTGAACTATCACCTCGAACTCACTGGTCAGGGAAAGAGCAGGGGCTTCCAGGCTGAGCTGGCCTGTGTGACAGAGACATCTAAGCCATGGGGGATGCTCTGTGTGACGGAGGGGCCCTGCTCTCCCCGAGTGACCATAGACGACGACCGGACTGCTCGGATCGAGCACGAGACTTTAGACAGCTAAAGGCAAACAAGCTGAGTCTCACCGCAAGTGTCCTGGGCAGGGACTGCAGCTGCATCTGGGAGGAAGAGGGAGGGTGCTAGGGTGGAAGGGGAAAGAAAAAGTTAAACACTCCTGGGATGAAATGAGCGATGGACGATGTGGCTGAAGGCCACCGCATCAGACCGAACGCCTGGACGTCTCAATGCAAATGAGAGAGAACACAAATCTGAGGCAAAAGGAGCTGCGATTCAATTCTAGATGTCTCAGAGGTGCTTAAGAGGAGTGAAACGAGCATGCTGATCCAGGGGAAGGAGGTTATGCTGCATTATCCAAGTACATCCGTAATGAAAATGGTCAGGGTTCTGAATTTAGGTCACTGCCGACACGCAGGGAATGGCAGGGTTTGTGCCTTGTCTCTGAATGTGCTGAAGGGGAATCCTTTGGGAAAGGTAATAAAGGTAGAACTTGAGTCATGCAAATTAAAACTGCTCCTCACGAAGAATCTTTGTGCACCCTGCTCGAGCAATTCTATGTAACCTCACCACGAGTAGGATCGGCAGCTGTGTAGTAGCAGGAGAAGGAATGCAGAAACAAATCAACGAAACAAAGCATTGAAAATACAGTAGAAAGTTAACCAGAGTGGAAGTAGAGAGATTGCATGGGAGACAGAGGAGAAAATTGAAAAGTGGATCCGTATAATATATTATTTATATCACACACCCACTTCCCCTCAGCTGATACTGCTCTAGGCTGGGGGCTTCTTTTCCTTGCTGCTCAGGAGCTGAGGACTCCCTGAAGCTGCACTTATTCCCCTTCAAAACACCAACTACATTTACAGGCCTCACAGATCAGACGGGAACAGTTTGGAAAGCTGAACTCGTTCTGTGAACAGCAAACAGGAACCAGAAAAAAAAAATACTGAGACTCTACCATTCCATCCCACTGCAGTGGCTGCAGCCCTGACCCGCTGTGTGCAGGCAGAGTCGCTCCCCCCTCTCACCCAGACACACAGCAAGCACAGGTGCTTCTCAGCAAAGCTGTCTTCCAGTTGTGCCTCCTCTAATTTTTGAGGTTAACAAAATAGCTGCGTGCTTTATTCCTTGTCACCCCCACGCCAGCTTGGTGTTTCTTCACTGGTGAGAAACAGGCCATAAAGTGAGATTTACCTGACCTATTTTAAACTTGTTGTTTGAAGTGAAATAAGCTGTACTAATGATTTTATTCTCTGGACTGGGTAGGTCTCACCTGACTGTGGAAGAAGCCCAGCAGGATTGTTTTATTAAACCAGGTAGATCCCGTGCTGTCTTGCTAAAAGTAAAACCACTGTCGTGGTCTTCATGGGGGAAAAAAAAACCAAACTATTTCTCTAGCCTTTAATTGAAAACAAATCCCAAATTCTTAATCTTGTTACCTAGAGCTCTACTTTTCCCTGCTAACGCCACAGAAAAAAAAGGCTGAAGCTGAATTAGCGCTTGCAGATTAACGCTGTGGTTAAAAACAAATGTTTAACCGACATGAATTTGGATTGGAAATTTTTGTCCAGTAAATCTGACCCTTGAGCATATCCGAGGCTTGAAGATGAAGCAGAATGGTCAAAGAGAGCCAAAAATCATATCTACAGTGCTCATTCTTGGCTTTTCTAACTTCTATGGAGTGGACATAAAAAGAACACCACTGCTATACTTGGAGTTAAACAATGAAGAGATTAAGCTTAATATTTGCCTGTGCTCTAGAGAATAAAGCTGGTAGCAGAGGGCAGAATTCTGACAAAAACCAGCTTTTAAATGAGCTGTAGCTTCAAGGTTCTGTGTCCCGATCCTTCCTCTGCATTAATTCTGGAGCTCCTGTTTTCCCAGGCTGGGTTATTCTCACTGACCCCAGAGCACAGATCCAAGTCGTGCACTGTCTCCCATCAACTACTGCATGACCAGTTGCTTCAGCTCCACCTTCATCTTTACATTAAACAACTGATTCAAAGGATCAGAGGTGCAGAGTGATTTGGGGACAAGTAAAATTTTAGATTATCCCTTTCAGTCTAACAGTGCCCTCAAACAGCAAACTTAGCCATGGGCAATGCATGAGGTCTGATGGAGGTGCAGTAAGATAACTGTGGTGCAGCAGGAAATAGAATGTTCCATGAGAAAAATGTACCGTGCCAAATGAGATTCTTAAATAAATTAACATTTTTGAATACTTTACTGTTTCAAATTAAGAGCCTGCATATATCCAAATCCAGGCATCAATATCTGAGAAGGGGATTTAGCTCACTGTCCTCGAAAGAAAGCAAATGAGCAAAGCCCACAGAATGTTTATGGTCCCAGACTGACACAAGAGGTGGATTTTCAAGCATTACAGACAGGTTTTGGTTCCTGTCAGCTGGCAGAGCTCAGCATCAGCATAACTACACTGGGTTTATATAATTTGCAGCTCTGAAGCTTCAGTTACACTGTTTTGACTCACCTGCCTTACACGTTGTAGAATATCCCTGCAGATTCACAGCACAAGCCATCTCTACAGCTCTCCTTAATGAAAAAAGAGAGCTCTGCCTTTGTTAAAAAAGCCTGGGCTTGCAGACATCTAATCAACTGAGCAGCTCCAGTGTTTTCATTGGAAATATAAAGAGGAATTACAGTTTGGAAGTCTCTCAGTAATGATACAGGTGGGACTAAGGCTGTGCTATGAACCTCACACATGGCTTTGGAGTGGTCCTGTCTTGAGGCAGTTTACATTTGTTTAAACTACCTTCATTGAGACTCAATTCAATATTAAGCCACTGTAGCCTGGTGGCCTTTGAGGATGTTCTTTTAGTCTCCCAGGCAGGCAGAGTTTGTTCCTGGAAAGCTGATTACCTGCTTTGCACCACACAGTTCCTCTGACATGCAGGGTTAGTCATGAGATCCTCACAAGAAATTCGTCTTTCTAGATCAAAAAGCCTCCTGCACGGGGACAGCACCATCCTTCTTGTCCCTTCCCTACCTCGGGCTGTGAACCTGCTTGGAGAACATCCTAAAAACTCTCCAGATGTAAAACTAACCCCACTGGATGTGAAACAATGCCAGCTGCTGAAGTGAGACACAATAAATCAATGGCAAGGAGAAGCAGAGACACTGAGTGGAAAGTAAACTCCTGTTGTCCTCATATAATAGAGGCAAAAATGTGAATGGTGGGAAAAACTGAGAGGAAGACCATGGATGCTGGTGGGCATTGAATCTTGGTGTAAACTGAAAGCACGTTCAGGATAAGAGATGTCAGAATTATTCCCCATTTCCTGCGGTCTCCCATCAACTACTGCATGACCAGTTGCTTCAGCTCCACCTTCATCTTTACATTAAACAACTGATTCAAAGGATCAGAGGTGCAGAGTGATTTGGGGACAAGTAAAATTTTAGATTATCCCTTTCAGTCTAACAGTGCCCTCAAACAGCAAACTTAGCCATGGGCAATGCATGAGGGAAAGGACAAACAGCCAGAATGGTCTCATTTGGATATTCCTAAGTTCCTGCTCAATTTGAATCTTCTGAAACTTTTCCTGAGTCTCCAAACCCATTATCTTTCCCAGGAAGTAAACAAGCTGCTCTGATAGAAGATACAGCACTCAAATCTGTGGGTAATTCTTAAAGATGAGTGGCCTTGGGCACTGGACGTTCCCTGTCCTGCTGATCTCCATGACAACTGAAGCTTATCAATACACATCAAAATTAGGTTATTCACTCCGATCAAGTGCAGTGACTTCAGAAGCACATTTGAGATCCATTCTGCATTTTCTTTCCAAAAGCTACCTTAATTTTGCCAATCAGGAAGCTCCAACGTGTGGCAAAATTTACAAAGTTACAGCAAATTTAGTGAAGTGCAGCCTTTACAATACGAAGCTTCATGTCGTGCACATTGCTAAAGTATTTGTGGCCTTTTAAGCAGCAAGGCTGGAACAATTTTAGGTATTTAAAGTGTTTCAGGCAGCACATGCGTGGGCAAAATCCTATATTTATGCAGGCACCCTACAGATGCAAGCACTTATGTATAAATCCCTCTGGCTTGAGCCTCTGGGTGTTCTGAGTTCTGTTCCACACCAGCTATGGCAATCAAGCCATGATGGCTTTGGTACTGCCTCTGAAAGGTGTTTAGGTCTGAAATTTCCAGATATATGCCGCTAATATTTCAATGGGAACTCATGAAACACTGTTTAGCCTTTTTTTGGTGCCTAAAACTCTGTGGAAACAGGGCTGTTAGGGCTAATCCAACCCTTGATAGAACTGTTGAGAGTGCAGCAAGCTTTACTGTGTTTCCTCAAAAAAAAAAAAATTATTTCTCTAAAGAGAATTGCAGTGTTGGATAAAACCTGGCATTATTCCCTCCCTCACTAACCTGCACACCTTGACGTTTCAAGAGAAGGAGCATTTTTTAGTGGCTTCTCTTTCAATGCAAAATTGCTCCTTTTCAGTTCATGGCTTGCTCTTGTGACAGATGGGGGAAAAAAGTCTGTGCTTTGGTCTTTTAGGATGCAACTTGTGGACAAAGAACTTTGCTCTCTAAAGCTGCCACAGATCAGGAGCCAAGGCAAAATTTTAAGTCATCATAAAAGAATTCTTACATGTGAAACCTAGGCAGACTTCAGAATCTCATGAGTTCATCAATGACAAAAATCACCATCGTATCCTTTTCTCTGTCTGTATATCCATTTAAACCATAAAATTTCCCATAAAAATGCCTTACAGCCACAGAAATAGCGTTTAAAGACAAAGTCATCCTATTTTTCAATACTACTGCAAAAGGAAAAAGGACAGGAGTCAGCCTCCATCACACAAACACCACCTGTGCAGGCCAAGGCCTTGCACCCTAAAATCCACCTTCTAAAAATTTCCAAACAACAGAAGCAGAACCCTTTTTAACGCTGCATTCATCACAGATGATGTTGTAACCACAAGAAATAAGATTTGTGATCCACGATTTCAAAATCAGATCCGGCCAAAGCTCTGGTCAGGTGCTTGTGTATCATTGGAAATGGAATGGAATTTCCTTTATAAATATCAATTTGCTCTTCTGGAACATCCCTCTGGCCGGTGGCCCGTGAAATAATGAAACCCCTTTCAAGGCAGAAATAGTTTTAGGTCTAATCTCATCATTAATGTAAGAATGTAAAGGATGCACTGGATGAAAAGACAGTGCTTAGGTTGGGAAAATAGATTTGAAAACCAAAAATTCAACTTCCTGTCCTTGCCACAGGCACCTGAGGGATTTAGGTGCATTTTTCCCTCCGTTGTTCAGTAGCAATAACAGCTCACAGGAACATTATAAACACACTAAATATTCTGTGCTGCTTGATTTTACAGCAGTTGAGACCACAGATAGATAATAAAAGCAGAATAGGGCTTTTGACTATTTTATCTGAAGATAAATAAATCCCTGCTAATGACACTCCTGCTAATTATGGCACATAGCCTACATGATCTCACATTCCTAATGATTACACTCAGGTTTTTCCAATCCCTACCTGAAAAGATTGGCACAAATGAACACCACCCTTTCCACCCAAAAATTCCAAACTAAAAAACAAAACAAAAAAACCCCAAATCACAACCCCAAAATAATAATTTGCCTTGGGCAATGTACATGAAAAGTATAGTGGTGAATGAGCACATGTTTTCTAGAGCTTTAAATAAATCCATCAAGAATTAGTGCCGATCAAAGCAGCAAATATCTACTCCCCTGGCATTCCTCAGAAATGAGCACTAGGTGCTTGCTGACCATGCACTGACACCAAATGACCACCACCTGTGTTTTCCAGTGTATTTTCCTGTGGTAGAAAAGGATGAACCCAAGGACACGAGTTCCTTTTGTTGCTGGGTCATTGGGCACCCCAGCACCCAGCTGGCAGCACCTGGGCGTCAGAAATCGCAGTGCCCTCCTAGAGGACACACTGTCCATCCAACATCTGCCACTTGCTTGTCAAAAAATGAGCCTTCTGGCACCAAGTCCCTGTCCATAATTATCAGCTCTGGCAGTCGGAGCACTTGCAGCAAGACAAAGCGGTAGCAGAATGAATCACTGCGTGTCCAGTGACTTTGGAGGTGAATTTTAGAGGAGTGTTGTTTACCAAAACATCTGGGTTACGACATTGCTTTTGCTGCCCTAGCCCTCTAGGTCGCACCATAGGTAAAATCATACCTACCTATGATATATGCCATGATTCTCCTTTCTTTCCAGCAAGATGCTGATTGGAGGAATGACGTAGACCTGAATTAGCTAGATATATATGTGGGGTTTATTTTCTTTTCATTGAGCTTTCAACATGTGATACAAAATTTATGCAGAATCTGTCAAAGCAAAAAGCAGAAACAAGCTTCCCCCTCCCAAATTATACCAGTCATGATAAACTGGAAATCAGAATAAAATAAAAAGGAGATTTTTTTTTTTCAGTTATATGTGCTTGATCCTTGAAAATGAATGAAGAAACAAAGACTTGATGGAAATGTGTGGGTCTTTTTAATTTTAAGGGTTATTCCAGCATGCATCTACATCATGCACCTACTAAATATGGTGTTGTTTTATGGTGGTGATGTTGATGATTTTCTCTCTAGAGTGAATATTTCAGCAATGCAGCAACGCTCATGAAAATAACAGCGTGGATTTAAGCTTTGTGTAAGCATTTCTGTAGAAATATGGGGTTTTTTGGGGGGGCTGATGTACTCTCTCTACAACAACTTGACCAAAACCAGGATGGGTGAAAACAGGTTCTGACATACCAGGTTACACAACACTGGCTGGATGTCTCATGGTAAAAACAGTGAAGTCTTGCCAGATCCATTTCTTTTCCATTTCCTAAAATTCCAGGGAAGAAACTGGCAGATGATAAATTCATGCAAATAATGTGGGCCTGGTGTGCTGCTCTGTGTGCTGAACCAGCCATCGTGGGGTTGCAAATATGCGTTTGCAGTCCCCAGAACTGTGAGACCCCATTTAATTCATGGACTCCTGATGCGGTGCTCCTTGGCTCTCAGCAGATGGGGTAACCACCCCCAAATAATCTGCTACTTCCTCAAAATATTTACAAACCGCAATTGCAGATTGCTAGAAATAATCAGGGGGTTCTTTCTGTTCGGAATCGTGTTAATTAATTTATAACTGGATGGAAAATACAGGCAGCAATTCAAGACATGGTCATTTGTTCTGTGAGATTAAGTAGGGCGTGTCACAAGGGGGAATGACTTTAAATGGAAAGACAGCAGGTTTAGATTGGATATTAGGAAAAACTTATTTACTGTGAGGGAGGTGAGGCCCTGCCACAGGTTTCCCAGAGAAATTGTGGCTGCTCCATCCCTGGAAATGTTCAAAGTCTGGCTGGACGGGGCTTGGAGCAACCTGGGATAGTGGAAGGCGTCCCTGCCCATGGCGGGGGGTGGGACTGGGTGATTTTAAGGCCTCTTCAACCCAAACCATTTTCTGTAATCTGTAATCATGGCACATTACTGCTGTTTATTTCACCAGATGGGGTGAGAAACCTGCCTGAACTATGCTAATAGCTGCCTTAATTACTCTAAGAATATGATCAATAGCTCTTTATGCTTCCCCACCACCTGGGGTCTCAGAACTTCTCCCTCAGACAAAAATCTATTTCATTTGCATTAATGATCTTGCTTTAGTTTGATGCTTAATTTGACAGAATTATTCAGGACTGACACAAGATTAACTGAAACCAGACATGTCTCAAGAAAAAAACTTCTGCCTTTGGCACTCCTCCCAGTAAAAAGTAACTAATGGTTATGATGACTATTGGGAAAAAGTATGAAAGGTTCTTAGAAAAATAACCCAAAATAATAATAGAATTAAAATGATCATTAAAAGGGTGTCTTCTATCTCTCTTTGAATTCCTACCTCAGCTGCTTAGACATTTTGATGAATCTAGCCCCCAGTGTTTTCAGCCGTAAAGAGGAGTTTTTATCGAAAACATCAGCGAAAGAAAGATGGAATTATTGTCCTCCCAGAACCTGGCAGGTTTTTGGGGTCTCGGGCTGAGATGGGATCAGCAGCATGCAGGCAGCTCCGAGGGCAACCCAAGGCACGAGGAAAGGTTGGGTGGGCGTGAGGCTGGTGATGGATGAGTGAACACACAAGTGGATAAAATGGAAGTTCATAACCACCGAAGCACTCGGCCACTCCAGAAAATTTTTGGGACTTAAAATGGGAAGTTCATAACCACCGAAGCACTCGGCCACTCCAGAAAATTTTTGGGACTTAAAATGGGAAGTTCATAACCACCGAAGCACTCGGCCACTCCAGAAAATTTTTGGGACTTAAAATGGGAAGTTCATAACCACCGAAGCACTCGGCCACTCTAGAAAATTGTTGGGAATTAGCAACATGTTTCCAAGTTTTTGCCAGCCTAAAGGCAAGGGCTGTTGCACACAATGATCATGTTGTTTAGAGAGGAAGTCTGAATTTTTTTTTATGGGAGTAAAGCACTCGTAATGCGTGGCAAATGATATAAATGATTGTTTGACATATTTTAAGGCAAATCTTATATTCTCCAGTGGCTCCACTGCATTAATTAAGCCTCAGTTCCCCTGCAGTGCTCTCTTCTGCTGTGGTCCTGTCATAGCTCCCAGCTACCTTCTCCAGTGGGAGATTTTAATAATGAATGCACACTGGTAGCAATATATGATTAATCTTTGAATTTAAGCCCACCCCCAGGGCTTTCAAAATCAAATACAGGCTTAAGTGCTGTGCAGAACCACCACCACAGTGTCTGTAAAGTAGAACCACAGGTAGATTTTTCTAACAAAAAGAGTCATTAAAAGGGCCTGAACCTTACCAAACATCTAAAAAAATAAATCCTGCTCAAAGTCAGTAACCAAGTTTTTGGGGTCTTTCATTTTCTTTTTTTGATGACGGAAGTCCCAGCTGGCTAAAGGGTTATTCCAAAAAAAATGGAAGACTGATATTAGAATAAATTTCAATCCCTGCTGCAGATCCATGTGATATTACCCTCAGAAACAGGCTGAAAATCCTTCCTCAACCTCATCCTTCATCATCTACTAAAGGGAAAGCGCTTAAAGATGTTCTGGAGTAAAATCTGGATGAGGAATTTGGTCTGATGGAATGATGCTATAATATGTTGAAACAGCAAAATAGAACATGGAAAATGCTTAATATGAGCCACAGTCTAAATGTGAGATATTTCAATATGGTGACAGAATCAGATTATGATCTATTGTTTTCCTTCCTTACAAACTCTCTTTTTACAGGGTACGTGTGCACAAATATCGACTCTGTCTGGTGTATATCTGCACAGAATTAGTAATTTCATTCTTTTTCATCGTCCCTGTGTGAACTTCTCTGCTGTCAAATCTGTTTGGATAAACAACACTCCACTCCATAACACATACATCAATGCTAGATCGATTTATACACACCCGGTTATAAAAGTTGCAAAAAAATATGAGGAAAAAAATAATGGCAGCGAATGGAACAGAAAATATGATGTTTTCTCTTGGTTTTGGTGGCTAACTATACACATAGGAAAAACACCAGCAAAACCCAGTCACCATATTGATCCAAGATGACGAGGATGTTTGATAATCCAGTTAAACCTTTGGAGTCCATGGCATGCTTTGCTTCATACGTGAGATGTGCAGCAGACACCGAACATGCACTCAAAAATTCAGGCTCGGAACGAGCCCTGCGCACCTCGGGTGTTAATTAAAATCTAAGACTCGGGGATGACTTCCCAGCAGCACATCCATGGGAAGCCCTCATGCAAGCCCCAGGCAGGCCATGCACAAGTTAACCTGGTCACTAACTCTCACCCTCAGTTTTATCTCTGAGATAAATGCACCCACACAATCAATTTAAAACATTAATTTTGGCTGTGGAAACATGGTTTAGAGCAAGATGCAAGGGGCAGTGCTTTCAGTAAGTGGATGTCTGGCTACAGACATGAAAATTGATGTATGAATATTATTATTTAATGCAAATCTAAAGTAAAGAATAGGGGGGAAAAAAGAAAAGTAGGCAGCTGGAGGACATATTTTCCCCTGAAAATTGTCATTTAGATAGATGACATCATTATACTATGATTGTGGTCACTTAGGGTGAAACTAATCACTGGATTATTGTATTTGCTACAAAATAAGCATCTCCTACTTTACCCTAACATCCTTTAGTTTTATTTAAGGTGTTCAGGGGTTGCCTACTTTCATCAGGAATTTAGTACTAAATTAAATAGTTCTACCTATGTTTATGAGTGCAAGAAAACACTCAAGCTCACCAAAAAAATCACAAAATCAAATGTGTGTGGTGTTTACGCCAAGACTAAATGTGCTGCCACATATCCCAGTTATTCCAGGATTATGTAATTTTTACATGGAGAAAGACTGCATGCACTCAAAATGAGAATGACGACCACCTCAACTGGCCAACCTCCGCCCTCTTATGGGCTGGAAACAAATAAAAGGGATTCCAGCTTAAAAAAACACATAAATCACAAAGTTATAAACATCTAGAGGAAAATTTTAGGATTTGTGTGCGTTTTAGAACAGTTCTAGGGGTGTGTGTGTGAAATGTTTGGCTTAAGTGAAACACATTTAAGTTTACAAGAAACATGGACATAAGAAGCTCTAGGGGATCTTCCTAAATTATAATTCAACCTAAATTTAATTAAACCTTTTCACCAAATCTTACTGATTTCAGTGAACTTTGAACCATGTCCTGGAACTTATGAAGCACAGCAAACCATCCCATGAGTATAACAATAATATTTATACCTGGTCAATATGTTAATTTGCAGATAACTGACCTGTAAAAACATCAGATTTGGTTTGGGTTTATTGTTTGGGTTTTTTTGTTTGTTTGTTGTTTTTTTGTTTTGTTTCGCTTTGTTTTGTTTTTTAATCTTGTATTTATGCTTATTTTATAGGCCTTTTAAAGAAAGGTTGAAGCTGGCATTAAAATGCATTTTCACAGCTGATGGATTGAAAAATTAAAGTAAAAATCAACCAAAGTAATTTAATAGACCCTGCAACTCTTTTCAAAAATCAACCTAATTCAGCTGAGGTGTCTTTTTTTACTTTGTGGGTTTTTCCTATGTGTATATCAGTAATTTAAATTGATTACTGCTTTATTTGTACTTACAAGTAAATGCTGGATTCATTGCCCCCAATATCAGGTGACTGGAGTTTCTGCACGAGTATCACAATTATGCCAATAAAAAGCACAAAGTTTATCTGAGGGGAGAAAAAAAAAGGAAAAACTTGTGACAATGACATACTTGTACAAAGTATGAAAATGAGGCATTCCCAGTAACCTGCTGGTTACACTCCCTTTTTCTTCTCCAAACCACTGTCTTAAATTCTTATAGTGTCACGATTAATGGGGAAAGTTCACAAGGGTCTTATCACCTTTTACAGGTAAAAATATCCCCCTCGCTGCAGCTAAAATGAGGCAGAATTTCTGCAGTTTCAGGCACGTGAGAAACAGAAATTGAAAGGTTTCAACATTTTTCATTATCAACCCATAGAGAGTAAAAACAAAGATCCCTGCACGTAAAAATCATAAAATAAAGACCTCAAGAGTAAAGGCATTTTAACTTCCATTCTCTGAACCAAGGGACTTCTTGGTTTAGCAGTTTCCATTGGTTCTAAAAACCTGGAGAATGATAAAATTAGTTTGTTTCAATGCTTTGGCTAGAGATTTGGACTCCATAGCTTCTTAAACCCAGACCAGTGGAAATTTAAGTTGGTCCATTATAAAATCTTATACTCCTATAGGGAGACCAGGAACTGGATATGAGCATCTTTTCCAGAAATTTTTTATCAGATTTGAGGACTACAAAGGAACAGAGAAGCCCCACTGTCCCTTGCTGGTTGCTTGGTTCTTTAATGCCTTTGATAGAAACCAGGTTTAAATGATTCCCCGAGCAGAATGTGATCCCTCTTAGAACACGCCTGTAAAACACGGAAATTCACACGTGGGCAAAAACCGCGGATCATTGATCCCTCTCTGTTTTGGTGCTGAAATTGGCTGAATTACCTTTGCTTTATTTGCTGGACTTTACAGAGCTGTCGAAAGATTTCAAAGGAGAAACACCAAACCTGATAAAACCTCCTGTTTTACTGGTTACCTGTGAGCTGGATATCTGAATTCCCACAAAAGTCACTGAAAACCTGCCGAATTCTGTCCCTGGAGTGGAGAACAATTTAGGGTGCCCAGAATGAGACACTCACATGTGGCAAGCCCAGTAAGATTTTCAGGTGCCACTGACCATATTGTCCAGGGGCTCAATTTATTTTCCTAAATGCAGGAGCTCAACAGCATTTTAAAATCCCCATATTATTTGGAGCACCAGAATATCTCCTTCTCTTCAGATATTCAGAATCCATCTGTACACAATCCTGAATTATGTGTTCTAGGGGATCCTGCTTAAGCAGGGAGGTCGGACTAGACGACTTCCAGTGATCCTTTCCAATTTTAGCCATTCTGTGAAGCCCAAACTGGGCACTTTAGAACCTCTCAGTCCTCCACGTGCAGGTATCTGACATAATTTGAGCCAAATCCGAGACCTCCATCAATTAAAGAGATCTCAGACACGTTGCTGACAATTTAGCATCTTGCACTATGACCAAGCACTGTTTTAAAGCTAATATCAGATAAATGTAGCTGTGAAATGAATCCCATTCAGCAGACAGAGTGCATTTTCCTGGTCACTGACATTTACTGTTGTTTTAGGTGCCCTGGATTGTCCCACTTGGCCTTCAGCTGCCACCCCTTGGCCCAGAATTTCCATACATCCCATGACACGTCTGCCAGCCCCACACAAATGTGTCCACACGCTCTGGGGTCTTAATTATGGCATTTGTGTCTGTGTTTAAGCAACTGCACAACTCCTTTCCTACAGAGTCCTCGCTTGCAGGCAGCGCTCCTTCATTTAATTTGTATTAATCCTTCTCAATAATGAAATTCCTTGGCATTGTGGGCGGCGAAAGGTGGAAATTTAGAGAATTTGCCCACCCACCAGTCCAGCACAGGGATGCAGTGCAGTCTGTAAAGCATTTGAAGATGTTTGAATTGGTTATTTGTCCTCAGGAGAGCTGAGGAAGTGTCTTCTCCAAGTGCTACTCACCATGATTGAGCCAACCACGGGACCCTTGATCACCCACCACAAGGCAGTGTTGTCATTCATGTCCCAGCAGCTGCAGTCGTTGAGGAAAGAATGGGATGGGGAAAGAGAAGGAAAGAAAACAAGACATAACAAAGGAGTTAATGAACTTACAACCGTTTTTAAGGGGGCAGAATGTGGGAAATTGGTTTCGCAGCTAAATTATTTTATCTGAGTTCGAAGCGATAGTTCTTTACTTTGTCTTGTTGCAGCTTTCTTTGACAGCCTGTCCACAATTATCTGACAGCAAAATAAATAATTTTGTAGCAGTTTCAATGGTACTTCCTATAAAACATCTTAGATATTTTGGAAAAAAGCCTCTAAGTGTGTTTCTGCGTCTATAACACAACCGTAAAGTTGTCCCTTCTAAAAAAGAAAAAAAAGAGATACCTCAAAGGATGGAGTTTTTTTTATGGTTATTCCAAAGTTTGATGTCTCCCTTACTTCTCCAGGGTTAACAGATATGAATGTGGGCTTCTGACCCTGACACAAGGATTTTTACACACTTCCAGTACACCAGGATCCTGGTTGTATTCACACATAGGAATAATTTTCCAGTCACTGGGTTGCAAGTCCTGTCCAGGATTCATCTGAGAAGGATCAAATACTGGGAAACAGCTGGGGTCAGCTCCTTTGTTAAGCTGTTAGTGAGTAACCATAAATAAAATGACATTTCTACCCCACAGATGAAAATCTTCCTCTGAAATCACCAAAGGATTCTGCAGAAGTTTATTTCGCACAGGTGCATTTGGACATTCAGATATAGGACTCATTTACAAATAGGGTTTGATGTTAACATGCATTTTTAGAGCTGGGAAACCAATAATATTGAAAATAATCTTATTCTCCAGCCCCTGCTACACTAATATGAAAAGTATTATATATAATTGAGAAATATGCCTTAATAACTATTTTAAGTCATCAAGAATTTGTCAGCTAAAAATTTTCTTTCATCTGTCTCCACTTTCTTCCCCTGACTTCCCCCCCTAGAAAATATAAAATCACGGAAATCTGTCTAAATTGTACCTGCAGTTCTGAGAAGGATTTTTTTCCTTCCCACTGGGAAAAGAGCCAAAGTCCCAGCAGAGGCTGTCATGGTGCATTTGTCAAATGCCAAAAAACGATTGGGAAGAACACAGAGGAATAAAACACTGCTGGTCTCATGAGAGTTTAATGCAAATTGTGTGTCATTCAAATGGTTGTGTGGTAGCATCTGGGAGAAAAGGGAAAATCTTTAAACAACACTATGTACATGTGTAAAAGTGAGGAGGCAGAGCTAAAATTCCTTCCTCAAAGTGCATGTGAGAGAAATCCCAAATGGCTGAGTGATTCCTGATTTAGAAATTTCAGTTAAATTTATATTTTCAGTTGAACAATATTCATTATTTTCAGTTGAACAATATTTATTCACTTCAGATGGGCAATATTTAACTGGATTCCCATAAAACCAACAATAAGGATTTGTATGGTACAGCTGGTGAGAAGTGAGAAAATTTACACAAAAATATGTAATTTTGCTTCAGTTTGCAAAGCACAAAAATCTGAAATCACCCAAAATCTAAGGGGCTGATGACTGAGATTTTCCAGTGCAAATTAATATTTCTGAGTTATCTCACTTTGGATGCCCAACTTAAAATATTTGAAAGGGGATAAATGCTCGGAGGGATCTCCTCACCCACAGTCTGGAAATCAGGTTTTTCATCAGTGATCAACAATTGTACACACCTAAAATCACCAATTATCTTTTAAATTCTTGGTATGCATTTATAAATTAGGAGTTGTCTACTGAAAATTACCCATTATTTCCAGAGCTCAACCTCCTTATGATGGACATTAAATCTACCCTGAAAGTCTTTTGTGAACTGACCAATGCTGGAAGAATCTGGGCAAGTTCTCATCTCAATTTAGCTGTAAAAGTAGATATTGATGTATGGCAATTTGTCTGTGTAAGAATGAGGAATTACAGGCATAGGAATCCACCTCCTCTAGTTCCAGTTATCTGGATTGCAGACACCAATAGCCCAGTTAATTCTCCCAAAATCTGCCTGAGACAAAAGAGACACTTGGAGGTTATTTTGTTGTTTGGTTTTTTTTTTTCCCACACTGAGGTATTTTAAGTGTGTCCTCTATGCTGAAACATCATCCCCTACAAATTCCTATTCTTAGACCTCTCTGCTTCTTTCCCCTCCTCTTCTTAGACCTTTTCCTTTGTTTAAACCTTTCCTCTGATTTTACAGGACGTGTCCCCAGCAAGCTCAATTCCCAACTTCCACCTTGCCGATGTCAACAACGAATCAGATCAAACTCACACAGAGGTTTTTTTCAAGGACATTTTTTGTCCAGTCCCTGTGACACCCATAGAGTAAATGTGGGGAAGGAACCATCTCCCTTCAGATAAACAAGCGGGAATGCACAACAGAAGATTTGGAATTATCTGTACTGTGTAAACAAGCTCCCTAATCTCTGTCAAATGCTTCCCTGCAGTGCTGGTCAGACAGGCAGGATGAAAAGAAATTATTCTTTTCCAGGATGGATGAAGGGAAAGGAGCCAGGGAGCTGGGGAAGGGATGCGATTTCCATTTGCAAAGGCCAGAGTCTGATCTCTGGTGCACGTCTGGAATAACTCCACTTACACCAGGAGCAGAGCTCTGGATCGACAGACAGCTGCATTTATCTCCTCGATCCTGTCACTCACAGTGATGGAAGTCAGGAGCTGCAGTCGAGGGAGCTCTGCCAGTTTTATAAGGAGCAGGCAGGAGGGGACTCGGGCTCCCAGCCTGTATTTCAGCCCATGCCTTTGCCACTGTGGTTTTCCAGTTCAGTAATTTCCACAATGTTTTCAGGCTCATGCTGGCTTCTCCCCCACGCCCCGAACAATGCTGGCTGATTTTTAAAAAGTAACCACTGAGACTCTCAGCTAGAACCTGTTTAAATGTCTTGCATGCTAAATAGCTTCTCCAAATAAAAGGAATGTTTTTGGTTGGTTTTTTAATTTCTTCTTTCTCCTTCTGCGAGACATTCTCCCTACCTGCAAAATGCAAAGGCTGTTTGGACTTGTAAGAGAAATTAGTGCTTTCAGGACCAGTGTTGTAATCATAATAATGACACAACAGGGGTTTCTGGCTTGTTTTACATGGAAATAAATGATTTAATTTGTCTTAATGTCAAAATAGAACATTGGGTCACAACACTGGCATCCCCAGTGGAGCAAAGGCTTTATGTGCTTTCCAGAGAGAATCTGAAAGACAAAGGATGAAGAAAACCTGACAGAACAACAAGTTTTGTGCAAATTTTGAATCCAGGTATCTCCAGTATTAGGCAAAATTAAAGCACAAGCCTCAACGACTTGGAAATGGGATTTGGGTACGAAGTGCCTTTCCCTCAGTTCTGTGTTTGCAAAGAACCGCTGACTGATTTTTGAAATTTTACTCAGTCTGCCTCACTTTTTCTAACATTTCACCAGGTTCAAACACAGCTCTCATGAAAAAGCATTGCCAAGTTTGTCTTCTCAGGGTGTAAACACACGTCCATTCCTACCTGCCACACCTGCTGCTCCATTGAGCAGACACTGACAACCAAAATATGCAGGTGCCTCTCTGGGAGCAGCTTTTCCTTCTGGTCCTTTAGAACAGGATACAGGATATTTGCAGCTTTTTTTTTCTCTACCAAAAGAGATAGTTTGGGAAGGACCTGCCCTTTTGAATTCTTTATCAAATCATTTAAATTTTTTTCCACACAGAGGAAAGGATGTGGATTTCTGCCTCATCCCTATTCACCTCCCCTGCAAAATTCATGGAAAACACTCGTCAGTGGGAATCTAAACTAATTGCCCTGGTAAATCAAAGCTCAGCAATGCCTTGTGCAGATTTCCTCTGTTGTATTAGATTTATCTCCAATAATTCCTACAGCTGAGTTCATCACCTTCATCTTCCCCCACAATCAGTGGGAAAGAAGCAGAGAATCACGTGGGATCCAACTCACAGCTCTTGTAAGATGAGACAAACCACATCCTGGACTCCACTAATTTAATGGAGCAGGGAATGGGGTCAGCTGCAGGTTTGCAGGTTTGATGCCTGAATCTTCTTTTAGGAATTCCCCAGGGCAGTGGTGGCACAGACATCGAACTGTGGCTCTTTATGAACAGGAAGGTACTTGAACACTGGGCCTAAATCATGTTTGTACACAAATCGATGGCAGAAACGAAAAACAGAACAAGAGGAAATGACCTCAAGCTGTGCCAGGGGAGGTTCAGGCTGGACATCAGGAAGAATTCTTCTAACTAAAAGGGTTTGAACTTTGGATGGGGCTGCCCAGGGAGGTTTGGAGGCCCCACCCCAAGGAATGCCTGGACGTGGCACTCAGTGCTCTGGGCTGGGGACAAGGTAGGGATCAGTCAGGTTGGACTGGGTGACCTTGGAGGTCTTTCCCATCCTAAATGATTCTCTCTCTCTGTGACTCTGTGCTCTCCAATCACCACATTCCTGTGGCACCCTTGCCATGGTGCTGAATGCACCTGGAATCATTTCCCACCCAGCAACACCTACCCGGTGTCATCGAAGTGAAGCCTCAGCACTGCCCAGACAGTGACACAAATTGTTGGGGTACCTGCAGAGGACAAGACAGCGACACATGAACGGTCCAGACACATTTAATGTTCATCAACGAGCGTTTATGCAGCCTCTCCACTGAGGTTTTGTTTCCTAACAGCACTTGTGCACGGGGTAACGCAATTTATTGAGTTAATTCAGAGCTCTAGAAACACCCCTCTCAATCAGGGGTGGGATTGCAGGAGCAAAACTGGTGACGAGAAAGAATGATGCTGTTCCAGGTCATTATTGCTCAAGGTTTTACTGCATCTTGTTGCATGGAGAGTAAAAATCTGGACAGAACAGAATCAGCCACATCCGTGTCTAGAGCTACTGGAATCCTTCAGGAATTGCAGTGCCAGATGTCGAGCTGGAATGGCATTTTTGGATTCTGTGTATTCTTCTGTGGTTTTGTTGTAAATGATTTACATATGTCGCATTTTCTCTTTTACTGCGTAAATGATTGGTTTTGCTTTACTTATTCAATCAAAACAAATCCATAGGGGAGAAGTTTCCTTTGCTCAAAGGAATATTCAATTTTTTTCATTTAAAAAAAATACCAAAACAAAACAACAGACTCCAAAGAGGGAATGTTGGAATAAGGATTTAATCCCTATTTCAGACATTTCTTCACTTTCAAAAAATGCATGTAAAATGCAAATTTAATTAAGAATAAGAATCCGCCAAGAAACCTGGANCAGACATTTCTTCACTTTCAAAAAATGCACGTAAAATGCAAATTTAATTAAAAGAGTAAGAACCCGCCGAGAAACCTGGATTTGTTTTCCTTTCTGAAAATCCTAAAAGTGTGATATTTTCAATGAAAATATTTTTATAAAATAATGCATTTATACCAGAAATAGAAGGGTAAGTTGGACCTTCACTGTACGGTAAATAAAATCTTTGACTAAGAAACTGCTGACATCTGTTCTGGCACCACTGGAAAAATAAAAGTTCTAAAAAGCAAACAAAACAAGGACCTTGACAACCCCAGCTCCCAGCAGTGAACAAGACTGTGGTGATTTGACAGGAAAAATTATATTTAATACTTTTTTGCAAGGCTGTGTTGATGTCACATTAATTAGTCACTCATTTGAACCCACTTAGACGAGTCTCTGTCTAATCATATTCCCACCATCAGAAATAAAAATATCCCTGTTAGACCTGGGTGACTGATGGAGCCCTCCTCCTTCAAACAACCCCACAGAGAAAAAATGGAAAGGAAAATGATATAAAGAAATAAAATGACAGGCTCTGGGGAGAGGAAATCATGCATATTTAATTTCAATTGACGTCTACTTTTCTCACAGGTGCCTACCTAGAAAACACTGAGATATTTGTGACCTTAAAGGAGCTAAAATTAATTTTAAAATATCAAACTTTAATTTTAGTTTTATCAAATTAACCTTGAAATAGCAAATATTTGCCCAGAGAAGCTGTGGGTGTCCCATCCCTGGCAGTGTGCAGGGCTGGGTTGGATGAGGTTTGGAGCAACCTGGGATGGTGGAAAGCGTCCAGGGAAGGGGGGCAGGAATGAGATGAGATTTTAGGTCTCTTCCAATCCAAACCATTCTGTGATTCTATCAAACACGGGTCTCATGGTTTATTTAGTTTGCACTGATTTCCTCTCTATAAATTCGGATGCTATGAATAGTGTTCCAAATCTGTAAAATGTGCAGGACGGCAGAATTAAAACTGAATGTGTCATAAAAATACATTTAAGAACTCCACATTTCTGATCAGCTTGGAGTCTGGAACCATCTGCTGTATGAATATACATGCACTCACACTACTTTTCTTTACACAGAAAGATTTATGTCTCTTCATCACCTCCTTTTCAGCTTCTGAGGAACGTTAGAAAACAGACAAACCCTGAAGGCTGAGATTTATTCTTGCTGACTTGTGCTGCCCTGAGTTAGGAGCAGGCATTAGCACAGAGCTCAGGAAGACAGCAGTCCATCCCGAGAATTCACCAGCATATTGCAGATTTAGGGAGAAAAAACTGCCTGGATCAACAGAGCCATAAGTAATTCTCATTAATCAGAGGAGGACACTGAAATCTCAGCATATTTGAAGAAACAGATAAACATCCAGATGCTGCGAAGTGCTGAGCTCTTGTTTCTCGCAGCTTCAGTGCAGCTCCCTCCCCTCCAGCCCTGAGCTGAGGAGTTGCTTTTGCCCTCCAGGGATCGAATCCAGAGCCTGGAAGTGCCTCTGTTGGCTTTGCCAAGTGCCAATGGCTCCCACCAGGTCAGGGGAAGTGCGAGTCCGGCTGCAACACGCGGGAGATGGGAAAATAATTGTGCTTAAAAAAGCAAAACAAACCCCAAACCATCCACATCTGGAGAGTTATTAATGGATATTATCAATGCTGTTTTGAATCTGAAGTGATTTGAGTGCTGTGCCCACCAACACAAGCTGGACATGGAGCTGCTGCAATGAACCCAGAGCAGGCCACGAGGTGCTCCAAGGGCTGGAGTCCTTTTACTGTGGAGAAAAGCTGGAAGAGCTGGAGGTGTTCACCTGGAGAAGGGAAGGATCCAGGGAGAGCTCAGAGCCCCTTCCAGGGCCTAAAGGGGCTCCAGGAGAGCTGGAGAGGGACTGGGGACAAGGGATGGAGGGACAGGACACAGGGAATGGCTTCCCACTGCCAGAGGGCAGGGATGGATGGGATATTGGGAAGGAATTCCTGGCTGGGAGAGCGGGGAGGAGCTCGGATGGAATTCCCAGAGAAGCTGTGGCTGCCCCTGGATCCCTGGCAGTGTCCAAGGCCAGGTTGGACGGGGCTGGGAGCAGCCTGGGACAGGGGGAGGTGTCCCATGGCAGGGGCTGGAATGAGGGGATATTTAAAGTCCCTTCCAACCCAAACCACTCTGGGATTCTATGCTGTCTGTAAATGGAACAGCCAGATACAATTTATGGTACTCAACTCAAAGCTAAATATTTTGAGGTTGCATTACAGAGTGAATCCATCTGGGTAGTTTGTTCATTACAAGGACTGATTAAAAAAATACTAAAGTCAGCTAATATAAGCTGGTTTTCAGTATTCTCAGATTCAGATAAATCTACAGATATGAAAATTGTGCAAACTTAATTAAAGGAATCCAACCTCTGATTTTTATTCAGATTACAAAGATTTTACAATTTGCAATTTTCCACTGCTCTCTCTTCTAATTCTCAGATTTTCACATACGTAACCCCCAATTTCTCCTTGGAAACACATTTTTATCTCAGCTATAATGTGATTATACAGCTGTAGATGGTACAAAAGGAACCTTGAACACCCTTTCCAACAGTTTCTTTTCCAAAATCCTTTTCCAATAAGCATCTATTTCCAACAGCCTTTTTATGGTATAGACTATTTATAATTATTTGTTCATTTCTTTCTCTCTATACCTTCTCCACCTCTATACCTTCCCCAGGCGTTTTTTCTCCCTACTGTAGAGGCTTTGCCAAGAGATGAAAATTTTGGTTTGTGTACAGCTGCTTCAGGAGGGAAAAAACAAGACCATCTGTTGATTTCTTGAAGGTTCAGGCTACATAAGGATGTTTTTTCAAAGGAGAATTGTTTGAGGCATGGGGTTGGTGCGTAGACTTTACACATGAATATACAGGATTATTCCTAATTATTTCAGAAGTGTCTCTAAGTATAAAAATCGAGTTTAGCCTTCTCAGGGAACATTTAAAATGAATGTATTCTTCTGCATTCACCATCCGACTTCTACGCAAAAACATCAGCAAAGAACTGCTTGAGTTAACACAGGAATCAATTTATCTCCAGAAGGCCAGAATGAAAAATAATTACAGTGGTTGTCATCATTTAACTGGCTTTTCTGAAATAAATCTTGTTTCTTTCCACTGCAAGATTTTATTTCCCATCCAGGCAGGGCAAGCAGATGTGAATACCCTTTGGATACATTTTCAATTCAGTTATTATCTGGAAGAAAGGCACAAATGAAGCCTTAGAAAATGGACTGGACTGAGCCTCGCAGATTTGATTAAGCTTAAGAAGTTGATGTTAAGATCATATCTTGTAGAAGGCAATTTTCTCTTGTAGATTACAACTCTGCAAGAGATGTGGTGTCCTCCAGATTTTTTTCTATTCAGACAAAAAAACCACAACCGGGTTTGGGCTGCAGTGGTACTTCCATACAAAGACTAAAATTATGGTTTGAAACCCGATGTGGAAATGCCAGATGGATGGTGGAGCCATCCTGCACAAACAGCCACGTCTGAGACAAGAAGTGCCACATACCCCAGCCGATGATCGTGTACCAGTAGAAATATCTCCTCTCCGGGAAGAAGGTTTCCACCAGCAAAGTGAAGAGGTACAGCCCCTCGATGAACAGCCAGAAGTAGTTGGACATGACACAGTAGTGAAAAAACACCATCACTGCTTTGCACTCCACCTGCAGAGGATGGAGAAGAACAAAGTTATTTCCGCATTGCTTCGGCCGAACGGAAAAAATGCGTTTACCTCTCCAAACGTCTCAATGGAAAGAGCTGGGATTGGTATTACAGACTTTTAACAGTAAAGGTTTTAAGGAACGGGAAGAATGTGAGGCATCGCTTAGACAGCAAAGCCTGGATGGGGAAGAAGCCAATTTTACCAGTGGGAAGTGGTCAAGGAGCATCAGCAGAGCAGCTTGAGCACATCCTGCATTGCTGAGAGCTCACAGCCCCAGTGAACACCAATTGCTGGACGTAAGCCCCTTCCAGGATTAAATGCAGGGAAGAAAAGAATCCAGTTGTGTATTGAGAAACCCAGGGAAGGATGTGAAATGGCAGGATGATTGTGGAAAGCTCTGAGAGCGGGATCTGAAAGGATGAGCTCTCCTGTGTGCAGCTGGGAATTGCACTTCCTTGCCATCCATCATCAGTGCTGTCACTCCAGGACAGAAAATGGAATTAAGCGTGAGGAAAAAGGAGGCCGAGTGATCAGCTGTAAAAAAGTGATGGAAGCTTTCATTCATGGACAGGAGGGAGAAGGAGCAAACTAAAGAAAAACGAAAAATAGAAATAAAATTAAAATAAAATGTAAAAATTTTTTTTAAAAGGAACTGAGTTTGTTTAGCCTGGAGAAAAAGGGGCTCAGGGAGGACATTATTGCTCTCACAACTCCCTGACAGGAGGTGGTAACAACGTCACTCTCTTCTCCCAGGTAACAAATGATAGGACAAGAGGAAATTGTCTTAAATTGCATCAGGGGAGGTTTAGTTTGGGAATTAGGGAACATTTCTTTACTGAGGGGTTGTCAATCACTGGAACGGGCTCCAGGTCAGTGGTGGAGTCACCATGCATGGAGGTGTTCAAAAGATGTGTAAATGTGGCACCTGGGGACGTGGTTTAGTGGTGAATTTGGTGGTGCTTGGGAATGGTTGGACTCAATTTTAGGGGGCTTTTCCAACCTAAACAATTCTGTGATTCTGTGACAAAAGCCTAAGGTGGAAACCAAGCTCTACCTTGTGAGAGTAGGACACACTGGTCTTTCCAGTGCTGTACCCCGGTGAGATGCCATCAGTCCTACAAAAGTAGGATTTTCCAACAAATCCAAGCAGAATTTGCATATAAAATGGAAGCTCCTGCTGGAGGCAGTGATTGGCTCCCACTTTGACTTCATCCTCTGGGCCAAATCTACAACCAAGGAGTTTAAACCATCAGATCTCGGGTTTTTCACAGAAGTTCTACCCGGGCTAAAGATCTGGTCATAAAATGGCTGATTTTAGCGTGTTTTATGCTTTAAGTGTTTCCAAACAAAGAGGCAGATGCCACCATTGGAAAAGTGGCAGGAACAAACTACAGACCTGACATGGCTTCAGCTTTCTCGTGGAGAAGAATTAAGAGCAAAAACTAGTTTCAATGACAAAGAAAAGGCTGACTAAGAAACTACACAGCTGCACTTCTTGTGGAAGTGACTCACAGGGAATTTAGCTCATAACTGGATGGATAAAGGAGAGCTCAGTTTGTGATTCTATCATAATTACACCCAGTGAGCTAATTTATCATATCAAATACTAGCCTTAAATGTGAAAGGAATTGGGATTTACACATAATATACAGCTAAATGCATCAGTGAGAGAGTGCTCTGCATGAAACTACACATTTAAGAGACAAAGACATGGGAAATGCTGATGATTTTCTGAGAATGTGACCATCAGGTGTATTCTCTGTGTCGGAATGGTCACGCTGTTTACACGTGACTCTGCCTGGCATCCAGAACAAATGAGGCTCTGGAGAAAAACCAGACCTTCAGATGAAGGAAATTGCTCATGTCTGCTCTCATCCCACCTGCCACTGAGCAGATCTGGGAAAGGGAGGAACAATCAGGGCAGAGTCAGAAAATAAAACCTGTGGGTTTGTTCTGAAGGACACCGGTGGCATCATGAGATGAAACATCCAGCCTGGCTGTGAACTGGGAGGGAGGTTAAACACCAACTACCTTTTCCCCCAGCAACTTCTCAGCTCATGATACTGCACAGACTGCTGCCTGCTCCACTGGTTTTTGTTATCTCGTGCTGAAAAAAAGTAAAGGAAAAGGCTTTGGTTTCAGTTTGACTCACCGTGGAGATAAAGCAGTGGTTGCCATCCTGCTCAGCATAAAGAACTCCATCCTTAATGAACACAGATATTGCACGGAGGATGAACGAAACGAAGAGGTTCATGTGGATGAAATTCCGAGTGCAGTGAAGCTTCCTAGAGAGGAAAGAGGAAGGGACGGGGGGAAAAAGAGAAATGAAGAAGCAAACAGTTTTATTTCATGGAAATGTCACACTGGGCCTGAACACACTTGGCCAGAGCAACCTGATGCTGAGAACAGCATCATCTAAGCCAGGACTGTGTTAGTACTGACACTAACACTGAGCAAGAGGAGGATTTGGGGATTTTCTTGCAAAAGGATGCAGAGAAGCATAAAATAAACAATAACCCAGCTCATGAAGTTTTACAAACCAGACACACATCTTCTCCTGCTGCATTTACACTCTGCTGAAATGTGACTTCCGGAGCGTGTCCAAGCTAGGGGAGCAACTCAGACAAAGGATTTTCTCCTTCTTATTTTACCTCTGGTGAGATCAAAGCTTTAACTGTGTTTGGGGCAGCTGATCTCCAGCTTCCTTCCTCAGTGACCAAACAGCTCATTGCTTGTGTCCCCACTCACCTGAAGCGACACAGGATGACCATGGCAGTGGTGAGGGAAACCAGGGAAGTGCTGTATCCCACCGTGTACAGAGCCTTCACGGACAGGTAGTAGTAATCCTTGGGGGGCAAAAACCACAGGGTTAAAGGCTTCATCAACAGCCACACAGCTGGCAACGTGCAGGGGGAACCAGGGGCAGGGTTTGTGTCTCAGACAGCCCGGGTTCTCCTCATTCCCTCTGAGGTCTCGCTGTACCTCAAGCTCTGCTCGATGTCTGGGTCTGCACACCAATTTATCAGTGAGCTAGCAAAGGCTATCTGTATTTTTTTAATAAGTATCTGTAGGAAAAAAAATAGTTGGCTAAGAGATTCATTATCAACGGGGAGAGAACTGGGGGTTACCTTGCAATTCTAGAAGTTCCAAGCTACATCAACACTAAAAGCTCATCTTCTGTAAATATTCAATACAGGCCCAGGAAGGAGTCAGATCTCACTGCTCACAGTTTTATACCCACGTACGTCTGATTGTTTGTTCTAATCACCATCAAATCAGAACGTGACCAGAGGCTGGACAGACTGCAGCCTGCTGCTCCCTCCCCACCCCACCCCTTCGTTTGTTTTTAATTATGAGATTCATTCCCACCTGGTTATCAGACTCTGTTTCATTCTCATCGAAGCCGCAGGCGTCATAATAATGAGGGAAAGGTTCAGACCAGCCATCTTCAGTGCAATTCCTGCTGATGTCCCCTGTGCCAAGGGCAGGTGGGAATGTGACATCCCATGAAAAAACCCCAAGACATCCCCTCCCTCTCCTTGGTGCAATGAAAACCCCATAGTTCTACTGAAAGTGCTGTTTGTCTGCTTATCCATAGATTTAATTCTTAAAATTTTATAACATCTTTAATGATCAGGTGCCTACACTAGGCACCTATGGATGGCTACTACTGCAGTTGGTCACCAGAGAGCAAAAATGTTTAATCAGGACGTTCAGTGTCTCCAGGCCACCAGAAATCTCATTCTCAAGTGGGTTCCCAAACCGGGGGTCAGCTAAATGTCCATTTCTCTCAAAAAGATATCTCAGGAATACAGCTTTGACGAAGATTATCTCCACTCCAGATGGCTAAAGGCGAAGTCCAGTGCTTAAAAACAATCACTTTGTGCTGGTTTTAATGGTCTGTATCTGAGGCACACGCATGGGACTGGTGAGAAAACACCAGGATAATAGGAGTTTTTCGTCCAGGTGCTGGAAGCCAGTCAGGACACTGTGGGATATCTCAAACAGCCATTATATACCCATGGAAAGGCAGCTGGATTGCTCTCCCATGGTCAGAAAACACACATCCCACTCATTTAGTCTCAAGCCTAGGCTCTGATCTCAGAGGGACTTAGTGGGAAGGGTCTGCAGAACACAAAGGAACACGGACTGGGAATCTCTGTCTCATCCCTGTCCTCATGGCAATACGTTCATTTCCATCTCCAGACACCCTGAGTGGCCTCAGTTGGTGATTTCGGAGCTTCCCACGCTCCTCTGTCTATTTATTATTCTAATCTTAGTTTATAATATTAATTCTAAGCAAATATTGGCTTAAATACTGTAATTTTTTGGCTAATCTCACACAAGAACCAGCTCCTAAATGGCTTCACTGACACACTTAGGCTTTAAAACCACACTGGGGAGGAAGAGCTGGGGGCAGAAGAGGAAGAGTCTCTTTTTCACTCATTTTCCTCCAAAGCTGCCTGAGCTGGGACAGCCCCTGTGGGGCTCTTTGGAAGCACCATTGCTCTTCCCAAAGCTCAGTGGCTTTCCTAAAAAATTAGGGATATGTTGCTGCTGCACTTCTTCCCCTCCAGCACAAAGGAACAGACTCTCTTTATCAAATCTTCACACTTTCTGGAGTTTCAGCGGCACCTTGACCAAAAGCGATGGAAATTTCCAAGGTTTGGGTTTGGTTTTTGTTATTAAGGTTGTGCTGCTTTGCATTCTTAGAGCAGTTTAGTCTCTCATAACCTTATTTTTAACCTTATTTTAGAGAATCTGTTTGCCATCCATGCAGCAGAATATATCTCTTTAATCACAGCATTCATTTCAGAACATTGCATTACTTGGCAAATTTTGCTAAATTACTCTTGCACATTCATCCCTAGATTTCTATGGGGAAAAAAAAAGCACTGAATCATGGTGCTGACTTTCTTTAACACCATTTAGTAATTACTGTTAAGCAGGTAGATATAATTTATAGCAGCACACTTGCTAGATTGCAAGGCTTAATAGAGGAGGAATAAATTTTTATAATATTGCTAAAAGTAACAGAGCAGAAAATATGTCATAACAATTAGAATTGATTAGAAAATAATACCAAAATGGCAGGAAAAAAAGCTGAGAGCTTCCTTTTTAACAGAGATAAATAAAAGGAGAAAAAAAATATCCATGGTTCTGTTTCTTACCTAAGAGAGACTGGGCTGTGCTTTCCAGCAGGTCATAATCACCTAGAAAAGTGGAAATTGGGTATGAAATTGTTTTGATTGTGTTTTCTATTAGGGCCCAAACTGGCCTCTGTGGAAATCAGTGAATGGAGTGCAATTGATTTTTATTTGTTTAGATCAGGCCCAAAGGCAATAAATACTTGGTGCTGTCTTCTCAGGAAGTAAACACAGCTTTACTTGAGAGTTTAAATCAAAGCTGAACTTCTAAATTTAGAAGTAAAACCACATACAATAAACAGGGGCAAAGTTTATAGTAAAAATGGAGACAAATATTATTTCTTTAGGACTTTAGATTTATAATCCACAGGTATTTAAATACGATCAGTTTTCAGAGAATTAATGAAAAATTATTTCCATCCATCAATGACAAAGAGCAGTAATTAATTGCTTTAAATAAGATAGTTAATTTTGTGGCTTTAGGTAAAATTACATTGATTCATAGAGACTTATGAGATTTTTAATTTCACTTTTTGTCGAAGTATTACAACGAAGTTCATGTATCATTGTCATAATGGCTGATACCCAAACAACATTTTAATAATCTGATATTATCATGTGCACACAGTTTTTGGGAACAGACGTACCAAGGATGTAGGCAGCACAACTGGTTCTTACCTGCATGGGTTTGCCCCAAATTATCCACTTCCCAACCTGAAATTAGAAGAATGAAAACAATTAATTCAGTCCTGATGATAGTTTGTGATTTAATTTTGATAAAAGCTTGATTCCCGTAAGAGGAATGGGTGTAGAAGAACTGCAAGTTTAAATCTTTATTTCTGTATTAGTCCAGTGTATTTATGAGTGGAAAGGATTTTTAGAAGATGGTTGATATTGTTAAATATCTGGTTACCATGAAGATTCATCAAACTCTATAAAGAATAAGAAAAATGGATGTAGGAGCTTTTTTGTGGATTTTTCAAAAATTATTTTTTAGGGGGAGGTTCTGAGGTAAGAAACACTCACACATTTCCAAAACATTGTGCCCAAACCTATGCTGATTAATATCCTAAAAACACAACTGCCACAGTGGGAAATGCTGGGGAAGACGAAACAGGGAAGTTTTATTGCCTAGAAAAAGATGCTGAGAGCATGGAAACTATAGATGAAATTGAAATGAAAGCATAATTTGAGATACCAGGCCTCAGCTACTGAATAACTGGAAAACAACGGTGTGGCCGGCTGAAGATTTATAACATTGATTTATATAAATCAAAGATTCCCTTTGATTGAACAATACCTTCTGCTAGCAAACAGGTCCAAGGGTCAGAGCAGACCCTGCTAGCTTGGCAGAAAAGATCCAAAGAGTGGTTTTTAGGATTTAAAATGTAACACAGTATGGTAATGCAATGATTCTTATAGGCTATAGGATTTGAATCTTGTACTAGATTGGTTGATGAAAATTAGAATATTCGACACAGAAGAAGATTTATGGTATTGTAAAGGAGAACCTCGCTCTCTTGCTCTCTTAGACATCTCTCAGACCCCTCTTGCTCTCTCTTAGACATCTCTCAGACCTCTCTTGCTCTCTCTCTCTCTTAGACCTCTCTTGCTTTCTCTCTATTTCTCTCTCTCGCTTTTCTGGCCTGCTTCGAGCT
>VZTG01003214.1:166190-178930 GCA_013397845.1 Melanocharis versteri | reverse complement strand
GATTGGTTGATGAAAATTAGAATATTCGACACAGAAGAAGATTTATGGTATTGTAAAGGAGAACCTCGCTCTCTTGCTCTCTCTTAGACATCTCTTCTTCTCTCTCTCTCTTAGACCTCTCCTCTCTCTCTCTCTTAGCCCTCTCCTCTCTCTCTCTCTTAGCCCTCTCCTCTCTCTCTCTCTTAGCCCTCTCCTCTCTCTCTCTCTTAGCCCTCTCCTCTCTCTCTCTCTTAGCCCTCTCCTCTCTCTCTCTCTTAGCCCTCTCCTCTCTCTCTCTCTTAGCCCTCTCCTCTCTCTCTCTCTTAGCCCTCTCCTCTCTCTCTCTCTTAGCCCTCTCCTCTCTCTCTCTCTTAGCCCTCTCCTCTCTCTCTCTCTTAGCCCTCTCCTCTCTCTCTCTCTTAGCCCTCTCTTGCTCTCTCTCTATCTTCCTCTCTCTCGCTTTTCTGGCCTGCTTCGAGCTGTGGCTGGCAGCTCCAAGCAAGGCCCCGACATCCACGCCCTTAGCAATTAACCTCGTGCTCTAAAACCAGACTTCAGAGACCTCTCGTCACCATCCGTCCCGACCGTCCACCGAGACAACAACCTCACAGGAAATGATACAACTTCGTGTACACATCAGAAATCTTCCTTTCCCCTTCTTTTCTTCTTCCGAACTAAATTGCCGGAATGATGCCAAACCAACCTCCCAGCCTGCTGGGCTCAGTGTCTAATCCGAGCTGGGCTGGAATCTGATTTCGCTGCCTCCTGGGTGGATTCTGGCTCAGTTGGGGATCCGGGAGGAGGAGGAGCTGCCTCGAGCCAGGGAGTGGAGCTGCTGCTCCGTGCTGCTGCAAATCGCTCTGACAGCGGCCCAGAAACCGGGAAAAAACATTCCCAGTGCTTCACTGACCACTACAGCAGCTTAAATGTTCACATCAGTTTAGTCCTGCCACCTACGGAGCAGCCACAGGACTGCAGGTTATTCCTCTTTTAACCCCGGCGGTCAAATGTTAATTAGGGATTGGAGAAACCTTCGCCAAATCGTATGAGGAGGTTTTTATTAAGAGTAAAATCCAAACAACGACTGATTTTGATACTATGAGAAAAGAGAAAGCATCTAAAGAAATGAAATAATGACAGGAGGCTTTTCAGCACAGCATAAAATGCGTGTTTTTTTATTTTGTAATTCACATAATAGTTTAAAATTCCTTGATTTCTGTGTCTCCTCTAAAGTAAATCAAATGTGCTTTTGTACCTTTTAAGACAGAAAAAAGAGGGTTTCATGTGAAAACAACAGTGGGAGTATAGAAAACTCATCTGAAGCATCAGGGAGGCTGTACTGTGACTTTGGATGGATTATTAAACATCAACCCTACACATCCAAGCCACCCGGGACTTTGGAGGGTTGACAGTGGGAGCCACGGTGAGAACACCTGCGGTCTCCATCCTTCTCTGCCCAACTCCAGCTGCTCCCAGGATTCCACATGGAAGAGTTTAGGCTGGACTTTAGGAAAAGGTTCTTCCCCAGAGGGTGCTGGGCACTGCCCAGGCTCCCCAGGGAACGGACAGGGCTGCTGGTGCTCCAGGAGCGTTTGGAAAACGCTCTCAGGTGGGATTGCCAGGGTATCTGTGCAGGGCCAGGGGTTGGACTGGATGATCCTGTGGGTCCCTTCCAACTCAGGATATTCTGTGATTTTAATTCCTGGGTATTTGCAGACGTTGGGGAAGTCTCTGAATTCGGGAGAGGAGTCCCCAGTGTTCTGAGCAAACGTTCTGCAGCACGGGACGGAGCCGGCAGATGCTGCAGCAGTGCTGTGGCTCCACATTCCAATAATAACACAAAAACAAGGATGGCTCTGCAGAAGAGTTTGGAGAGACCTTTTTACCTCCTAAATCCACCAAACCCCAGGTTTGCTAGCAGTGATATACCTCAGATTTAGGAATTGGTTGCTAAAATGAGGACGCGTTGCTGAAATCCGAGTTCAGAACATGGATGTCAGGTTGTGGTGTGGGAATTTTTACCTGTGGGTTTATCAGGCAGCGAGAGGATCAAAGCACAAACCACCACCCCTTTATCACTTCTTTCCTGGTGTTTTTCGCAGCATCTGCCACTCAAACCAGCAGCTCTGATGGAACTGGTCCCTCGAGTGAGGTCACCTCCCGCAGCAGCCTCTGCCTCTCACTGACCCACACAGCAAGGCAAGAAAAACTCCCCAAAACCTCTTCAACTCACAAAAATCCAGTTTTAATTTATCATTTGTGGAGTAATTTGACCTTAAAAACCGTACAGAATTCTTTCTGGAGAAAGACCAGGCCAATATTAAGTTGACGGATGCCTGATGTTCCTGGCATCCTACATACTACAGCGGTGGCTCGGAAAAAGACATCGCTCTTAAATTTAAATATTTTGAATGCAGCTGCTTTTTCCCTATATATAAAATCTAAATATATATTTATATATAATCTATAAAATCTATATATAATATTTATATAAATCTAAAAAGCATGAAATAAAAACTGTCATTATTTCATTCTGAATATAGATAGCAGTTAGTCCCATTGATGTTAAAATATTAATTTTTAGTTCATTTTTAATTTCATGACAACTCTAATAACAGTTAAAACATGTTAATGTAGTTTTTCTGAAATGAAAAGGCTTGTTACTGATTTTTTTTTTTTAATTTACAGCCAAATTATTATTGCATTTCACCTGGTTTGGGCATTATGAAGGGATTTGCTTTTCCAACAACATTAATTTTCTGATTTGTAGGAGCAAACAAGCCTTTTATTAACATATATTTCTATATCTGAG
Organism: Melanocharis versteri; assembly: GCA_013397845.1. Taxonomy (NCBI): domain Eukaryota; kingdom Metazoa; phylum Chordata; class Aves; order Passeriformes; family Melanocharitidae; genus Melanocharis; species Melanocharis versteri. The sequence continues at coordinate 176,139 of VZTG01003214.1, read as the reverse complement.
TCCTAACTAATGTACTGAAGAAAGTTCCAGTACAACATTTGTCTATACGTGCTTTTAGGCTTGATTCATCAACCCAATTTTCACTAATAAGTTAAGCTACTGGCGAGTTAATTAGATTTACATTGAACATCATGCCCTGAATTACAACAAAAAGTCAAAGTTCATCTGTTGAGTGTTGGGATAAAATGAACACAAATACAATTATATTCGTGNTGTGGGAATTTTTACCTGTGGGTTTATCAGGCAGCGAGAGGATCAAAGCACAAACCACCACCTCTTTATCACTTCTTTCCTGGTGTTTTTCGCAGCATCTGCCACTCAAACCAGCAGCTCTGATGGAACTGGTCCCTCGAGTGAGGTCACCTCCCGCAGCAGCCTCTGCCTCTCACTGACCCACACAGCAAGGCAAGAAAAACTCCCCAAAACCTCTTCAACTCACAAAAATCCAGTTTTAATTTATCATTTGTGGAGTAATTTGACCTTAAAACCGTACAGAATTCTTTCTGGAGAAAGACCAGGCCAATATTAAGTAGATGGATGCCTGATGTTCCTGGCATCCTGCATACTACAGCGGTGGCTCGGAAAAAGACATCGCTCTTAAATTTAAATATTTTGAATGCAGCTGCTTTTTCCCTATATATAAAATCTAAATATATATTTATATATAATCTATAAAATCTATATATAATATTTATATAAATCTAAAAAGCATGAAATAAAAATTGTCATTATTTCATTCTGAATATAGATAGCAGTTAGTCCCATCGATGTTAAAATATTAATTTTTAGTTCATTTTTAATTTCATGACAACTCTAATAACAGTTAAAACATGTTAATGTAGTTTTTCTGAAATGAAAAGGCTTGTTACTGATTTTTTTTTTTTAATTTACAGCCAAATTATTATTGCATTTCACCGTGTTTGGGCATTATGAAGGGATTTGCTTTTCCAACAACATTAATTTTCTGATTTGTAGGAGCAAACAAGCCTTTTATTAACATATATTTCTATATCTGAGTCCTAACTAATGTACTGAAGAAAGTTCCAGTACAACATTTGTCTATACGTGCTTTTAGGCTTGATTCATCAACCCAATTTTCACTAATAAGTTAAGCTACTGGCGAGTTAATTAGATTTACATTGAACATCATGCCCTGAATTACAACAAAAAGTCAAAGTTCATCTGTTGAGTGTTGGGATAAAATGAACACAAATACAATTATATTCGTGGGTGTACGGATATATTTTTCTATTTCTGTGTAATTATTTAAATATGTGTATTCATATAAATATATTAAAATGTATTTGTGTATATAAATATATATACAAACATATATTTATATATTTATATATTTGTATGTTTGTATATTTGCATATTTATATATGTGTATATTTATATATTTGTATATTTATATATAAATATATATTAAAACATGTTTTATATATCTATAAACAGATATATTTATATATAAATATACATGCAAACAGATATGTTTATATATATATAAAAGGACATAATGAGGGAAGATACAGCCACCATCTGCCTTTGAATTCCTGCGTGCTGCTGCTGCTGCCCTTCTCTCAGACACCACAATTTTCTGTATCCTGCAGCAAAATATGGATATTCATTAGACAGAAACCCATGGCATTGCTCACATGTCTGAGAATGCAATGGAATTCAAATGGAATATTTTTGTGCATAACATTTAATATGTTTAAAGATACGGGGACAAGACCTGACGTTGCATTTGAGCTGCGGTTATAAGGAAGCCCAGACATAGGGAATTCACTCTCATTTTTCACACTATTACCTCAAAACATTGTTTTTCTGTATTATTTTTTCACCTGAGCGCCTTTATAACTCTAGAGAGACTTCAATAAATTTCCTCTGCTGTCAGTGATGGAGTGGGCAGGACTGGAGCAATATTTGTTGCGTGGGCTTTCCCTTGTCCTACTTGTCCTACTCTCCTTGTCCTACTCTTAGGACACAAACAATGAGAAATCGGTGTGTTTGACTTCACTGACGAAGAGGAGAAAGCCCACTGATGTGATTATACAATGGTTCAACGGAATGCATTGCTCTCCTAGAAATGAAGAATAAATAAAATATTATTTTCATCTGCATTTTGACTGGAATACCATTTTCCAGGGGTTTAATTCAAGGATTATGCTTACAAGGGGCTTTTGAGAAGGGCATGCAGTGATAGGATGAGGAGGAATGGCTCTAAAAATGGCTCTGAAAGTGGGCAGGTTTAGTTTGAGAATTAGGAAGAAATTCTTCCCTGTGAGGGTGCTGAGGCCCTGGCACAGGGTGCCCAGAGAAGCTGTGGCTGCTCCTGGATCCCTGGAAGGGTCCAAGGCCAGGCTGGACAGGGCTTGGAGCAGCCTGGGATAGTGGAAGTTGTCCCTGCCCATAGCAGGGGGTGGCACTGAATGAGCTTTAAGGGCTTTTCCAACCCAAACCATCCCAGAATTCTATTATTCTATGATAACAACATCTTAAATATCACAATTTTATGACTTATTTGAATGACATCTGTGCTTCCCCCGTGTCGTTAAACCCAAACTATGGAAACATGGACACGACAGCAAATACTAAACAGTGTCTTAGAACAGCATTTATTAAATCAATAATTGCTCTTATTAGTCAATAAACTCCTGAGGAAGCTGCTGATATCCTCGACACAGGGTGGTTTATCCAGTGTGTTGACAGGCTGTGTTATTCACTGTTTGACCAGACTTAAGTAAGTGTCACTCTCTGGGAAGCAAATCTGCAATTAATGCTTTAATTGACATTGTTAATCAGATGTTATTTGCAGCACTGCTTAGATATCCTAGAGAAGATCTATCAGAATGCTGAGTTACCAGTTCTAAAGACCAAGTACAGAAAATACCCCTTATTTCTGTATTCTGCAAGAAGAAGTAAAAGAGGGAGGAAAAAAAAATCCAAGGACTTGCCAATGGCTCCCCACAGAGCTGGTGGCAGAGACCCAGAATCTTCCTGCCCTTTTTTTGTGCAGTTATCAGACTTTCCTCCTTGATTTTTATTTACAGAGACCGAGAACACATAATTCACCCCTCGCCATGCAATAACTGAAGAGAAACTCGACGACAGCAATTGTTGCTCCTGATTTAAAGCGGCCAGGGCCGGGGAGGCCGAAGCCAAGAACCAGCCTGTGCACGGTGAGCCTCGGAGCCTTTTAGATCTCCTGCTTGGTGCCAAATCTGTGCTGGCTGCTCTCGGTGTCAGCTGGCATGGCACCTGCCTGGCCTCCCGTGGCTTTGTTTATCCGAACACAACTTGCATTTAACCCTTTTGTTCCAGCGTTTGTCCCTTATTAGTGGCAGGGCGGGAAGGGATGAAAGGCTTCCAAAGAGGTTCTGTCCTGAGTTGGCTTGCCCACGCTCTCCCCGTTAGCCCTGTTGTTCCCATCTCAGTATTGTGGGTTAAAGGGCTGCCCCACAAAGGTAATTCTCCAAAAGGTTTTGGATTTTGGCAGCATTAAGATCAACGTGCAAAGCCTGCACTGTTTTTACTGCGCGGTAATTGTGTCCCTACGGAAGGTGCAGTGACTGGGGCAGGAGAGGCTGTGGAAAACACTTACAACCCCTTGTTATCCTGCTGTCCAGCTATGTGGATAACGAGCTGGCTGGGCAGGAATTTAATTTTTTTCCTCCTTGTTTTATATAGCACTGATTAGAAGATTAACATCTAATTCCTAAACGCGAAATAAATCAGCGAGCTCTCGCGCCCGACTCCGCGGCATCCACCACGCTGAGCCTCCTCTCTGCCTTCCCCGTGGCTGCCTGCTGCTCTCCTGCTCCAGCAATCTGTTCAGCCGGCTGGCAAAGCCACAGTCGGGAGCAGCAGGCTACTTAGCAGCTTTTCTGCAGCTCTCTGGGCTCCCCACGAGGGTACTGCTCCCACACCCTGCCCGCTGCTTCCCCACAAGGGACTCCAGCCCTCTGCCTGGTCCTGTGCCTGCACACACACACGATCCCACACACACATCATCCAGCCATCCCAGGTCCTTTGTTATGGCTCTTCGTGTTTCCCAGAGGAGCTGTGGCTGCCCCTGGATCCCTGGAAGTGTCCAAAGTCAGGCTGGATGGGGCTTGGAGCAGCCTGGGATGGTGGAAGGTGTCCCTGCCCACGGCAGGGGGTGGAATGAGATGATCCATAAGGTCATTTGCAAATGAAACCATTCTGTGATTCCATAATTGATTGATTAATCCAGGATTAGCTGCTTGGCCTTCACAGTTTCATTAGCAGGATCTGTAGGAAGTAGCAGGCTGGCAAGGTCACAGAGTACACGGCTCTACAGGTTCACACACCTTTCCTCGTGTTCAGTGCTTCCCACAATTATTTCCAGGGGTTTGGGTCTCTCCAGCCTCATGCCACACAGCCAATACTTTAAACTGCGGATTAAAAGTCATTTATACAATGGAGGGAGGTGACAGGACATAGGGTAATGGCTTCAAACGGACAGAGGGTAGGGTTAGATGGGATATTAGGCAGAAATTCCTCCCTGTGAGGGTGGGCAGGCCCTGGCACAGGGTGCCCAGAGAAGCTGTGGCTGCCCCTGGATCCCTGGGAGTGTCCAAGGCCAGGTTGGACGGGGTTTGGAGCACCCTGGGATAGTGGAAGGTGTCCCTGCCCATGGCAGTAGAGCTGGAACAAGAAAATTTTTAAGGTCCCTTCCAATCCAAACCATTATGGGATGTTATTATTCTACCATTTACTGTGTATCTCCGTTTGCCTTGACAAAGGGATTTGTGAGCATAATGCTCACACAGAGACAGTGCAAAATTAAGTGGTGTTCATTTTGTCTAGAAAACAAGAAAACTGGGGCAGAGGATAATTAAGTGTAAGATTAGAGAACCTTGTTCATATTTGTGTGTTTGATTAGGAACTGGTGCCTAAGGACATCTGAGCACCTGATCCTGTGGGGCGAAGTCATCCCATCCACTTTATCTACCTGAAGATAATTCACCTGGTTTTTAAGGCAAGAGAGACTGGCACTTGCACAGGATGTTTGGGTTTAGATATCTGTCTTACCCTGAGAGGGACTTCTGCAAATTCTGTTACCCAAAGGTTTGTGCAAAGACATTGCAGTAAAGGCAGGGACAGGACTGATATGTAATTAATTTCTTCCTGCATCCCAGCTTACTTTCAGGGCACAGGGAAAAGAAGACCCAGTGAATCATGCCTGGAAATCATGGGAGAATTCCAGTGAGGTCCCAAACGGAGAACAGAGAGGTCAGAACACAGAGGGCAATCTAAGGTAGGACTGATGCACGGATATGATCAATAACATTTAAGGGAAATCATGGCTTTATTCTTTTCTTCCTCTTTCCTGTTAAAGGATGTGAAACTAGAAGTGGACTGAGGTCACCATAGCAACTAAGCATCATCTAAACCTTATGTGAGTCCTTCCTTTGAGTCTGGCTGTCACAGGAGCATCCATCAGAGTGCAGGATCAATGCAATTACTATTGAGGGGTCTCCTAGCTCTGGAGAGGGCAGGGATCATATTTGACAGAAAACCAAATGTTTTTTTCAAACAAGAACCACGAAAAAATAAGGAGCATCACCCAACTGAGATTATCAGTTCTGAAATAACTCCTAGAGAAGAAAGCAAATTAAATCCCTTGCTCGGAGGTAAGAATGAATGTGTGCCCACCACACCTAAAAGCCTGCAATCACCTGGAACTCCTTTCCCACTCATTTGGGTCAAGAGGAGAAACACGAACAGAGCAAAAACTGTTGGGAAAGGTTGAAGGATCTGCCCACATTTCAGCTACAGGGATACTTCACTCTATTACCTTCTGCAGTCCAAGTGTTCTCCAAACTACTCAGCAGCTCTCAGCATCTTCCACCCTTGCATTCTCCCCAAAGATGCAGGATTTTCTTTTCCCCAAGGCCAAATCAGCTCTCAGATCATTGACAAAGGTCTAGAGCCGTGTCACAGCTTTCCCCTGGCCGCTGCAGGATGTCCCCTTGCAGAGGACCAAGGACTTGATCTTTAGCTGAAGCGCTCTTGCTCACGCTGCACGTTTGAGTATCAGAGGCACAGAGCCTTATGTCCCCATAATTTGGTGGGAAAGGCATCAAAATGTCTTTTTTTTCCTGCTAGAAAACATCTGAGAGGCCTCAGCTACTCGATTAGAGATGTGGATGCAGTTGCTATCCTTTGGTGACAGCGTTTTCCTCCCATTTTCTCTGCATTGCAGATGGACTTTGTGATGCTGTGACTGAAGAGGCTTAATTATAGCTTGTCCTCCTCTCTTTGGAAAAACTGGAGTAATCCCATGGCTGTACTGCCTGTGCAAAGCCCAGGGATGGAAACCAGCTGGAAATGACTTGTTATCTATCAAATGCCATTATATATATATTTTTTTTTTAATGGTTTGTATATAAAATAGATACCTTTACATTGAACTTGCTTGTGAATGCTGTGTAAGATCTCATACAAAGTTAAGGATGAAACAAAGGTTTCAGAGCCCTGGTTGCTTCAATAAATAAATATCAATAAGCTCCAATGGCTCACTGTTATTCCCATGATGAGAATGCAGGGATGGGTCATATATGTTTTCCAGAGAAAATCTGGTTACAGGCTTTTCCTTCCCTCAGTTTTCAAGCAGGAGGTTGGAATACTCATCCAGGCAAGATATCCTTGAAGAGAAATCTGGACCTTTGCATTGATCTTTTGCCTTTTTGACAGGCAAATGCAATTTCCAATTTCACTCTGCTGCAATGCTGACATTAATTTCAGTACTAGCCACAAAACCCTGCGTCTTTATCTCAGCAGAAAATAAGCACACAATCTTCCAGGGACATTTGGGTGTCTAGGAGGGCCCTGATCTTTAACAGTCACCTTTTCTTCCTGTCTAAATAAAAAAAACTATCAATACATAACCCAAACTAATAGAAACGCTAACTTGAAAATATTTTCAACAACTTTCACCTTGGAAAGTGAAGGACTCTTCTTGTCTTTTCACCCAGTTTGGGGGTTTTGCACTATTTTCCCATGTCAGCTCTTAAAGGCTTTACCAGGGCTGTCTCCCCAGAAAGGACACAAAAGGCCTCTCCACGTTCGAAGATGGAGCATCCCTTCCCCTCTCATTAACTCTTCTCTTGTCATCTTATTCTAATTGATTAGGGATAACATCTAAACTCGGGCACAGGCTGCTTCCCAAATCCAATTAACCCTGCCTCCATAAATCCCACTGTCCACTCGTGGCAGCTCTCGTGCAGCACTTATGAGGCTTGGGGTTCTTACAGGATCAATTAATCAATTAATTAGTACAACAAAGTACTGGAGTGTTTCCCTGTGTTTCAAATGGGATCAGTGACAGACTATTTCCAATTTCTTGGGATAACAGAGCTCGTTGCCTGAGCACTGATTGTGTTCAACCAAGAGAAGCAACAAGCCAAAGAGTCTGGTTCAGAAATGTGAGCATAGGATGTAATTCCCTCTTAAACTCTCTAATACCTGATTACATTCTTTATTCTATTGGATTTTAATTAGGAACCCTTAATTCTGGTATCAACACAGGATAGGTTTTATGCCTTTGGTAAAAATTAGGAGCATTTTCCCTGTTGCATGTAGTGAACCATGCTTTGTGGTAAATGTCGCAGGGAGTGTCCCAAACTGAGCACCAGATAAACAATCTGAACTGCTGGAAGGTTCAGTAAGAGCTGCTCCCATTTATTATTTGGATTTGTGAACGAAAGCGTTTTCCAAATGTGGAGCATACGGCAATGATCAGAAATTGTCTATTATCGTTTGTATTTTTTTTACTGCAAATCAAAGGACTGAAAACATGCTCGTTTCTGATGTGGTTATTGAGTTTCATTCCCTGGTCCATTTGGGTGGGTTTATAGGTTCCAGAATATTTCAGCTGTACAGTGCAAAGCAGAAAAAAGCACAGACTTTGCTTATGTAGATTTCCACTGCCAGGCAGTATCACCTCTGTCTGGAAAAAAATAAAAAGGTAAAAAAGAACAAAGCAGAGAGAATGTTCCAGCTGGGAGTGCAGATCACTGTGTTAGGGCCATCTCTAGGTTTTTCTGTGTCCTGCTGAAAGGTAACATCACAGCTTGACATGATTTTCTTCTTTTTACCTCTGGAAAGACAACTTAGAATGCTTTAAATACATCCTGTGGTGGAGTGGATGTCTCTGGAGCCAGTGCTGGGAAGGCACTTGAGAAATTTTAGCATACAACAGAGAGGTCAGGGAAGTGACAGCTCCTGGTGGAAATAATGGCTGATGGATATCAATCAAAGAAATCCATGTGGAAGAGGAAAAGAAATTATTTTTTGGGAACCACCTATAAGGAAAGCCACTGTAAGCTCTAATTTACAAGATGAGAAAAGACTCAGGAACTAATAAGCTTTTTCCATGGGAGAAAAGGAATCTCCAGTGGAGAGATTTTGAGAACGACATTTTCATTCACAGTCTGCATCTGAAAGGAACGAAAAATTCTGATGATTTTGGAGGATCAGAGAAGTGAAGTGAAATTTTGGAAGGCAGGGCTGCCAAGCACACAGAATTTCACTTTGGACTTTCTGCATGATGTTGACTGCAGCTCAAACATTACTGCCTGGTTCAATTGCAGTGAAGGTTAAAGCAGAGCAGAGTAAAACCAGCCACAGCTGGTATTTTTAGCTAAATACACAGCTAATTTTTCCAAAAAGCATCCCTTCAGATGACAGCTTAGGTAATTTTTCTTTTGTAGTCTCTTCTATTTTTTCCCATTTTACTCCATATGGAAATCAGACATCCAAGTAAAGGCAGTCAGATTCCTGTCTGAAATTCATAAAACAAGCAGTGACTTCCTTCACCTCCACACAAGCATCTGAGAGGGGTCAGAGAAAGCATCTTCTAGAAGTGCCCATAGATTTCTATCCACTGAACCAAAAATCCATGTGATCACTTCATAAATTCACATATAAATTTAATTTTCCAAAACCAAGTGAGATATTTCCTACCCACTCCTAAAAATTAGCACACCCCACGATTTCCCTGTGGTTATGCTGTACCTACAGGTGCTTCAGAGCACAAACTTTTTAGAAGTGTAATTTAAAATTATTGCTGCATTTTTAGAAGTGATCTGTGGTCATATAAAAATGCTGCTGTACTAGGAACGATTTTGCTATTAATAAATATTAGTGTCCATGCCCAGCCTAGCTCCACGTTCTAGAAACAGAGCAGCAGCCAGCGGACACTGTAACAATCCTTAAAATGTGATTATCCACGTCTTAGAAACATTACAGCTCTCCAATAACCCTTTATTTAGGGAACCATCATAAAATGTGACTTTTTTCATTAAACCCTCGTTGAACAAACACACTTGGCTAATTAAAATCAGCAGCAACGATGGCAAAGCTGGTGCTGATTCAGCCAGGAGAGGGCTTTGGGATGGTGATAATTCCACCTTGGGGTCAGCAGTGCAACCCCGGCCACATCTGCGGAGATTTCCAGCTGCTGCAGGTTAAATGTGTATTTGTTTATCTAAGGAATTATGAATTGTGGGTTTGTTCCCTGTGAGCAGATGCCCAAAAACCCCTCAAACCCAGCCCCACGTGAGGTGACAGCTGTCACTTTTATCGGGGACACCGGGAGGAGATAAAGGAACGGGACACATGTTTCCACTATTGCTCCCTTAGGGCCACACATCTCCCTGCCACAGGCCAAAGGGGAAGTACAGCACGTGAGGAGGTCTGCAAATCCTGGGCAAATTATTTTTAAATTATTCTAAAATTATTTTTAAATTATTTAAATTAATTAATTTCAAAATTCTATCTATCATTTATATTTACATTATTATTTTATCGTTATTATATTAATATTAATATCAATATCGATATTTATATTTATATTTATACCTATATCTATGTCTATATCTATATCTATATCTATATCTATATCTATATCTATATCTAT
>VZTG01003214.1:148887-166064 GCA_013397845.1 Melanocharis versteri | reverse complement strand
TAAATAAATAGAAGCCATAAACATAAGAAATACAATAAAAATCCTGATTTTATATAAGTAAATACAACTTTAAAAATAAATCTAATTAATAAATCTAATAAAAATGCAATTATTTTTATTTAATTAATTTAATTTAAATAAGAAATAATTCTATTTTAAAGCTTTTTAAATTTAATTTAAATAAATAAGAAATATTTCTATTTTAAAGCGTTTTCCATTTACAGGTAACCATTTCCTGGGACAGGTCAAATGGAGTTAAATCTCGTTTCTGAAGTGGGACCTGGCTTAGGTGACATTGGTGATGCCTGTGCCTGGCCCAGTGGCAACGGATGCTCTAAAAGTGAGAATTTCAGTGTTCCTGGAGCTGTGTGTTAAACACTGTCCCCAAAAACGGTGCTCTGCAGATGGACTCGAGGCTGTAAATGAATAATTCATGTGTAAAATAAACTTTGGGAAGGAGGATCTTGGGGACAGTGCTGAACTTGTCCCCCGGAGGACGGTGCTAATTCGGGGGTCTGCAGGGGGTGCTGGGAGCCAGCGCACCCATCTGTTAATTGTCAGCACAGGGGCACGAGGACGTTCACGTCTCATCTCCACAAACCACAAAAAAAGTGCCATGGAACTTCTGCCTCTCTCCAGGAATCTCCAATCCCTCCCTGGATGCCCAACACGGGAGCTCCTCGCTGCTCATCTCAAAACTATGCTCTCCTTCAGCACAAGCAGAACCTGCTCTAAGTTTGAATTATTTGCTAAAATAGGTTCCAACTGTGTTATCCAAGACCCACACACACAGATTTGGGTCCCCACCGAACTCAGTGAGACCCAAGAGCAGAATATTCCCTTTAGGAGATAAAATTTATGATATTTTCGTGTTGGGTAGTCTGTGAAGGCTCTTTTTCACACCTTCCCTCCCACCCCGTGCACACACACGTTCTCTACACACAAATATCCCAGTTTTCTGTGAACAGCCACATTAATGAGACATTTGCTTACAAGAGATGCTGGAGATAATCAGTGGTTAATGAGATCTTTGGAGAAACACCTGTTGGCCCTGCTTGATTTAACTGGGTTGAATAGGAATTGGAAAAACTTTCTTATTTCTTCTTATTATTATTTCAACAGAGTTGTCTTCCAAACACTGGGACGGCAATGGATGCTGCAATTTATTTATAACTGAATCCCAGCTGTAGAGCTTTTACACTCGTGTGTTTAGAGGTTTTACACTCGTGCTGGCCACGAGGCTTTACCAGGCAGAGGCAAAGAACAAAGAGAAAATACTTTACCGTCCTCAGAGATGATAAATCTGAACAGTGCAGGACACTTGACAAAGACAATTTCGCCCACGCTTGCAGGTTTCCAGCATGTGATATTGTCCCACATTCCTGGGCAGCCTGTGCAAGAGAAGGAAGGATAAAATACGTTAGTGGTGGAAATCCATCCCTTTCCTCACACTGTTATTGAGCTTTGTGGTTGGTTCTTCCTTCTATAAATAAAAATGTTCTCGTTTAGAATAATAAATAGTGACAATTTCCCTGGGAAAAAATAGTTTTCATTCATAGGAACAATGTAAAATCCATAGTAGCATCACACAGTAATGGCCAGAATCTACTCTCCCAGAAGATGACATTCCTTAGTCCCAATTAAATCACTCCGATACGCCAGATACAAATTTTCCCTTGAGTACAAAACCTGCTGCCATTTAGTTATCTTTCAGAAGTGCTGGATTAATTTAAAAAAAAAATATGGATCATATCTTTGATTAAATTCTATGAATTCCTGTTGGCTTTAATCCTTGCGAAAATTTGGGAACTCGCTCATTCTGGAATTTGTCTGAAAACTGAAAAACTGCTTCATCCTGCAGCCATTTCTATGGATATCTGAGACAAACTCACTCCTCCATCCTGCTTCTTTTCTAAGAAAATGTCCTTTCTTACCAAAGAACTGTCCTAACATCATTCACTATTTTTACTGCAGTCTTTGCTCTAGAGAATATAATGTCAAAAGAGGATTTTTTGACCTCTAATGATTTCTTCCATAAGCTAAAGATAGATTCAGGCCTTTAGTAACAGTTCAAAGATGAGGCTTCGGGTAACAAACTTTGAAGTAAAGGTCTGAGTGGTAAAAAAATCCCAATTTCCTGCTACATGAACGCAGGAAGAGGAGGTGATGGGACTGTGGGTGGGAGTTGTCTTCTCTTGGGTTATAAAAAAAATTAATTGTAAATTTATTGTAAATACAGTAAAGGAACCCATCTCCTGCTTCTTTCTGGTCTCTGTGCCAGAAATGTAAAAAACTGGCTTTCAAGAAGAATAAATCTTCCTGTAATGCTGCAAACCACCATCTTACCAGCTCACAAACCTAGAAGACTTATCCAGTGTACACAAAAACTCAGAGCAATCTCTCCAATTTCCTGCTGTTAAAATAATAAAAAAAAAAACTCGGTGAAGGAATCTCAAAAGGAAATAATCTTCTGCCTCAGCAGGAAAAAAAAAAAACTAAAACTGAGTATTTCCACTGCTGATTTGCATTTGAAGTTGACATTGAGCAAATAATCCTACCAACTGAAAAAAATGCCTCCAGCTCCAAGATTTTCCACGAGGTTCTCCGTTAAAATTCTCTCTCTTTGCCTGCGTGCCAAGGGAAATAAAACCCTCAGGAAAAGCAGATCATACTTCCAGGAAAAGCAGGTAATACTTCCAAGTGTTCCTTTCTGCCTGGCACGAGTCCAGTACAACGAGATGTGGGGGATGAACTTGTGAAAGCTGTGAGGGCTCCACCAGCACCAGATCCCCATCAGTGGAGGAGGAACGTTCTCAGGACTGAGATTGGTGTCTTTTCTTCAAGCCTTATGTTTTCTCACAAAAATATAAGGCTGAGAGTACCACGTGTGGTGAGTGGAGCAGCTCCGAGCGATTCTGAGAATTAGGTCAGTGTCCAACAACGTTGCTGTGATGTTCAACATCATAATAACAACATTTTACACATCACAGTGGATGGTGCAGAACAAGCAGCTGGTAAATATTCTTTCGAACTAAAAGATGTTGTATCAGACCACGTAACATCAATTAATAAACATATAAAATCCTGACCCTATTACATATAAAATCCCTCAGCCTTGCCAGACTCACCAAAATACAAAATTATGGAAAAAATGCTCATTAAATCATCACAGGAGCTGGAAAAAAAAATTAAAAAGGAATCCTTTACATTTGCCCCTCCTCCTCTCTTTTTTCACTCCTTCCCCAGATTGTTTCCTTTGCCAGATGAGGAGCTCATCCCTGTGAGTGCTGTAATTCACTAAAATATGTCTAAAAGTCTCAAAAACTGGGCTTTGAGAAGTTTGGAATCTCTCGGGCACACGGTGGGGATATTGGGGCTGTCCTGTGCAGGGCCAGGAGCTGGACTCGATGATCCTCGTGGGTCCCTTCCAGCTCAGGATATCCTGATTCTGTAATTCTGGGATACTGTTTATGTACTAAAGATGGAAATCAAGACCACATTGAGTGCTACTGGATTTTATTGTCTTTGATAGCCTGTGTCTGTCCACGCAGCAGGAAATGCATGTTCCATGTAAACCTGGGGATGTGCAGCAGCAGATTTATAGCTCACTGAAGTGTGGCACTATGTACAAAAGTAAATTATGTGTGAACAGCCACATTAATGAGACATTTGCTTACAAGAGATGCTGGAGATAATCAGTGGTTAATGAGATCTTTGGAGAAACACCTGTTGGCCCTGCTTGATTTAACTGGGTTGAATAGGAATTGGAAAAACTTTTTCATTTCTTATTATTATTTCAACATGGTTGTCTTCCAAACACCGGGACAGCAATGGATGCTGCAAACCAGAGAAATGCAAGGAAATCCTCAGGCTGCAGAACAGGAACAGCCACAGTATAAATATCCCATGGCAGTGTGGATGAAATTCAGTTATAGCAGGTGGCTGATTTTGTGGTAATTCCATGCAGAGATAAAAACCAGCCCCATTTAAAAAGACATTACAAGTTCATTGTGTTAGAAAACACTGATGTGCTGACACTGAGAGAGAGGAGAGAGAGAAGCAGCAAGTCAAGTAATTCACCTTAAAATATGGGAGAGATGGAGATTGTAAAGAATTCCCCATCAATAAGAACATTGTCTGATCCCGCTTGGAAAATCATATTTGAAACAAACTATTTAGAAGAGCGAAGAAAAGGACGACAACAAAAAAATAAATAAAAATTAAACAGAATAAAGGGCAGCGTGCACAATCTCCCTGCATTTGTAAACCATGCTAGAGCCAGCAGCTCCTGCTGGGTGAAATCTGCCCACGGAAATCAAAGTGACTTGAGTGTGAAACTGCCCAGCGGGGTCTCCTCTGGCACTGACGGGGTCTCCCCACTGCCCAGTGACGTAGGGATGCCCAAGAAGGCTTGGAAAGAGGTGGCTCACGCACTCCACTCGAAGCTGGGCAAATTTTCCTAATTTTTAGCATCTTAGGAAATCAGTAATAACAAGGAATAGTTTTAAAGAATAACACTTCACGTGGGACGGAATGGGAAAAAAAATCACAGACAGCGGTGTTGCTAATGGATGGTCTTGGAAACAAAACAATCAGATTTATGGAGTCATTAAGGTTGGAAAAGCCCTCTCAGGACATCAAACCAGCACTGCCAAGTCCACCACTAAACCCTGTCCCCAAGTGCCACATCCACACCGTTTCTTGAATGCTTTTAGGGATGGTGATTCCACCACTTCCTTGGGCAGCCTGTTCCAGTGCCCGACCACCCTTCCCATGAAGAAATCTTCCCTGGTGTCCAATCTCAACCTCCCCTGGCACAATCCAAGGCTGTTTCCAGAAAGCACAAACCCTGCCTTCCCTTCCCGTGCCTGCACTGCAACCTGCAGCTGGAATTCCTGTGTGGGGAACAGTGGGATTCATCCCAGACAACAGCAGTGGTGCCAAACCTGGCATCTGGTGCTGGGTGAGTGCTTCTGTCCTTCTCACAGGATGGGCAGAGAAGTGCTTCCACTTATTCAGTCATTCCACTTATCCACCCCTCTCCTCTGAGGGATGGATGATCCTTTGGGAGCCCCTATTCCTTGCTGCTGACTTCTGGGGAAACACAAAATCATGCTACTATAGGTGAAGTCTGGATTAGTTGAACTTCAGATGTCTGTTGTTTTTTTTTCCTTACCCATTTCCCCTACTCAGCAAAGCAAATTTTCCTCTGTAGCTCAGGGAGAGAGACTTTCCAGACAGGGATAATTCCACTTTAAGGTGGCACTGGTGGGGAATCACCCTGTAAAGCGGACCTTCATCTCCTCACTGACTACGCTCAGCAGAAGGAGGGTAAGAAAAAGCTTAGCTTAGACAGCTGCCTAAGAAATGATGTTTTTAAAGTTTGTATTTCCAGCAGGGTCTGTGTGGTCTCTTGGGGTAGACATGAAGCAACTCTGTTCTCTGGGTGCTGGTGATCCCAGTGGCTCCACAATCTCCTTCAGACACTTCCCCATCCTGAGAAAAGGATCCCAGCTGAGGGCTGGAATGTGCCCCTGAGGAATCTGAACCACAGGCAAGCCACACTGGCTGCTTTTAAAAGCCCTCATGATCAGTCCCTACAGCTCTGCCTCAAACTTCTACTCGTAGAGGGGAAATAAAATTCATTTAGATTGTGAGCTCCCTGTGACTGGATCCACTTC
The DNA here is from genome assembly GCA_013397845.1 of Melanocharis versteri. Lineage (NCBI taxonomy): Eukaryota > Metazoa > Chordata > Aves > Passeriformes > Melanocharitidae > Melanocharis > Melanocharis versteri. The sequence goes on along the minus strand of VZTG01003214.1, from coordinate 160,383 downwards.
GGACTTTTACTTCAAAAACCAGAGTGATTTCAGCTGAAGCACAACGTTTATGTGAATTTTATATGAATTTGTATGTGAAATTTAGATGGTGGATTTTAGATTGTGGATTTTATACCGTAGATTTTTTATTAATTTCATGTGAAGCCCACGACGCCCAAGTTAAAATTCCACATTGTTGAAGCTGAGGGAGGTGCCTCACACACCTAAGGATGGATCTGACTTGGCAGCCACTGAGAAAAAACAGCTCTTTCAGAGAAAGGCCACATTTATTAACAAGGCAACTACAATTATTTATCACTGCAGAATCTTCTGATGCATTTTTAAAATTATACCCAGCATTAAAACAACCATTCGAGTCATCCTGCCTCCATGGAGTCCTCACAAGCCTTCTTCCCATCTTTCATTTCACACCCTCCCTAACCTGCTACTCCTGGCAGCTGAAAGGCTCCCGCCTGCCTGAAATTTCTGGACAAGCACCAAGAGGAAAAAAAAGAATTAAAAAAAAAAATCCCCAAAGCAAGCCATGCTGGCAGGAGAGCAGTGATAAACAGCTCTGCTGAAATTGCTCATGGTCCTGTTGCCTGGAATCGGAAGAAAAACCCTCCAAACAATATCAGGATTGATTACATAAAGAGCAGTCTTTTAATGAAAGCTTTCAGGTGCACAAAATATCCCTGTGTCCACGTGTGGCATCGGATTTGCACAATTTTTGTAAATTTAATTAATTAGGATATCTAGAAACTACATCCCATAGGAGACTGGTTGTCCTGGTAACCCACCCTGCCCCACTGGAGCCCCTCCAAGGGGTTCTTAACCCTACATCTTGTAATGTCTCCCCTGTGCTGGTACAAAAACCTGTTAGAAATTCTTTTTCTTGAAAGGAAAACCTAAAATTAGGCTTTCTCTCGTTGCCTTTTCTCACCAGGGGAAGAAAATATGCATCTCCAGGGGATAATTTGTCTTACAGGTTGCCCACAGAAGTGGTGAATGTCCCATCCCTGGAAGAGTCCAAGGCCAGGTTGGACGGGGCTTGGAGCAACCTGGGATAGTGGCAGGTGTCCCTAAGGCTACACAGAATTTCAAGAAGGTGACATAATTTGTAAGAAAGGGTAACTACTGCTCTAAAGTGTACAAAAGTGCTAGAAAATCTACAGCTATATATGAAAAATCCACAATTCTACGAATATATAAAAGAAGCTGAAAACCCTTAGGCATCAGTCCCTTATATTCCTTTTCTCCTCTGTCTAGGGCTGTCTTGGGAGTCACAATTTGAGAGTGGGTAGATGTAAACCAGATTTTAGGCAGCCCCACAGGTGAAGTTCACAGAGTTGAAGGAATGGACCTTATTTTAAACCAGCTGAGGACAGTCCTGTTATCTTCCACTGACACAGAGTCACTGGGTCACCAGGACTGGGTAGAAATTGCTCTTTTTGGTAGATTTGTGTCCTGGCTTTTTTAATGGTTTTTGTAGATTTATGTCCTGTTTTCTTATGGTGCTTTTATCTCAATCTCCTCTCTATTACACTCTATATTAAAATCCTCTTTACAGTCTCCACAACATCTTCCCGTGTCTTTACCCTGCTCTAGTGCAAAACACTTCCTCTCATCCCTGACAACTTTTTGCAAGAGAAGGTGCAGAGATATTTTTCTGGATGGCAAACCCCTGCGTAGTAACTCTCTACTTACTCATTCCCTCCTCTAAACAAAGTGAGTAATTCCTACCTGTCTCCTTCTCTATGAAAATTACTATTTTGACATTTTTCTTATATCCAGCACCCCTTTTTCACAAATGGGCGCCTGAGCAAAGGAGTAACAGTGTGATGGGCAATGGAATTTATGGATTCATACACAGACAGGAGGTAAGAGCCAAGAATTTGCATAGAATTTGTTCCCTTGGCAAATCAAGAAAAAATGTAATTACATAAATGTTACACTTCTGTATTTTTCATGTAGGGAAATAAAGGCCTGAGATGAAAATCCACCCTTCTGGCTTACAGCATTCAGTTTGATTTTCAGTGCCTCTCCTCATTTATTGGTTTAAAATATCACCTTCAAGGTCGTATTGCCTTCAGGAGAGTAATATCAAAGGAAACGCAATGTAACAAACCAGCATATTAAACTGAATTATGTGGTGCACAATAACTTCTAAAGGGCACACTACGTATAAAGCCTTTCAGAGAGAGGGGAATATGAGATAGGAGCTCTCCGTTCCTTCATAAATCTGGGTAAATACCAAAATAAATAAGGGCTTGAGCGTGGCCTGGGTATGGGGATACGATTTCCAAAAGTAANAGCCTGGGATAGTGGAAGATGTCCCTGCCCTGGCAGGGGTTGGAACTGAGTGATCTTTAAGTTCCCTTCCAACCCAAACAATTCTAGGGTTCCATGATTCTTTTGTTTCATTTGAAAGTCCAGACCGTAACAGAGTAGAAATGTAACATCAGCTGAAATTTCAGAGTAAGTTTTAAGAGAGAGAAAGTTGNCGTTCCTGTCACACCAATGGTGCTTCTGGAGGTGTTTGGAGCTGGGCACCGACCCTGGAACTGTGCCAGAGGCAGCACAGAGCTCTGCCAGCCCAGAGAGCCAGCAGTGCTCCAAGAGCAGGGTGGGCAGCAGGACAAGGCAGGGGATTCTGCAGCTCTGCTCTGCTCTGCTCTGCTCTGCTCTGCTGAGATCCCACCTCCAGCACAGGAAAGACGTGGAGCTGTTGGAATGAAGCCAGAGGAGGCCATGGAGCTCCTCTGCTCTGGAGCCAGGCTGGGAGAGCTGGGGGTGTCACCTGGAGAGGAGAAGGATCCAGGGAGAGCTCAGAGTTCCTTCCAGGACCTAAAAGGGATCCAGGAGAGCTGGAGAGGGACTGGGGACAAGGAATGGAGAGACAGACAAAGGGAATGGCTTCCTACTGAAAGAGGGCAGGGTTGGATAAGGTGTTAGAAATTCTTTACTGTGGGACACTGGCCCAGGGTGCCCAGAGAAGCTGTGGCTGCCCCTGGATCCCTGGCAGTGTCCAAGGCCAGGTTGGATGGGGCTTGGAGCAGCCTGGGATAGTGGAAGATGTCCCTGCCCTGGCAGGGGTTGGAACTGAGTGATCTTTAAGTTCCCTTCCAACCCAAACAATTCTAGGGTTCCATGATTCTTTTGTTTCATTTGAAAGTCCAGACCGTAACAGAGTAGAAATGTAACATCAGCTGAAATTTCAGAGTAAGTTTTAAGAGAGAGAAAGTTGGTTTTTTTTGCCCTTCTCAGTTCTGCTCCTGAAAAATTCTGGAATTACGAGAATAAAGTCTATTCATTCTTTCTGGTCATTTGGCCCAGTTATTACACCAAGAAGTATTTTTTTTCTGTCCAAGTATTGCTGCTGCTGCCCAGAGATGCACCTTGTGCTGTCTAACCTGGTATTCACTCCAGATTTCACGTGTAACTCCAAGGGAAGTCCTGCATTTCTTTTACAGGGCACAAAATGAAACAGACAACTGCGGAAGGCACTGCTAGAAGGTCTCTAATTATCACAGAACCATGGAACCATGGAATTGTTTGGGTTGGGTCGGGAGGGACCTTCAAGATCATCTCACTCCACTCCTGCCATGGGCAGGGACACCTCCCACTATCCCAGGGTGCTCCAAACCCTGTCCAACCTGGCCTGGGTCACTGCCAGGGACAGGACATCCACCACTTCTCTGAGCACCCTGTTCTAAGATAAATTATCCCCTGGAGATGCATATTTTCTTGCCCTGGTTAGAAAAGGCAATGAGAGAAAGCCTAATTTTAGGTTTAAAGCAGCTGGAATCAGAGGAATTCCACAGGTACAGCCCANGAACTGAGTGATCTTTAAGTTCCCTTCCAACCCAAACAATTCTAGGGTTCCATGATTCTTTTGTTTCATTTGAAAGTCCAGACCGTAACAGAGTAGAAATGTAACATCAGCTGAAATTTCAGAGTAAGTTTTAAGAGAGAGAAAGTTGGTTTTTTTTGCCCTTCTCAGTTCTGCTCCTGAAAAATTCTGGAATTACGAGAATAAAGTCTATTCATTCTTTCTGGTCATTTGGCCCAGTTATTACACCAAGAAGTATTTTTTTTCTGTCCAAGAATTGCTGCTGCTGCCCAGAGATGCACCTTGTGCTGTCTAACCTGGTATTCACTCCAGATTTCACGTGTAACTCCAAGGGAAGTCCTGCATTTCTTTTACAGGGCACAAAATGAAACAGACAACTGCGGAAGGCACTGCTAGAAGGTCTCTAATTATCACAGAACCATGGAACCATGGAATTGTTTGGGTTGGGTCGGGAGGGACCTTCAAAATCATCTCACTCCACTCCTGCCACGGGCAGGGACACCTCCCACTATCCCAGGGTGCTCCAAACCCTGTCCAGCCTGGCCTGGGACACTTCCAGGGACAGGACATCCGCCACTTCTCTGGGCACCCTGTTCTAAGATAAATTATCCCCTGGAGATGCATATTTTCTTGCCCTGGTTAGAAAAGGCAACGAGAGAAAGCCTAATTTTAGGTTTAAAGCAGCTGGAATCAGAGGAATTCCACAGGTACAGGCCAAGTTTCTCTGCAGAGTGGTGTGTGAAGAACAATAAACTGGGATCCAGTTCACCAGAGCTTGACCCACCTCAACATTTTCCATCAGCTTTCCTTAGGCAGCTGCTGCCTCAGTATAAAGTTACTCAGAACGATATTATGTTTATTTAGAATTCATTCTTTATGTAATGAGACTTATAAACTCAGAGCACTTTCCACCGGTGCAGCATCATCAGTAAAGTGAGTTGTTTCATGGAATGACATTCTCAGAGATTCAAGTGCAGCACTGTTTGCAGACAACTTAAAAATATCAGCTTAATTAATCAAAGAGAGCATTAGAAAAAATAATTTTATCTATTTCACTTCTAATGTACTGAGTAAGTAATAGATTACATTAAAAACTAAAAGGGAAAGCACCCAAAATACTGAGTTTTCTGATTGGAATGATGGATTTTATAGGACATTATTTTCATTAGATAAATATAATGCAATTATAAAAATATGACTTTGTGATAAATTCGACATATATTCTTATTATAAATACGCTTTCATTGTATATTATTATCCTAATTAAAGGATATAAATATTTCATGTAATTATATATTGAATCATATTTATACATTATGTTATAAATATGATTAAATATTTTACAAAATATGGCATAATAATGAAAAATGCTGTATTTTATAACATCCCTTTTTCCTTGAAGATTTTATGCATGGCAAAGATCAGCTTTTAAATTAATTATAATTTATAATCAGAGAAGTGTAAATTCTTTTTCTGCTTTTAAAGCTGTTTAGTTCTTTGCAGTCACGGGATATTTATTTCTAAGCTCACGCTTATTGCTGCTCTTGCATTGATACCTGCCAAGAAAACCTCATCCAAGAAAATCTCCAGAATCTTTCAAGTGCTGCCAGCCAACTGGCCTTAGGTGAGCTCTGAGGAGTTTTAAAGGGAAACTTCAATTTGGCAAAATCTTTGGAACATTTCTTTGTCTAATTAGGCAGGGGAGTAAAAAGCCAATAAGCTGGGAAATCAAGCAGGGTTGTTGTTTTTTAAAAAAACCTGCTGTAAATATAATAAAAAGAAATGGCTACTCCTCTCTGAGAAAGTCACCGCTTTGCTGTTCCGGAGGCAGGGAGACTCGGTGAAATTACTGAAAAAATTGGGATTTTTTTTTTATTTTCCATCGCTGCTGGAGGACAGGATGACACTTCCAAGCTGCCAGAGCTGGAGGCAGTGCCAGGCTCAGCAGCTGCAGATGATCCAGCCTTGCTCAGGACATGGGATGTGGGAGATCTCCGGGAGCTGCTGGAGGCAGCTTCGCCTGGCACCACCTGGTCCCCCGCGCTTCCTTTATTTTTGGGGGCAGCCAGGACATTGTCATTCTCCCCCAGCACCAGCTCTGAGTCACTTCCCCCCCTTCTGAGGGGAAGGAGACGGCATCCTGCACTTTATCAGCTCTGGCTTTCATTAATCCTCCAGGCTGAGGCAGATGGGGAGAGGGAGCTGCTCCATCCGCGCCTGGCGGGTTCCTCGTACATCACCCTGCCACAGATTTTAATCCTTACCCAGCTGCGCTCAGACTGATTTCTGGGAAGGGCATCACAAAAAAGCCCTGGCTGAAGGTTGCAGAGCCAAGACGGAGTTTGAGGACACGAAATAATAACTGTAAAGATGTGTTGCTCTTCCACACGGTGTCACCTCCCTCGGTCACATCCCGTGGTCACAACCTGGCCATAAAAAGGGACTGACCAAGGGCAGCAGCGTGGAGCACTGGCAGCTGGGGCCTGTCTTTGTCAATAGTTTAATTAGTTTAATTAATATTACCTAGGCCTGCAACTGGTTGTGGTGTTGAAGTAGCTGGATAGAAATAAATACGTATATAAAAAAATATTATATATATTTAATATATTTCTCCCACAAGTATTAACGTGCCTCACAGTGAACCTGGCTTTCAGCTAGGGCTGAAAAGGTAAAAAATCTTCCCAAACTACAGACCTGAACAGTTCACTGCCACTTTTGCCACCCTTGGAGTGATATTTGGCCTGCTATGAGATTTATGGGCCTGTGAAGAAGACATCTGGAAAGATCTCTGGGATAAACAGTTGCCATGGAGACAGAGAAAGTAGAAATTTTTTCAGACTGTCTTTTTGGTATTTTGGAGTCTGCATTCCTTTGAAAATGGAGACAGGATTTAATTGCAGGGAAGAAGATGAGGAGAAAATTCAACAGCAGTTCCCTTGAGCCTCGAGGATTCAAAATAATAAATTCACAGCTTCAAATGTTTTCTGTCTCAAAAGAAAAGAATGATAGCATCTTTCTTTGATTTGTTCATTTCTAACTAATCTCACAACAGCACTGGAGTGGGACTAAAATGGGACACAAACCTTGAAACAGTTTCTGAGACTGAGTCTTAAAAAATCCCAACACAGGAGAACAGGATTTTCAATGGGAATTGTTCAGGCAAAGCCTGAGGTTAACAATTGCCCAGACAATAACATTTGTCAGGAATTTTGACTTCTTTCTAAAAGGATAAATAGACCAAAGAAAACAGGCAAGCAATAAACGACTGAAAAGAGCAACTGACCTCAAGTTTATATGATTGATAATTTCAGAAATTAAATTATATTGTGGTACACGTATATTAAGATCCCTCAAAAGGAATTTAAAAATTATTATTATTATTATTATGGTTTCAGGGTAGCTCTGGAGGTAAGAAGATGTTCTGCTCTTTTTTACAGCTGGAAAACAAAACCAAACAAACCACAATAAATGGTGGCACTGAAATCTAAATGCTCTCTGGAGCCAGAGTTGTAAAATCAAGCTGCCCCTCCATATTCTGACTCCTGCTCCCCACCTTCTTGCTTTTCTGGTGTTTATAAATAGAGTTATCTCGGTGGAAAATGTAGGAGAAGATAACTTATAACAGATCTTGGGGCAAATTCACTCCTGATGTAACCAGAGTGACGCCAGTGGGGAAACTCCTGAGAGGCATTTGTGCCTTGTTTACTCCTTCAAACCTTCGGAGGATGAGAAACAACTGAATTAAATAACTGAATTTCTTCCAGCGTGCAAATTCCATGATCTGTCCTGGAAATTGTTCTGGTGGTGAGTCAAAGAATCCCTTATGAGAGCTTGTGGGACCTTCTGGTCTAGTGGAGGAAACAAAGGAAATAAATCCATTATCAGCAGCCAGTGCATCCCCTGTGAAGGGTGAGACTCACGTGCTGCATTTCATGCTCTTGAACAGGAAAACAATATCAGAATTTAACAAAGCCTGTCTCCTCTTCCATACCGAACTTCTCTGAGTGCCCACAACCTATTCAGAGAGTGGAAAAAAATAACACTGCAAATTAAATGTGATCCAGCCTCAACAGGGTTACTGGAAATTGTATAAACAGCATAGAAGATGTCAGAACTATTTCTGATGTTTAGGTACAGGGAACACATTAGATGAAAATGCCCAGAAAACCACAAGAAGACTGAAAATAACAGTTGTGTTAATGCAAAATCTGAATAATTAGAGACAAGATAATTCTTCTTTGCTTGCCTTTGGATCACAAGAAGCATGATGGGTCTGGCTTGCTTTGTGTAAAGGCTGGCAGCACACATGAAGAAATGGGAAGTGGCTGCCAAGAGGACTTGACAATTTATGGTCAATTCACAGGACCAGTAACACCAAAAACATCCAGAGATATGGATCAAACCTCCAACACTGCTGGGTTAGTCCCTGCCTCCATAAAAGCCATTGATGGAATCATTGAAAGAAGTATTTTGGAAAGAATGTGGATTTTAACCAAAACTGTGAAAAAAAGTCTGCACATCCTCTGTTTCTTACAGTTCATTCCAGTAAATAAGGAGTTAATTCCAAAAGAGCTAATTAGTTTCTCCATGTCTAGAGCTGCTATAAGTCAATGATTAATTGATTTAGATAATTTAGAGATGGGTTAAAAAAGAAATATGGAAATTAGGTAAGTATATGATTGTTCCTTCTCCCCCTCTTCCTATTAGACAGAGTTAAAAATCAAGTAGGAAGGAAATTGTTCTGTAGTCTTTCTCACAAATATATGTGGGCAGGTAATTACCTTCCCATCTGAATTAATTAGTAACTATGAAAATTTGCATACATTTAATCAATATTTTTTTTACAGGAATATGGAATCATTATGGAAAATTAGAAAATACACCTAAAGGGACCTGTGGAGCTCACAGAGATCCTTCCTTGCACCCAGGCAAAATAAACCATAACTAAAATATCTAAAAGGAATTTGGGGAGTTCTCATTGGCTGCGACATTTTTTTTACCTGGACAAAACATGAAAAAAAAATGTATTACAGAGCACAATTCTGTGTGCTTGAGTTATAAAGATCCAGAAACTTCTTTATGTTTCAGTCACTTGAGAATTTTTAACTTCCAGGGATGGCAATAACTTCAGTGTCACATATAAAGACGATAATAAATTTCTTCCTGATATTCTACAAATGAACAGATGTGTTATTTAGCAGATTTAGAATTAAATCCTAATGTAAACCTCAGTTAGATGTAAGTTTTTATATCTGTAGGTGTGTATTTATAAGGTATAGAGTATAGATTTATATTTATATATATCTTCAGATGGATTACTCTGTCCACAGCCTGTTTGAGATGCAGGTAGAAGAAAAATTAGGAAGCACACAAAACTCACTCAGTTTATAACCCAAGTGAGAAATCTTATTCATGTGAGCAGGAATGCTCAGCTGCTGTAACCGCACCACTGGAAAATCTCTTTATCAGTTCTCAGTCCAGTGGAATAATGGATAAGTAATCAGCGATTCGGGTCTGTCCTGCATGGAGACAATTATGAAACAGTCCTGCTGCCTGGGAGCACTCTATTTAATTCTGCTCAGGGTTATTCCGTTATGATAACACTGGGTTCTGCTTCGGGCAGTTTGCAGGTTAGCAGAGAAGGGGTGGAATCACATTAGTCATTCCTTTTCATGGCCAAAAACCTGGAGCAGACCCAAGTCCTTTCCTGTCTTGGGAATAAGGATGAGGCACGTTCTTAAAATACACCCAACAGTCCTTCAGCGCATTTTATTAATTGTTTGTGTTCATTATTTCAGTTTGGCTTCGCTCTTGGCATACGGCTTGGGCATACTCATCACACACTCTAATAATTGTTTTTCTCCTCTAAAGCATTTCCTTGTGCATTGATTTCTGTGTCCAGTAATTTTTTCAGCCAGGTCCTGGCTGGTCACTCAGCGATGGATCCTTCCAGCCTCGCCTTTCGCTTGGGTTGTGATTTGCACTTGCGTTATTTCGCTCTGCTCCCTTCGATTTGTTTTTCCTGCAAAGGGACACAAACCCATCGATTCCGGCAGCTGTGGGAGCAGGAAATGTACGGCTTGATTACCAAAAGTGCAAGCTGCCATGGAAATCTGAAATGGCTTTTAGGGTAATCAGAGAGGCAAGGAAAAGGATCAATAGGAAAAGCATCTGCAGGTGCTTCTCCACAAGACTCAACTATCTGCTCTTGAAGGGTGAAAACGAGGCTTTTGAACCCATGTCCAACTATTTGGGTAAGGTTCCCACTGCATTTACCAAAAAAACAACAAAAAGCAAGCAAAAAACCCATAAAAACCCAAACAAAACCCACCAAAACCTAAAAGACCAAAACAACAGAAAAGCCCCAAAAACCTCCCCCCAAAAAAAGCCAAAAAACCCCAACTNACCCCAAACAAAACCCACCAAAACCTAAAAAACCAAAACAACAAAAAAAGCCCCCCGAAAAACCCAAAAAACAAAACCAAAAACCCCCAACCAACCAAACCAAAAAAACAAACAAACAAACCCCAAAACCCAAAACAACCCAACAACCAAAACACCACCCAGAAAAATAAAATAATGTCTACGAACACTGAAAAAAAGAGGAATTCCAGGACTGGGAAGTGAAACAGGCAGCCCAGCTCTCTGAGATTATGGATATGCCTTCAGCGGGACTCAGCTTGCATATTAAGGCACCTTGATTTAGGTTTTTTAATATGCAAACTGGATGTAAATCTCTGTATCTATCAACTCTACAAGGAGTCTTGGGAGACTCGCCAGCTAATTTAGCCGATAATTTAGATGTCTAACATCCAGTGATGCAATTGTTCCCCAAGGGGGGCATTTTTTCCCTAAATACGATAATTTAGATGTCTAACATCCAGTGATGCAATTGTTCCCCAAGGGGGGCATTTTTTCTCTAAACACAGAGCCCAGCACAGTTTTCTTAAGTGAAACACAAGCCAAAAATGCCTGTTGGATTCAGTAGGAGCTGAGATGGGATTGAGAGCAGCAGAATTCCACCTGCTCTTGGTGCTGACAGCAGAACCCTTCCACTGGCTGCTCTCATTTTGGTAAAAAATGTGTTTACTTAAGGAATCATCAAAATTTTAAAGGTGCGACTTGTCAAAGATCTTTTTAAAAAACAAGCTGATCATAGCTATAACTACTTTATTAGCTGGGAAGTGAGGCTTTTTGGGTATTTCCACATGGCTTGAGGCTCAAAAATATTCAAGTTAAAACCAAAAATGCCTCTAAACTCCGTGTTTACAATGTTGTGCAAGAGACAGGTAATTACTTTAATTCATCTGTAAATAATTTATAAGACATTATACATTCACTGAGCTGTCAAAATCATGAGTCTTCATGGCATCCGGGAGCAAAATTCACAAAGGAAAAGAGGAGGAAAGAAGATTTATTTTAACGTATCAATTTGAAGTCCTGTGGGCAAGTTTTCTAAATTCTATTCCTTTCCAACTATTTTGTAGGAATCATGGTTATACTGGGAAAAAAATGGATTCCAAAGTTCAACATTCCTGCCGATAGGAAATGAAGGAAAAATGGATGACATATCAATAGGGCAGGAGGTTTTCCATCTTACTTCTGAAGTATCTCAAATTAATATATTATCTTAATATATTTATAAAACATAGGCTGGTCAAATC